>CM062817.1:116618517-117057428 GCA_031772625.1 Pinus tabuliformis | reverse complement strand
CCTAATGATGAAGAAGAAAATGAAATTTTCTTATGATATTAAGAGGAAGATACAATTTATCATGTTATGAAGAAAATACAATTCCTTTTTTTATACCGATGAAGAAGAAAAAGACCCAATTACTCAGATGATGACGATGAAGATGATACACTTTAATATGATGATTAATAAAAATACGATTCTATAGATGGCGATGAAGAAGAAAAAGACCCAATTCCTTCAGACAATGATGATGAAGAAAATATAATTTCTTTATACTGTGATGAAGAAGAAAAAGACCCAATTCCTTTACACGACGATGATGAAAATGATACAATTTAAATGATGAAGAAGAAATACAATTTCTTCAGATGATAATGATGAAGAAGAAAATACAATTTCTTCAGATGATAATGAAGAAGAATAAAAATACAATTTCTTCAGATGATAATGAAGAAGAAAATACAATTTCTTCAGATGATAATGATGAAGAAGAAAATACAATTTCTTCAGATGATGAAGAAGAAGAAAATACAATTTATTTAGACGATATGAAAGAAGAAAATACAATTTCTTCAGATGATAATGATGGAGAAGAAGACACAATTCCTATGAAGAAGATACAATTTCTTATGATGATGAAGGAGGAGGAATAATGTCTGATTATGACGATGATAAGAAGATAATGATACAATTTTTCCAGATGATGATGACGATGAAGAATATAAAATTTCCCTGGATAATGATAATGATACATAATAGCACGATGAAAGCGTCTTCCAAATAGATTGAATTAGTGTTTCTTATACTTTTGAAAGCTTTCTTAATGATCATTAGGTTGTTATTTTCTTCTTTACAGTTACCTGAAAAACTAGGTGCGATATCAAATAATCTTTGATCATGTTCAATAATATCACAAATTTAATAATATGGAATATGGCCTTCAGCCAGTTTCTTTTAGTTTATATCATTTGTTTAATTGTGGTATTATCATTTATATGGAAGAGGTTGGCTTATTTATGCTATTTTATATTCAAAATTTTGAAATAAAGGTGTTTGTCCTAATTTTTATTCTCTATGTACAAATGATAATTGTTCAGTACCTTCTGGTTACTTGCTGCCTTAAACCTAATAGTGAAAATCTTTAAAGCTTTGAACATATCAATTGTTCAGTACCTTCTGTTGGATACCTATACCAATAGGTTTCATATTTCATGATTGGCAAGAGAAAGGCCAAATATGCTCTGCTTTGAGTTCACAAAGATCCCATATTTCCTAGAAAGCAAGAGGTGGGTAAAGTGTTTCAAGTATTGAGGACCTTATTTCAATTTTGTGGATGATTCAACAGTCTAATCTGGATCATGCCATGTGTTCAATTTTGAGTTATAGAATAGAGAAAGAAGTCTGTCCAAACTGTTTAATCTTGGCAGACAAGTAGTTTAGGTAGAGAAGCAAAGGTTCCCAACAGCTTAATCTGGGACCTTGGAAGAGATAAGGGTAGAAGTAGATAGAAAAGAAAAAAGAAAAAGCCAAAGAAAAGAAAAGGCAAGTAAGGGTTTGCAAGCCTAAATGCACCCTCCAATGGAGAAACAAAAAATGCTAGGAAAATAGCTGGGTAGGCAGTTTTGGTTGCAGAAAGGGTATTTTCACCATTACACATATGACAAGAGGTGTTCTGCCAAGGCAAAATCTATCAATGGACAAAGTGGTAATAATCCATCAAATTACAGCAAGGAGCATAACTAACCTCCCCCTTCCCCTCTATTCCATTGCTAACACTCCCTTTATTTAGCTGAGATTTATGAAGAGAGATCATGGTTTTATGGTGGTTCTAGTTCATTCAGAATCCACATTTATTGTCTAAGATCTTTTCATTTTGATCTACTCTCAAAACCAAGTCAATTTCAGATAAACTCAGTAAAATCCCCTTCATTTGCTCCCTTCATTCATATTAACCTCTAATTTTACTATATAGCTCCCCTATTTTACCCCTTCCCCTAATAATACTAACACTATGGTGTATAAAGCCCCAAATCTTATAAAACTACTCCTCCCCTTGGCATTATAGCCCTATATTCTTCAAAAGGGACCAAAATGACATCTGGTCACTTTGGTGAACCTGTCCCATCCCATTCCCCCTTGCTGCAAGTCAAACTGCTCCTCAAACCACCATTTGCATTGAAAAAAACCTTATAAAACCTCTTTTTCCTTTAAAAATCCTTTGCAAAAATTACCAAAGTCAAAAACCCGCCTCTGGCGCATTTCCAAAGGTTAGCGCGCAGTTTGATTTTATGAAAAACATTGAAAAAACCAATAAAAAAAACCTCTACCCAAAGTTTTCCGCCTGCATATAACCCGAGCATCTTCGCACTCGCCGCACCGTCGGATCGAGGCCCTAAGATCCGACGACCCACGTTAATATCGGAGCGGCCCCCACTGCTGTCCTTTACCGCCCGAGAAGGTGACATTGCGTCACGTCAGTACCTCTCCACGCGTCAAACGCTAAAGCCTCTCGGAGCAAGGCCTGACACATTCGGCGTCGTACCTAAACCGCCCCGAGAAACCGTAGCGGTTAGCCTTAACCGTAACCGCTACGGTCCTAACCGCCACCTGTTTTTCCGCCAACGCATCGCCACGTCACGCCCGCCTGTACTCGCCCCGCTATTCGTCCACCTGGCCGCTGACATGGCCGCCACCTCATCGCCCCCTTGGACCAATAGTCTACCGCCACGTCACCCGATGACGTCAGCTGACGTCACCTCACCTTGACCCACCAATGACGTCATGCTGACGTCATCACTAAAAAGCGCCAAAATGGTAAAAAAGTCTATATTTACCCAAAAAAACCGTGTTTTTTCCCACTTTTCTCTCCTGTCACTATTGTTCTTTCTGCATGACCGTTTACGTTCGAATTTCCGCCAACCTGCTGATTAAACCCGGGCGACCTCCTCAGCATCAACCGTGCACACCTGCGCAACCTCTGTTCGTCAATTAACAGGTATTTACCATTGTTCTGCCCTCCATACGACTGTTATTGAAATTTAAGTTGCTCAGAAGGCTTAAGACACCTTGAAACTACATTTACACCGCCCATTTCCCTCTGCACGTCCACCATTGTAACTGTGAAGTCCAAAAAGCACCAGCCGAGCCATAATACCTGTAATTTCGCCCAGAAAGCAACACTCACTGCGTATTCTCGGCTAATTCCTAGTTGGTCTCAATTTACCCGCTAAAAGAGGACATAGTCAGACCTTAGAAAAGCTCTGCTCCCAAAACAAACAGTATTCCAACTGCTGTTGTGTAAATCCCCCTCTGGTATCTAAATACAAACTGTCTTTACAGAGAATCACCTCTATTCTGTGTTGCTTCCATTTTGACTATTCACCTACAATTGTTGCACTTTGAAGAACTATGGAGACTCCTATTGCTCTAAATATCAAGCCCCTCAATGCTCCTCACCAGGAATTAGCATGGAAAGCCCTGGGAGACATGGATTACCAAATGCTGGACTGGTTCCCTATGGGAACCAAATACAATATCCAGATGATGAATGAGTTAAAAGCCCAGCACCTGAGTGGGGCAGACATCTTGGGAATTTGGGACTCAAATTTGCCCATCTACAACCTTCCCCAAGTAAATCCTATGCCAGAACTGATCTACAGCTGCCAGGAATGTTATGACCCAAACCAAAGAGCTATCATCAGCCCCACAGGCTCAATCCTGTTCCAGATTACCCCAGAGAGTATAAATGGAATGCTGCACTTCCAAACTGCCAAGCAATTGACCCCCCTCTTTATGCAGAATTTGATAAACAAAGGGACCAAGCTGTCAAATGACCAAATCATTAAAATCAATCAGTTGTTTGTAAGACCAGGCTCTGAATCAGTCAGAACCCCTCCTATTGGGTATCACTATTTGAATGAATTGGGCAGGATGTTAGTGGATTTAACCATTATGTCCTAGGATTCAGGGGGATGGAGGATGTGGATGATAGCCTAATGGCAATGCTGTCTATATTCTCTCCTGGTAAGCCCCCAGCTGTACATTATGACTATGCAACCTACATTGCAGATAGAATCCATGAGCAGTTTATGAACTTGAAGAGGGAAAGATTATTCAGGTATACTTCATATATATACCACCTATTCTTGTTCTATCAGCCAGCCACCTTCTCTGTTCCTTTGAAGCCACTCAATGCCCAGGGAATTCCAAGATCAGTTGTGTTCTGGACTTCTGTTTTTCATCATACCTCTGTATCACCTTACACATACACTGAGTTTATTGACTTATTCATTTATCCAGTCATGACAGTATTGCATGGTACTCCTCCTCCTAGACTAACTGATGACATGAGAGAATTCTCCATTTGAATAAGTCCTACAGCATTGGTAATTGGTACTTCTACCAAAACCACACAGTCATCAGGATATATGGCTGTGAGTTGAACCCATTTAGGTTGCCAAGGTATGTCCCCATGAGGCTTTTTGCCTTGGAATATTTCAGACAGTTTGGGAACTCAGACTATCTTCATTTTCAGAGCAACAACAAGAAGTCACAGTTGAAGGTAAGGAACCAGCTGGGTCCTTTCCTATATAACAGAAAAGAAGAGGGATGGAAAGAGGCAAACACTATCCTGGAAGGCCTCAGACTGCAAACCAGCTTTGAATGGATACCCTATGACCCCAATCATGCTATCTCCCTCAGGAGGATTAGATACAAATTGGGTAGCTATGCACACAAGAGACAACCCGAGATTGAACAGTATGCCAATGCATCAAATTGGGAAGAGGGTACCCTAGAGGAGGAAATTACTAATGAAGAGTTACTTGAGAGAGAGGCTAGAAATATGCAAAAGGAAGCTGACTTGGAAACTTGTGGACAGGTGCCCCTCTCCTACAAAAAGCAACTTGGAGCAGCTGCTACACCATCAACAGCACAGCAGCAAACTGCCGAGAAAGCACCACAGACAGCAAGCAAGGATAAAGGGAAGCAGGTGGAACAGCCACCTCCATTGACAGAAGAACAAGTGGACACATTGCTACAGCAGCAAGAAGAGATGGAGCAGCAGGAACTTGGGCAGCAACAAGAAGAGGAACAGTTTAGTGAACAGCAGCCCTTGCAGCAAGAAAAAGTGATTGATGCTCCAAGCTCCACTGAGCAACAGGCTCAGACAATAGTGCCTCCTAGGGCAGAAACTACTGTTGATACCTCAGTCCTCCAAACCCCACAAAAGGAGGACTTGACCAGGAAAAGGGATAGAGAGACTCCCTTGACCTCATCCATCAATCGGGAGAGAAAAGACAAAGACTAAATGACTCCCAAGAGGATGACATAGCAGTGAGGCAAGCAATGGGCATGGGCCCACCCAGTGGAGAAGTTTCAGCCAGTTCATCTCAGCATGAAGATGATAGAACTATAGGAGGAGAGGTCAGCTCCTCCAGCCAGCACAGAGAAGGACAGTCCAGCATCAAACAGCAATTTATTGACATTAAGAGGAGGAGTGATCCTATTAAAGTACAGCTGTACAATCATTTGCTGAACCTGGCTCCCACCAATCAGCAAAGACTCATGTCTGCCTTTGATGTAAGTGAAGGCAAGATGATCATGAGTCACTTCATGCCCACAACGCTGCATCCTCAAACTACCTCGGATTACCTAAGAACCAACATGAAGGTGCTGGCCAAAGACATACACCCTATGGATAAGATTGAATTACATAAACAAACTGGTGAAATGGTGTATGCCTCCTTGGCAGATGAGACATTGGAGAACTACAAATTGAAGAGCAGCCTTGATAATACAGCCTCTCAGCTGGAATTGGAGAGAGCATCATCACAAGCCAAGGACAACAGGATCAAGTCCTTGGAAGAGGTAATTATAGAAATAGGACATGATCCTAAAGATGTCAAAGGTATCCAAGAACTCCTGAAGCTAAGGGATGCAGACATGGCGGCCTTAAGAAAGAAAATCAAGCTCCCAGCTACCATCCATCCGCAAACAGACGAGGTTGCCCAGCAAAGGCAGGAAAAGGATGCTACAGACCTACTGATATCCCTGTACAAGGAGCTGGTTCGAACTCAAGACCAGCTAGGACAATCAGAAGCTGCAAAGGCAGCACTACAAACAGCAATGAAGCAAAGAGAAGAGGGCCAACCCTCCCAGCCTCCTCCTGTGATAATTAATCTTGAGGAAGTCCCTCCAACAACTCCTCCTCCTCCTCAGCAAACGGGAACTATAGCACCATCTACAGCAACAACTACACCAACACCAGGACAGACTCCCAGTCTGGATATGCAGAAGCTGCAAGCTGAGATCCAAGTTCTTGAATCTCAAATGAAAGAGCTTGATGAAGTCAAGAAATCTTTGGCCAAGGTGAATGAAAAATTTGACAAAAGCAAGCAGAATGAAGGAGCAAAGGAGAAAGAGATAAAAGCTCTAAAAAAGAGAATAGCTGAACTAGAAAAAGAGCTTGCACTAGAAAAAGTAATAGCAGAATTGAAAGCAGTCCTCTGGGGCAACATTGGGCGGTCCATCACCAATCAATGGCAGTATATTGAGACTATGGATGAGCAAATAGTACTCATCACCAAGGCAAACAAGGAAATACACAGAGCCAGAGCAAGCCTTGGCCACATGCCAGATGCTGCCAGCAGAATGATCAATGTTTTAAATAACAAAACTAGCTCTCAACTAGCTACCATGGGAATTACTAACAGGACTGAAACAATCTCAGTAATTAAAAGAGTCCTGACACTAAGAGTCTAGTTGGAACGCTGGAGAGGAGGACACAGGATATGCAGACCGAGATCAACAAGTTCCTGGACAGATTTGTGGCATTGCAGAACAAAGGCCTCCCCAGCATTTTAAGCAGTGTAGGAAGACTGCTCACCCTAGAAAATTACAACAAAAGGATTGATGCCCATGCAGTAGCACAGATTGCAAAACAGCCCAGTACCTCAACAGACACAGGGCCAGCATCAGGGCAGAATCTGTATGATAGGGTGGATAATCTGTTTTTTATTATGAATGAAATTGATCATCTGTTTGATACACCACCCAATTTCTTTTTAAGTATACTGAGGCAGATGAGACTATGGGGGCAATCATAAATCATCAATTGCCCACACAGGAAGTATGGAGGAATTTGACACAGATAATTTTATCAGGCCAGAACCTGTAGCGTTAGTTTTCTCTCAGTACATGAGCAGTCATGCGCAGGCACAATTTTGATGAATAAAATCTACAAGGAAGAGGCAGATGCTGAGCCAACTCAGCAGAGCTATTTACTCACCACAGCAGCAGTCACAATCACAGGTGACAACCCAAAATACAGCGTACAAGCCATAAAGTCGGGTTCTCCAGCATTTAATCAAAGTATCTCAACCGACTCAGCAGATCCCAAAGGCCAAAATATCTTCTGACAGAACATTAAGGCGCCTTTATTTTGTATTCAATGCTGTAATAAATTTCTGATAATAATATCTCAAAGTTGGTGAGAATATTAAGTCTGAGATAACTCAGGACTCAGATATTTTTGTAAAAATCGCAAGTATATATTCACCCCTGGAAGAAGCTCAGGGGGTTGTTGTTATTTTCCTTTTGGAAGTCTCACTTGCTGTAAAATTCTCAGAGAAGTAATGCAAAGGGAGAATGGAATTTCCGAAGCTTGGTGTATTTGATACGTTGTGATGAATGGTGAATGTTGCAGGATTCCAGAATGTTTCATAAAACAATAAGTTTTCTTAAATCTCTGTGTTACATGTTTTCGAGTCTTTTGTTCTCTTTTATTGTCTAAATGTTTTAAACTTAATAGCAAAGTAGAAGAATAGTTCAGGATTTAATCACTGATTACCCTGAACTCAATCTGAGCTATTATCCATGTTTTTCTTCAGATACAGTGAATGAAGTGTAATTCTTAATTGCTGCACTTTAAAACTATATCTTTTACAGTGATAGACATCCCCAGGGATTCAAGTTTTGCTCCTGAGGCATCTATCTGTTTCTCATACCTAGTTTGGTGGAAATACTCGAATACTTTAGTGAAAATTCTTAATTGCTTTCACTGTTTTTTCACCTGTTTGTGTTATAAATCAAAATTTGTTCTATGAAGTATCCAAATGGCCCTGTAAGTTTCACCAGTTCACCTCAAGGTTTCTAGACACCTATACAGCCATAGACTCCATTGCCCAATGATACTTGACTCTCTGAATACTACTTCACTAAGACCTAAAAGAAACTCTTCAACCAAAACATAAACAAAACCTGTGCATAATAGCTAGCCTAAAACCCTATCATAAACAGTTACAAATCATAAAGAGAGAGCCCTCTCTGATCACAGTTTGGCTAGAAACAGTGATCCAAAGATTGGTTAGTGGTTACCCCGGCCGTATTCCCTTGGGAGTCATAGGGAACAACCTGGGTGTTAACATAATTGGCGACTCCACTGGGGACTTCTTAGAGATTTTTCAATTACTATCTATCTTCCAAAGCTACCATCAAGCCTGAACTAGCCAAGAGGCCTTAGGACTGTTTCTGTGCCACAGGAACAGCTTTAGGGAAGAGCTGATTAGGGAATCTTCATCCTAGCTTTGAAACATATATAGCCATTCCAAAATTTTCATCCAGTCCTTGCATATATAAACTTCTTGTACAAATTCAAAAGAATATTTAGAAGCTGGCTCCCAAAAGAAACCCAAGGCACACTAGGGCAAACCCTGACCCTAATCAACCCATCATTGTTGATAATCCAAATATCATTCCAAAGAACATAAGGAGACAGCAAAAGCAGGAGAAGCCTGCTGATTCAGATATAAGTTCACACCAACCTATCCTCATTCCAACTCCTTGCAAAGTCCTTTTCCGTTCCACACCTAGTTCCCCTAGTTCATCATCAACACCTCAAAGCCCTCCTCTCCCATCTTCACCATCTGCACATACTCTTTTAACCAGCCCCCCGCTTGTTACCCATCCTATTAACCCTGTTACACCTGTAATCCCAGCTGTCCCATTTGTTCCTATTAACCCCATAAACCCCATAAACATGGCTAACAGATATGCACCTCTGCAGATACCAGCCAATGCTCCAGCTCTACCCCAAGACTACCAAACCAAAATGTCATTTTTGACTCCCATGGCCCTTTGACAGCTGTCCAGCATGCTAAGAAGATGCAAGACCACTTTGAGACCTATGAAATAGATGATGACAGTGTCAGGATGAGAATTTTTGTTCAAAGCTTAACCGGGATGTCAGAACTTGGTTTAGATCCTATTAACACCCAGGTTGTTCCCTATGACTCCCAAGGGAATACGGCCGGGGTAACCACTAACCAATCTTTGGATCACTGTTTCTAGCCAAACTGTGATCAGAGAGGGCTCTCTCTTTATGATTTGTAACTGTTTATGATAGGGTTTTAGGCTAGCTATTATGCACAGGTTTTTTTATGTTTTGGTTGAAGAATTTCCTTCAGATCTCTTGTGATGTGATATTCAGAGAGTCCAGTATCATTGGGCAATGGAGTCTGTAGCAGTAGGTATCTAGAAACTTTGAGATGAACCGGTGAAACTTACAGGGCCATTTGGATGTTTCATAGAACAAATTTTGATTAATAACAGGAAACAGGTAAGACAAACAATGAAAGCATTCAAGAATTTTCACTCGTTGTTAACTGTTTCCACCAAACTGGTTATGAGAAAAAGACAGATGTCACAGGGGCAAACTTGAATCCCTGGGAATGTCTATCACAGCGAAAGATATAGTTTCAAAGTGCAGCAACTAAGAATTACACTTCTGTTACTGTATCTGAGGAAAACATGGATAATAGCTCAGTTTGAGTTCAGGGTAATCATGGATTAAGTCCTGGAACTATTCTTCTACTTTGCTATTAAGTGTAAAACATCTGGACAATGAAAGAGAACAAAAGACTCGAAAACATGTAATACAGAGATTTGAGAAAACTTATTGTTTTATGAAACACTCTGGAATCCTGCAACATTCACCATTCATCACAACGCACCAAATACACCACGCTTTGGAAATTCCATTCTCCCTTTGTATTATTTGTCTGAGAATTTTTACAGCAAGCGAGAGCTCTTCAAAGGAAAATTACAACAACCCCTTAAGCTTCTATGAGGGGCGAATATATACTTGCGATTCTTTACAAAAATATCTGAGTCCTGAGTTATCTCAGACTTAATGCTCGTACCAACTTTGAGATATTATTATCAGAAATTTATTACAGCATTGAATACAAAATAAAGGCGCTTTAATGTTCTGTCAGAAGATATTTTGGCCTTTGGGATCTGCTGAGTCGGTTGAGATATTTTGATTGAATGCTGGAGAACTCGACTTTATGGCTTGTGCGCTGTATGCTGTGTTTGTCACCTGTGATTGTGACTGCTGCAGTGGTGAGAGAATAGCTCTGCTGAGTTGGCTCAGCTTCTGCCTCTTTCTTGTAGATTTTATTCATCAAAATTGTGCCTGCGTATGACTGCTCATGTGCTGGAGAAAAACTAACCTCACGGGTTCGGACCTGATAAGATTACCTGTGTCAGATTCCTCCACTCTTCCTGTGTGGGCAATTGGTGTCTTATGATTGCCCCCATAGTCTCATCTGCCTCAGTATACTTAAAGAAATTCGGTGGTGTATCAAACAGATGATCAATTTCATTCATAATAAAAAACAGACTATCCACCCTATCATACAGATTCTGCCCCGATGCTGGCCCTGTGTCTGCTGAAGTACTGGGCTGTTTTGCAATTTGTGCTACCGCATAGGCATCAATCCTTTTGTTGTAATTTTCTAGGGTGAGCAGTCTTCCTACACTGCTTAAAATGCTGGGGAGGCCTCTGTTCTGTAATGCCAGGAATCTGTCCAGGAATTTGTTGATTTCAGTCTGCATGTCCTGTGTTCTCCTCTCCAGTGTTCCAACTAGGTTTCTTAGTGTCAGGACTCGTTTAACTACTGAGATTGTTTCAGTCCTGTTAGTAATTCCCATGGCAGCTAGTTGAGAGCTAGTTTTGTTATTTAAAAACATTGACCATTCTGTTGGCAGCATCTGGCATGTGGCCAAGGCTTGCTCTTGCTCTATGTATTTCCTTGTTTGCCTTGGTGATGAGTGCTATTTGCTCATCCATAGTCTCAATGTACTGCCACTGATTGGTGATGGATCGACCGATGTTACTCCAGAGGACTGCCTTTAGTTCTGCTGTTACCTTCTCTAGTGCAAGCTCTTTTTCTAGTTCAGCTATTCTCTTTTTTAGAGCTTTTATCTCTCTCTCCTTTGTTGCTTCATTCTGCTTGCTTTTGTCAAATTTATCATTTACCTTGGCCAAAGTCTTCTTGACTTCATCAAGCTCTTTCATTTGGGATTCAAGAATTTGGATCTCAGCTTGTAGCTTCTGCATATCCAGACTGGGAGTCTGTCCTGGTGTTGGTGTAGTCGTTGCTGTAGATGGTGCTGTAGTTCCCGTTTGCTGAGGAGGAGGAGTAGTTGTTGGAGGGACTTCCTCAAGATTAATTATCACAGGAGGAGGCTGGGAGGGTTGGCCCTCTTCTCTTTGCTTCATTGCTGTTTGTAGTGCTGCCTTTGCAGCTTCTGGTTGTCCTAGCTGGTCTTGAGTTCGAACCAGCTCCTTGTACAGGGATACCAGCAGGTCTGTAGCATCCTTTTCCTGCCTTTGCTGGGCAAACTCATCTGTTTGTGGATGGATGGTAGCTGGGAGCTTGATTTTCTTTCTTAAAGCTGCCATGTCTGCATCCCTTATCTTCAGGAGTTCTTGGATACCCTTAACATCTTTAGGATCATGTCCTATTTCGATAATTACCTCTTCCAAGGACTTGATCCGGTTGTCCTTGGCTAGTGATGATGCTCTCTCCAATTCCAGCTGAGAGGCTGTATTATCAAGGCTGCTCTTCAATTTGTAGTTCTCCAATGTCTCACCTGCCAAGGAGGCATACACCATTTCACCAGTTTGTTTATGTAATTCAATCTTATCCATAGGGTGTATGTCTTTGGCCAGCACCTCCATGTTGGTTCTTAGGTAATCCGAGGTGGATTGAGGATGCAGTGTTGTGGGCATGAAGTGACTCATGATCATCTTGCCCTCACTTACATCAAAGGCAGACATGAGTCTTTGCTGATTTGTAGGAGCCAGGTTCAGCAAATGATCGTACAGCCGAATTTTAATAGGATCACTCCTCCTCTTGATGTCAATAAATTGCTGCTTGATGCTTGACTGTCCTCTCTGTGCTGGCTGGAGGAGCTGACCTCTCCTCTTATAGTTCTATCATGTTCATGCTGAGATGAACTGGCTGAAACTTCTCCACTGGGTGGGCCCATGCCCATTGCTTGCCTCACTGCTATGTCATCCTCTTGGGAGTCATTTAGTCTTTGTCTTTTCTCTCCCCGATTAATGGATGAAGTCAGGGGAGTCTCTCTATCCCTTTTCCTGGTGAAGTCCTCCTTTTGTGGGGTTTGGAGGACCGAGGTATCAACAGTGGTTTCTGCTCTAGGAGGCACCACTGTCTGAGCCTGTTGCTCAGTGGAGCTTGGAGGATCAGTCACTTTTTCTTGCTGCAAGGGCTGCTGTTCACTAAACTGTTCCTCTTCCTGTTGCTGCCCGAATTCCTGCTGCTCCATCTCTTCTTGCTGCTGTAGCAATGTGTCCACTTGTTCTTCTGTCAATGGAGGTGGCTGTTCCACCTGCTTCCCTTTATCTCTGCTTGCTGTCTGTGGTGCTTTCTCGGCAGTTTGCTGCTGTGCTGTTGATGATGTAGCAGCTGCTCCAAGTTGCTTTTTGTAGGAGAGGGGCACCTGTAAATTGTCGAGCAGGTGTGCACGTTTGCTGCTGAGGAGGTCGCCCGGGTTAAATCAACAGGTTGGCGGAAATTCGGACGTAAACAACCATGCAGGGAGAACAATAGCGAGAGGAGCGAAAGTGAGAAAAAACACGGCTTTTTTGGGTAAATATGGGTTTTTTACCATTTTGGCGCTTTTTCATGATGACGTCAGCATGACGTCATTGGTGGGTCACGGTGAGGTGACGTCAGCTGACGTCGTCGGGTGACGTGGCAGTAGATTATTGGTCCAAGGGGCGATGAGGTGGCAACCACGTCAGCGGACAGGTGGACGAATGGCAGAGGTGAGTACGAGCGGACGCGACGTGGCGATGAATTAGCGGAAAATAGGTGGCAGTTAGGACCGTAGCGGTTACGGTTAAAGCTAACCGCTACGGTTTCTCGGGGCGGTTTGGGTACGGCGCGGAAGTTGTCAGGCCCGGCTCCGAGATACCTCAGTGTTTGACGCGTGGAGAGGCCTGATGTGACGCAACGTCAGCATCTCGGGCGGTAAAGTACAGCAGTGGGAGCCGCTCCGATATTGACGTGGATCGTCAGATCTTCAGGCCTTGATCCGACGGTGGGCGGAGTATGGAGGTGCTCGGGTTATATGCGGGCGGGGAACTTTAGGTTTTATGGGTTTTTCATTGGTTTTTCGAATGATTTTTCATTAAACCCATAATGCGCTAACCCTTTGGAAATGCGCCAGAGGCGGGTTTTTTGACTTTGGTAAATTTTTCAAAGGATTTGAAGGCGGAATAGGGTTTTGTAAGGGTTTTTCAATGCAAATGGTGGTTTGAGGAGCTGTTTGACTTGCAGCAAGGGGGAATGGGATGGGACAGGTTCACCAAAGTGACCAGATGTCACTTTGGTCCCTTTTGAAGACCATATGGCTATAATGCCAAGGGGAGGGAGTATATATAAGATTTGGGGCTTTATACACCTTAGTGTTAGTATTATTAGGGGAAGGGGTAAAATAGGGGAGCTATATAGTAAAATTAGAGGTCAATATGAATGAAGGGAGCAAATGAAAGGGATTTTACTGAGTTTATCTGAAATTGACTTGGTTTTGAGAGTAGATCAAAATGAAAAGATCTTAGACAAGAAATGTGGATTCTGAATGAACTAGAACCACCATAGAACCATGATCTCTCTTCATAAATCTCAGCTGAAAGAAAGGGAGTGTTAGTAATGGAATAAAGGGGAAGAGGGAAGTTAGTCATGCTCCTTGCTGTAATATGATGGAATTAACCACTTTTACTTTGCTGCCCATCATCACCATTCTTGCAATGATAGGACTCACTTTCTGCGACCCCAACTACCTACCCAGCTGCTTACCTAGCATTTTTTGTTTCTCCTTGGAGGGTGCACTTGGACTTGCAAACACTTACTTGCCTTTTCTTTTCTTTGGCTTTTTCTTTATTCTTTTCTCTATCTATTTCTACCCTTATCTCTTCCAAGGTCCCAGATTAAGCTGTTGGGAACCTTTGCTTCTCTACCTAAACTACTTGTCTGCCAAGATTAAACAGTTTGGACAGACTTCTTTCTCTATTCTATAACTCAAAATTGAACACATGGCATGATCCAGATTAGACTGTTGAATCATCCACAAAATTGAAATAAGGTACTCAATACTTGAAACACTTTACCCACCTCTTGCTTTCTAGGAAATATGGGATCTTTGGGATACCAAAGCAGAGCATATTTGGCTTTTCTCTTGCCAATCATGAAATATGAAACCTATTGGTATAGGTATCCAACAGTGGCTCCACATGGGGATGGTTTTTCTTTTGAAAGACCAAGAACAGCAGGTCAGATTGCCTTGTTCCTTGACTGCCCATCTTTGTCTTTGAAATCTGCTGCATGAATGTGTCAAAATAGTGTGTTTCTCTTTTGGAAGACCTCTGATTCTATTTGCCTTTTACTGCTTGGTAAATCACTTGGGAAAACTGCTTTTTACAATCTAAAACAGAAAACAATATGTACATCTGCGTATATACAAAGAATCCTTAGGTTCTACTCATGGGGAATAGTCAAAGTAGTGCTTCAGCATCCTGCCATTAACAGGACCTTCATCCAAGTCAGTTTCAGTAAGACTTTTGAGGAAATAAGTGTTGTTACCTTGTACTGCTTGGACAGCAAATGGTCCTTTCCATAAAGAGTCAAACTTTCCATGTTTCCCTTTCTCTTCTCTTCTTGCATCCCACTTTAAAACTTTGTCCCCCACATTGAAATCTTCTGCTTTGGTTCTTCTATCAAAAGCCCTTTTCAGTTTCTCTTGTAGTATCTGCACTCTGCTGAAAACTTGTTCTCTGGTCTGCTGTAAACAAATTATCTGGTTAATCCTTCTTTGCATGTCATTTGGCTCTGCTTGGCTTTCTTGCAGAAGTTTCATAACCGGCACTCCTAGTGATGAAGGAAATCTGGCCTCTAATCCATAGACTAACTCATATGGGCTGGTCCCAATTAATCTTTTAGTTGTTAGTCTGTCTGCCCATAAGGCATTTACTAGTTTCTTATGCCAGTTCTTTTTGTTCTCTTCCAGCACTTTCTTTATGATATTTATCAAACTTTTGTTTGATGATTCAGCAAGGCCATTTCCTTGAGGATAGTAAGCTGTAGAATGGCCCAAAGTAATGTGAAATTTATGGCAGAAGTTCACCATCTTTTTGGATCTGAAGGCAGCAGCATTGTCTGTTATTATCTTGTCTGGGCAGCCAAATCTAGCCAGTATATTGTTTTCCAAAAACTGAATGATTACTGAATCATTTGCTTGTCTGCATGGGGCAGCTTCAATCCACTTGGTGAAGTAGTCTGTTGCTGTTAGAATCCATCTGTGTTGCCCTGAAGATGAGGGATGAATTTCCCCAATGAAATCCAAGCCCCATTGTTGGAAAGGTCTCTCTGTTGCAATAGGCTTCAAAGGAAGTGGCAGCAACTGTCTTTTGCCTTCAAACAGTTGGCATTTGTGGCATGAGGCTGTAAATTTCTTAACATCAGAGAACATAGTAGGCCAGTAATAACCAACCCTCAATATCTTGTCCACAGTGGACTTCCAGTACAAATGTCCACCACAGTCTCCAGCATGGAAGTCTTGCATGATTTTGTTAGTTTCATTCTCTATTAGACAGTGCAGCAAAATACCTTCATGGTTTTTCCACAGTAGATTTTCATCCATCACACAAAATCTAGATGTTTTCATTTTTAGGAACCTACACTTAGTTCTGGACAGTCCTGGGGGAGCACACAGGTTTTGTAACACATAACAGATATCAGAGTACCAAGGAGATTGTTCAAAGGCTACATTGATCTTTGGAGTCGCCAGCTCTGTTTCACTGTCCAGTTGGTTAATGTCTAAGGCTTGGAAATTTGCTTCTGTCATTAACTTGGCCAAACCTTGTCCTTTTATCAGCTTTGTAGGTTTTATTTCAATGTCAAATTCTAGTATATTGGCAATCCATTTTCCTCTCCTGCCCTCTAAGTTTTCTTGGGTGAGAATGTCTTTGACAATAGGACTTGGTACATAAGCCACAACATGGGAGTAAAGGATGTAAATCCTAAAGTCTTTAATAGCCTTGATCAAAGCATAGGCTTGTTTTTCCATTATTTGATACTTTAGGGGGGCATCTCTGAGAGCTCTGCTGAAAAAAGCAATGGGCTTTTCATTCCCTTGGTCATCTTTCTGCAATAATACAGCAGCAATAGTATGCTGGGAGGCAAATGAGAAAATAATAAAGTCTCTGTCAAACTGAGGATTAGTTAACACTGGGGTTTGAGTCAAGGCCAATTTTATACTTTCGAAAGCTTGTTTTGCTTCAACAGTCCATTTGACCTTTGAATCTTTCTTTAGCATATTGTTTAGTAATCTGATTAATTCTGCTAAATTTGGGATAAACCTTCTTAAAAAGTTGATTTTTCCTAAGAATCCTTGCAGCTCCTTGACATTCCTTGGGTGAGGCATTTGTAGGATAGCTTGTATCCTATCTGGATCAATTCTTATGCCATTTTTTGAAATAATATGCCCTAGAAGTTTCCCTTCTTCCAAGCCAAATAATGACTTCTTGGGGTTTAAGGAAATACCATATTTCCTGCATGTTATGAAGATTTGTCTTAAATGTTTCAAGTGTTCTTGGTCAGATTTTGAAAAGGGTGTTAGATCATCTAAGTAAATGACCAAGAAGTCATGAATCTCTTTTGCAAAAGCAATGTCCATTGCTCTCTGAAATGTTGCCCCTGCATTTTTCAATCCAAAGGGCATTTTCACATACTTGAAAGTGCCCCATGGGGTAGTAAATGCAGTTTTGTCTTGATCATCAGGGTGTACCAGGATTTGATTGAAACCTGAGAAACCATCCAGCAATGATATTCTTGAAGCTCCTACTACTCTTTGAAGAATGTGATCCATTTTGGGTAAGGGGTAGTTGTCTTTGAGTGACACTTGGTTCAAATTCCTTAAGTCTACACAAAGTCTAATCTCACCAGTTTTCTTTCTTGTAGGGACCAAATTTGAAATCCACTCAGAAAACCTGATTGGTGCTATGATACCAGCTTTGAACATTTTCTGTAATTCTTTTTCAATGGAAGGAAGGAGCACAGGATTGATTCTTCTCAATTTCTGTTTGAATGGTTTTTGATTAGGCTTGAGGGGAATGGTATGCTGGATAACAGAGGTATCATAAGACTTCAAGTCTTCATAACCCCAAGCAAAAACATCTTGGAACTCTTTAAAGAGATCAATATATTTGGGTTTTTGATCAGGGGGCAAAGCAGCAGATAGCTTTATTATTTTAGGCTTGTCAGTGGTACCAATGTTACATTCTTCAATTGTTGCATCTAATGGCTGCATCTTTGGTTTCCTGGGGACATCATTTGAGTCAAAAATGTCCTCTAGTGGGGTAAGGCCTGCTGGAAGGAGATTGTCTTTGAGTTGTATGATTTCATCTTCAGCGTTGCTCACCTCTTCACAGTCAATTTGGTGAATTTGCTGAATGTTTTCTTTGTTGAAAATGGTTGGACTGACTAATTGTTTGGCTGTTCTAGGTGACATTGGGTGGGCAGACTGTTGAAACTGTAATTGTGATGGACTTGCTCCATCAAGCATTTGTGATTGGCTTGCTGTCTCAAGCATTTGTGATTGACTTGCTGTCTCAAGCATTTGTGATTGACTTGCTGTCTCAAGGTCAATATTTAATCCTGTAAACTCTTGTTGCAAGGTTAAAAAGTTGTTTATTTGCATGTCATTCTCAAATACTTGCCACTCTTTGACATTGTTTGGAATAGAAGGCCTATATTTGACCTCTGCCGTGAAACAATTGTTGGGTTCTAATGGGAATTTGAAGGTGCTGGCAAATGTTGCCAAGCTGTGTGCATGGAGATTGTGGCCCCTTGGAATTTTTGTGATAACAAACTCGGAGAAAGTCTCTAGTATTTCAATTACAGCAGACCTATAGGACCTCAATCTTTTGTCATTGGTAACAAAATTTCCTTTCACTTGTTGAATTACTAGATCAGAGTCTCCCATGATGGAGAGTTTAGGAGCCTGTAGTGATTTTGCTAGCTTTAGGCCCAACAGCAGAGCTTCATATTCTGCTATGTTGTTAGTGCATCTAAACTTCAATCTGTAAGCCCTGCCTTCTGCATAGCCTTTCTCTTTGTTATGTATCCATACTCCAGCTCCTGCCCCTAACTTGTTAACTGAGCCATCAAACTCTAGAACCCACAGAATATCTTGCTGAACGGGAGATTTAAAGTTCTGTTCATGGGATGGCAAGGTGAGCATGAGTTGAGGTTTCTTTTCCCATTTGTTTCCTAGGATAATTTCATCATTTGTTTGACAATCTTTGACAATTAGAGGAGGGTTTATGTGTATTGTTGGGCTGATTGAAGTTTGGCAGGTGCTACTTGTTTGATCAATGTTTTGTTCTTGTATGAGTGTTTCAGTCTTAGTGTCATTGTTTGAGAGGCTTGCGCTGTCATTGAAGAGGATGAAGGAGTCTATGTCCGAATGGACAGCATATATTGGAAAATTTTGAGGCTTTTCTTCACTGCTGACCATATACTTCATGAGTGTTTCCCTATAAAGTCTTTTTGGTTGCCCAAATACAGAGATGGTTGCATATGACATATCTAATTGCAGGGAGCCTTGGAGCTTGGCTCCCCATGATCTTGATAAGAGCATCCCGTATTTGGGTGGGATATCAGCAACTACAACATCCATTAGTATGGTTTTGTTGGGGAATTGAACCAGGGACACACATAAATCTTTTATTAGGCCCAAACATTTGACTTGACTAGAATCAAAAGAAAACAGGTCTTTGTATGGTCTTGTTATATCCAAGTTTAATCTTTCCATGACAGCTTTTGGCATAAGGTTGTGAGAGGCACCTGAGTCAAACATTGCATTATGCAGTATTTTATCATGAACATGCAGGCTGACATAAAAAGGTAAAACCCCTGTGGCTACTGTTTTTCCATCTACCTCTGGGCCAAACAGTAATTCTGGAGTGTCATCTAGCACATTTACATCATCTTTGCTGTTGGTGAGCTGAAGGGATTTTTTGATCTGTTGCTTATATATGTCATGCTTGGCTAGCTCTGAAAGGGGAATTGCTATCTTTAACTTGCCAATCTCTGCTCCTAGGTCAAAGGGTTTGTCAACTTGGATTTTAGAGTCACGGATAGCAGTCCTTTCTCTGTTCATTAAATCTTCTTGTTGGATTTCATCTTGATTTTGGAACCTGCCCCTCATACCCATGTCTTGAGGGGTAATGTTCGGATTTGGGTGGGAGGATGAGGTTGCCGTGGGCTGTTGTAGTGGGGACAGTAATTCAGTGACTTCCTCAACCACTACTTCTTTTGTAGGCAAGTTTGTTTTGTCATTAGGTTCAGTGACTAAGGTTTCTTTAGATTGCTGTTTCTCCTTTATCTTTTCGGGCTGATTTACATTTACAGTCCTACTCCTTAGTTTGTATTGTTTATGGACTTCATAGACAGCAGTGTCATACCCTTGTTTAAAGTCAAAGGATTCTCCTGATTTTGTTTGGAATGTGTTGCTTTCATCCTCCTCATGGTCTTCTTGTGTTAAGAAAACATGGCTTTTACCATCCAGACCCATTAAGTTGATTTCAGGATCTTCATTGAGCTGATTGGCTGAGGAAGTTTCTGCATAGTTTTCTTGAAAAGGGGGTCTGATATCTTGGTCTGCACTTGTTTTTCCTATGTTTGGGTTCTGCGTTCTCCTAAAATTTGGGTTTCTAGGAGGATTGCTTTGTGATGCCTCCCATGATGACTTTCTTTCAACTGATTCCACTCTTTCACCCAATCTCTTCATGTTGTTTAGTATTGCATCCAACTTTTGATCAAAGCCTGAGGGCTCTTCTCTCAAACCAGCCTTCTTTTCCAGCTTTGCCCTGTTTCTCTTGGCAATTAGGTTGGCCTCTACAGTGACTGCAACTCTTTGAGCTTCTGCAAGGGTTGGAGGATCTCTTTCTTTCAGCTGATAGGCCATATCAGAGTCAAAACCGTCAGGGAAGTTATACAGGGCCAAATCAGGAGGGGGCCTTAAGTTCTTGGGGATAGCATTATATACATTGTTAAACCTAGCACAATATTCCAAAACTGTTTCTTGGGGACCTCTTTTGATAGTGTTATATTCACCGAGTATGTGTAGAGGATCTTTCTTCTTCTCCCATCTGTTGGTAAACTCTTGGTACAGGACCTCAGGGGTTGCAATGGAATTTGCGTTCAGGGATCTAAACCAAGTTCTAACATCCCCGGTTAAGCTTTGGACAAAAATTCTCATCCTAACACTGTCATCATCTATTTCATAGGTCTCAAAGTGGTCTTGCATCTTCTTAGCATGCTGGACAGCTGTCAAAGGGCCATGGGAGTCAAAAAATGAGATTTTGGTTTGGTAGTCTTGAGGTAGAGCCGGTGCATTGGCTGGTATCTGCAGAGGTGCATATCTGTTAGCCATGTTTATGGGGTTTATAGGGTTAATAGGAAGAAATGGGACAGCTGGGATTACAGGTGTAACAGGGTTAATAGGATGGGTAACAAGCGGGAAACTGGTTGAAAGAGTATGTGCAGATGGTGAAGATGGGAGAGGAGGGCTTTGAGGTGTTGATGATGAACTAGGGGAACTAGGGGTGGACCGAAAAAGGACTTTGCAAGGAGTAGGAATGAGGATAGGTTGGTCTGAACTTATATCTGAATCAGCAGGCTTCTCCTGCTTTTGCTGTCTCCTTATGTTCTTTGGAATGGGATTTGGGTTATCAACAATGATGGGTTGATCAGGGTCAGGGTTTGCCCTAGTGTGCCTTGGGTTTCTTTTGGGAGCCAGCTTCTACGTATTCTTTTAGAACTTTATACAGGAGGGTTTATATGTACAAGGACTAGGTAAGAATTCTGGAATGACTATATATGTTTCAAAGCTAGGATGAAGATTCCCTAGTTAGCTCTTCCCTAAAGCTGTCCCTGTGTTTACAGAAACAGTCCTAAGGCCTCTTGGCTAGTTTCAGGCTTGATGGTAGCTTTTGAAAATAGATAGTAATTGAAAAAATCTTAAGTTCCCCAGTGGAGTCGCCAATTATGTTAACACCCAGGTTGTTCCCTATGACTCCCAAGGGAATACGGCCGGGGTAACCACTAACCAATCTTTGGATCACTGTTTCTAGCCAAACTGTGATCAGAGAGGGCTCTCTCTTTATGATTTGTAACTGTTTATGATAGGGTTTTAGGCTAGCTATTATGCACAGGTTTTGTTTATGTTTTGGTTGAAGAATTTCCTTCAGATCTCTTGTGATGTGATATTCAGAGAGTCCAGCATCATTGGGCAATGGAGTCTGTAGCAGTAGGTCTCTAGAAACTTTGAGATGAACCGGTGAAACTTACAGGGCCATTTGGATGTTTCATAGAACAAATTTTGATTAATAACAGGAAACAGGTAAGACAAACAATGAAAGCATTCAAGAATTTTCACTCGTTGTTAACTGTTTCCACCAAACTGGTTATGAGAAAAAGACAGATGTCACAGGGGCAAACTTGAATCCCTGGGAATGTCTATCACAGCGAAAGATATAGTTTCAAAGTGCAGCAACTAAGAATTACACTTCTGTTACTGTATCTGAGGAAAACATGGATAATAGCTCAGTTTGAGTTCAGGGTAATCATGGATTAAGTCCTGGAACTATTCTTCTACTTTGCTATTAAGTGTAAAACATCTGGACAATGAAAGAGAACAAAAGACTCGAAAACATGTAATACAGAGATTTGAGAAAACTTATTGTTTTATGAAACACTCTGGAATCCTGCAACATTCACCATTCATCACAACGCACCAAATACACCACGCTTTGGAAATTCCATTCTCCCTTTGTATTATTTCTCTGAGAATTTTTACAGCAAGCGAGAGCTCTTCAAAGGAAAATTACAACAACCCCTTAAGCTTCTATGAGGGGCGAATATATACTTGCGATTCTTTACAAAAATATCTGAGTCCTGAGTTATCTCAGACTTAATGCTCGTACCAACTTTGAGATATTATTATCAGAAATTTATTACAGCATTGAATACAAAATAAAGGCGCTTTAATGTTCTGTCAGAAGATATTTTGGCCTTTGGGATCTGCTGAGTCGGTTGAGATATTTTGATTGAATGCTGGAGAACCCGACTTTATGGCTTGTGCGCTGTATGCTGTGTTTGTCACCTGTGATTGTGACTGCTGCAGTGGTGAGAGAATAGCTCTGCTGAGTTGGCTCAGCTTCTGCCTCTTTCTTGTAGATTTTATTCATCAAAATTGTGCCTGCGTATGACTGCTCATGTGCTGGAGAAAAACTAACCTCACGGGTTCGGACCTGATAAGATTACCTGTGTCAGATTCCTCCACTCTTCCTGTGTGGGCAATTGGTGTCTCATGATTGCCCCCATAGTCTCATCTGCCTCAGTATACTTAAAGAAATTCGGTGGTGTATCAAACAGATGATCAATTTCATTCATAATAAAAAACAGACTATCCACCCTATCATACAGATTCTGCCCCGATGCTGGCCCTATGTCTGCTGAAGTACTGGGCTGTTTTGCAATTTGTGCTACCGCATAGGCATCAATCCTTTTGTTGTAATTTTCTAGGGTGAGCAGTCTTCCTACACTGCTTAAAATGCTGGGGAGGCCTCTGTTCTGTAATGCCAGGAATCTGTCCAGGAATTTGTTGATTTCAGTCTGCATGTCCTGTGTTCTCCTCTCCAGTGTTCCAACTAGGTTTCTTAGTGTCAGGACTCGTTTAACTACTGAGATTGTTTCAGTCCTGTTAGTAATTCCCATGGCAGCTAGTTGAGAGCTAGTTTTGTTATTTAAAACATTGACCATTCTGTTGGCAGCATCTGGCATGTGGCCAAGGCTTGCTCTTGCTCTGTGTATTTCCTTGTTTGCCTTGGTGATGAGTGCTATTTGCTCATCCATAGTCTCAATGTACTGCCACTGATTGGTGATGGATCGACCGATGTTACTCTAGAGGACTGCCTTTAGTTCTGCTGTTACCTTCTCTAGTGCAAGCTCCTTTTCTAGTTCAGCTATTCTCTTTTTTAGAGCTTTTATCTCTCTCTCCTTTGTTGCTTCATTCTGCTTGCTTTTGTCAAATTTATCATTTACCTTGGCCAAAGTCTTCTTGACTTCATCAAGCTCTTTCATTTGGGATTCAAGAATTTGGATCTCAGCTTGTAGCTTCTGCATATCCAGACTGAGAGTCTGTCCTGGTGTTGGTGTAGTCGTTGCTGTAGATGGTGCTGTAGTTCCCGTTTGCTGAGGAGGAGGAGTAGTTGTTGGAGGGACTTCCTCAAGATTAATTATCACATGAGGAGGCTGGGAGGGTTGGCCCTCTTCTCTTTGCTTCATTGCTGTTTGTAGTGCTGCCTTTGCAGCTTCTGATTGTCCTAGCTGGTCTTGAGTTCGAACCAGCTCCTTGTACAGGGATACCAGCAGGTCTGTAGCATCCTTTTCCTGCCTTTGCTGGGCAACCTCATATGTTTGTGGATGGATGGTAGCTGGGAGCTTGATTTTCTTTCTTAAAGCTGCCATGTCTGCATCCCTTATCTTCAGGAGTTCTTGGATACCCTTAACATCTTTAGGATCCTGTCCTATTTCGATAATTACCTCTTCCAAGGACTTGATCCGGTTGTCCTTGGCTTGTGATGATGCTCTCTCCAATTCCAGCTGAGAGGCTGTATTATCAAGGCTGCTCTTCAATTTGTAGTTCTCCAATGTCTCACCTGCCAAGGAGGCATACACCATTTCACCAGTTTGTTTATGTAATTCAATCTTATCCATAGGGTGTATGTCTTTGGCCAGCACCTCCATGTTGGTTCTTAGGTAATCCGAGGTGGATTGAGGATGCAGTGTTGTGGGCATGAAGTGACTCATGATCATCTTGCCCTCACTTACATCAAAGGCAGACATGAGTCTTTGCTGATTTGTAGGAGCCAGGTTCAGCAAATGATCGTACAGCCGAATTTTAATAGGATCACTCCTCCTCTTGATGTCAATAAATTGCTGCTTGATGCTTGACTGTCCCTCTCTGTGCTGGCTGGAGGAGCTGACCTCTCCTCTTATAGTTCTATCATGTTCATGCTGAGATGAACTGGCTGAAACTTCTCCACTGGGTGGGCCCATGCTCATTGCTTGCCTCACTGCTATGTCATCCTCTTGGGAGTCATTTAGTCTTTGTCTTTTCTCTCCCCGATTAATGGATGAAGTCAGGGGAGTCTCTCTATCCCTTTTCCTGGTGAAGTCCTCCTTTTGTGGGGTTTGGAGGACCGAGGTATCAACAGTGGTTTCTGCTCTAGGAGGCACCACTGTCTGAGCCTGTTGCTCAGTGGAGCTTGGAGGATCAGTCACTTTTTCTTGCTGCAAGGGCTGCTGTTCACTAAACTGTTCCTCTTCCTGTTGCTGCCTGAATTCCTGCTGCTCCATCTCTTCTTGCTGCTGTACCAATGTGTCCACTTGTTCTTCTGTCAATGGAGGTGGCTGTTCCACCTGCTTCCCTTTATCTCTGCTTGCTGTCTGTGGTGCTTTCTCGGCAGTTTGCTGCTGTGCTGTTGATGATGTAGCAGCTGCTCCAAGTTGCTTTTTGTAGGAGAGGGGCACCTGTAAATTGGCGAGCGGAGGTCGAGCAGGTGTGCACGTTTGCTGCTGAGGAGGTCGCCCGGGTTAAATCAACAGGTTGGCGGAAATTCGGACGTAAACAGCCATGCAGGGAGAACAATAGCGACAGGAGCGAAAGTGAGAAAAACACGGCTTTTTTGGGTAAATATGGGTTTTTTACCATTTTGGCGCTTTTTCATGATGACGTCAGCATGACGTCATTGGTGGGTCACGGTGAGGTGACGTCAGCTGACGTCGTCGGGTGACGTGGCAGTAGATTATTGGTCCAAGGGGCGATGAGGTGGCAACCACGTCAGCGGACAGGTGGACGAATGGCAGAGGTGAGTACGAGCGGACGCGACGTGGCGATGAATTAGCGGAAAATAGGTGGCAGTTAGGACCGTAGCGGTTACGGTTAAAGCTAACCGCTACGGTTTCTCGGGGCGGTTTGGGTACGGCGCGGAAGTTGTCAGGCCCGGCTCCGAGATACCTCAGTGTTTGACGCGTGGAGAGGCCCTGACGTGACGCAACGTCAGCATCTCGGGCGGTAAAGTACAGCAGTGGGAGCCGCTCCGATATTGACGTGGATCGTCAGATCTTCAGGCCTTGATCCGACGGTGGGCGGAGTATGGAGGTGCTCGGGTTATATGCGGGCGGGGAACTTTAGGTTTTATGGGTTTTTCATTGGTTTTTCGAATGATTTTTCATTAAACCCATAATGCGCTAACCCTTTGGAAATGCGCCAGAGGCGGGTTTTTTGACTTTGGTAAATTTTTCAAAGGATTTGAAGGCGGAATAGGGTTTTGTAAGGGTTTTTCAATGCAAATGGTGGTTTGAGGAGCTGTTTGACTTGCAGCAAGGGGGAATGGGATGGGACAGGTTCACCAAAGTGACCAGATGTCACTTTGGTCCCTTTTGAAGACCATATGGCTATAATGCCAAGGGGAGGGAGTATATATAAGATTTGGGGCTTTATACACCTTAGTGTTAGTATTATTAGGGGAAGGGGTAAAATAGGGGAGCTATATAGTAAAATTAGAGGTTAATATGAATGAAGGGAGCAAATGAAAGGGATTTTACTGAGTTTATCTGAAATTGACTTGGTTTTGAGAGTAGATCAAAATGAAAAGATCTTAGACAAGAAATGTGGATTCTGAATGAACTAGAACCACCATAGAACCATGATCTCTCTTCATAAATCTCAGCTGAAAGAAAGGGAGTGTTAGTAATGGAATAAAGGGGAAGAGGGAAGTTAGTCATGCTCCTTGCTGTAATATGATGGAATTAACCACTTTTACTTTGCTGCCCATCATCACCATTCTTGCAATGATAGGACTCACTTTCTGCGACCCCAACTACCTACCCAGCTGCTTACCTAGCATTTTTTGTTTCTCCTTGGAGGGTGCACTTGGACTTGCAAACCCTTACTTGCCTTTTCTTTTCTTTGGCTTTTTCTTTATTCTTTTCTCTATCTATTTCTACCCTTATCTCTTCCAAGGTCCCAGATTAAGCTATTGGGAACCTTTGCTTCTCTACCTAAACTACTTGTCTGCCAAGATTAAACAGTTTGGACAGACTTCTTTCTCTATTCTATAACTCAAAATTGAACACATGGCATGATCCAGATTAGACTGTTGAATCATCCACAAAATTGAAATAAGGTCCTCAATACTTGAAACACTTTACCCACCTCTTGCTTTCTAGGAAATATGGGATCTTTGGGATACCAAAGCAGAGCATATTTGGCTTTTCTCTTGCCAATCATGAAATATGAAACCTATTGGTATAGGTATCCAACAGATCCCTGAATGCAAATTCCATTGCAACCCCTGAGGTCCTGTACCAAGAGTTTACCAACAGATGGGAGAAGAAGAAAGATCCTCTACACATACTCGGTGAATATAACACTATTAAAAGAGGTCCCCAAGAAACAGTTTTGGAATATTGTGCTAGGTTTAACAATGTATATAATGCTATCCCCCAGAACTTAAGACCCCCTCCTGATTTGGCCCTGTATAACTTCCTTGACGGTTTTGACTCTGATATGGCCTATCAGCTGAAAGAAAGAGATCCTCCAACCCTTGCAGAAGCTCAAAGAGTTGCAGTCACTGTAGAGGCTAACCTGATTGCCAAGAGAAACAGGGCAAAGCTGGAAAAGAAGGCTGGCTTCAGAGAAGAGCCCTCAGGTTTTGATCAAAAGTTGGATGCAATACTAAACAGCATGAAGAGACTGGGTGAAAGGGTGGAATCAGTTGAAAGAAAATCATCATGGGAGACATCACAAAGCAACCCTCCTAGAAACCCAAATTTTAGGAGAACTCAGAACCCAAACATAGGAAAAACAAGTGCTGACCAAGATATCAGACCCCCTTTTCAAGAAAACTATGCAGAAACCTCCACAGCCAATCAGCTCAATGAAGATCCCGAAATTAACTTAATGGGTCTGGATGGTAAAAGCCATGTATTCTTAACACAAGAAGACCATGAGGAGGATGAAAGCAAAACATTCCAAACTAAATCAGGAGAATCCTTTGACTTTAAACAAGGATATGATACTGCTGTCTATGAAGTCCATAAACAATACAAACTAAGGAGTAGGACTGTAAATGTAAATCAGCCTGAAAAGGTAAAGGAGAAACAACAGTCCAAAGAAACCATGGTCACAGAACCTAATCACAACACAAACGTGCCTACAAAAGAAGTAGTGGTTGAGGAGGTTACTGAACTACGGTCCCCACTACAACAGCCCACGGCAACCTCGTCCTCCCACCCAAATCTGAACATTACCCCTCAAGACATGAGTATGAGGGGCAGGTTTCGAAATCAAGATGAAATCCAACAAGAAGATTTAGGGAACAAAGAAAAGACTGCTATCCGTGACTCTAAAACCCAAGTTGACAAACCTTTTGACCTAGGTACAGAGATTGGCAAGTTAAAGATAGCAATCCCCCTCTCAGAGCTAGCCAAGCATGACATATATAAGCAACAGATAAAGAACTCCCTTCAACTCACTAATAGCAAAGATGATGTAAATGTGCTAGATGACACTCCAGAATTACTGTTTGGCCCAGAGGTAGATGGAAAAACAGTAATCACAGGGGTTTTACCTTTTTATATCAGCTTGCATGTTCATGATAAAATACTGCATAATGCAATGTTCGACTCAGGTGCCTCTCACAACCTTATGCCAAAAGCAGTCATGGAAAGATTGAACTTGGATATAACAAGGCCATACAAAGACCTGTTTTCCTTTGATTCTAGTCAAGTCAAATGTTTAGGCCTAATAAAAGATTTATGTGTGTCTCTGGTTCAATATCCCAACAAGACTATTCTAATGGATGTTGTAGTTGCTGATATCCCACCCAAATATGGGATGCTGTTATCAAGATCATGGGGAGCCAAGCTCCAAGGATCCCTGCAATTAGACATGTCATATGCAACTATCTCTGTCTTTGGGCAACCAAAAATACTATACAGGGAAACACTCATGAAGTATATGGTCAGCAGTGAAGAAAAGCCTCAAAATTTTCCAATATATGCTGTCCATTCGGACATAGACTCCTTCATCCTCTTCAATGACAACACAAGCCTCTCAAACAATGACATTAGGACCGAAGCACTCATACAAGAACAAAACATTGATCAGACAAGTAGCACCTGCCAAACATCAATCAGCCCAACAATACATGTTCACCCTCCTCTAGTTGTTAAAGATTGTCAAAAAAGTGATGAAATTGTCCTAGAAAACAAATGGGAAAAGAAACCCCAACTCATGCTCACATTCCCATCCCATGAACAGAATTTTAAATCTCCTGTTCAGCAAGACATCCTGTGGGTCCTAGAATTTGATGGCTCAGTTAACAAGTTAGGGGCAGGAGCTGGAGTGTGGATATATAATAAAGAGAAAGATTATGCAGAAGGCATGGCTTACAGATTGAATTTTAGGTGCACTAACAACATGGCAGAATATGAAGCTCTGTTACTGGGCCTAAAGCTAGCAAAATCACTACAAGCTCCTAAACTCTCCATTATGGGAGACTCTGATCTAGTAATTCAGCAAGTGAAAGGACATTTTGTCACCAATGACAAAAGATTGAGGTCCTACAGATCTGCTGTAATTGAAATATTAGAAACCTTCTCTGAGTTTGTTATCACAAAAATTCCAAGGGGCCACAATCTCCATGCACACAGCTTGGCAACGTTTGCCAGCACCTTCAAATTCCCATTAGAACCCAATAACTGTTTCACAGCCGAGGTCAAATACAGACCCTCTATTCCAAACAATGTTAAAGAATGGCAAGTATTTGAGGATGACATGCAAATAAACAATTTCTTGACCTTGCAACAAGAGTTCATAGGATTAAGTATTGATCTTGATGGAGCAAGTCAATCACAAATACTTGAGGAAGCAAGTCCATCACAAATACAGTTTCAACAGTCTGCTCACCCAATGTCACCTAGAACAGCAAAACAATTACTGAGTCCAACCATTTTCGACAATGAAAACATTCAGCAAATTCACCAAATTGACTGTGAAGAGGTGAGCAACGCTGAAGATGAAATCATACAACTCAAAGACAATTTCCTTCCAGCAGGCCTTACCCCACTAGAGGACATTTTTGACTCAAATGATGTCCCCAGGAAACCAAAGATGCAGCCATTAGATGCAGCAATTGAAGAATGTAACATTGGTACCACTGACAAGCCTAAAATAATAAAACTATCTGCTGCTTTGCCCCCTGATCAAAAACCCAAGTATATTGACCTCTTTAAAGAGTTTCAAGATGTCTTTGCTTGGGGTTATGAGGATCTAAAGTCCTATGATACCTCTGTTATCCAGCATACCATTCCCCTCAAGCCTAATCAAAAACCATTCAAACAGAAATTGAGAAGAATCAATCCTGTTCTCCTTCCTTCCATTGAAAAAGAATTACAGAAAATGTTCAAAGCTGGTATCATAGCACCAATCAGATTCTCTGAATGGATTTCAAATTTGGTCCCTACAAGAAAGAAAACTGGTGAGATTAGACTTTGTGTAGACTTAAGGAATTTGAATCAAGTATCACTCAAAGATAACTACCCTCTACCCAAAATGGATCATATTCTTCAAAGAGTAGTAGGGGCTTCAAGGATATCATTGCTTGACGGTTTCTCAGGTTTCAATCAAATCCTGGTACACCCTGATGATCAGGACAAAACTGCATTTACAACCCCATGGGGAACTTTCAAGTATGTGAAAATGCCCTTTGGATTGAAAAACGCAGGGGCAACATTTCAGAGAGCAATGGACATTGCTTTTGCAAAAGAGATTCATGACTTCTTGGTCATTTACTTAGATGATCTAACACCCTTTTCAAAATCTGACCAAGAACACTTGAAACATTTAAGACAGATCTTCATAACATGCAGGAAATATGGTATTTCCTTAAACCCCAAGAAGTCATTATTTGGCTTGGAGGAAGGGAAACTTCTAGGACATATTATTTCAAAAGATGGCATAAGAATTGATCCAGATAGGATACAAGCTATCCTACAAATGCCTCATCCAAGGAATGTCAAGGAATTGCAAGGATTCTTAGGGAAAATCAACTTTTTAAGAAGGTTTATCCCTAATTTAGCAGAATTAATCAGATTACTAAATAATATGCTAAAGAAAGATTCAAAGGTCAAATGGACTGTCGAAGCAAAACAAGCCTTTGAAAGTATAAAATTAGCCTTGACTCAAACCCCAGTGTTAACTAATCCACAGTTTGACAGAGACTTTATCATTTTCTCCTTTGCCTCCCAACATACTATTGCTGCTGTTTTATTACAGAAAGATGACCACGGGAGTGAGAAACCTATTGCCTTTTTCAGCAGAGCTCTTAGAGATGCCCCCCTAAAGTATCAAATAATGGAAAAACAAGCCTATGCTTTGATCAAAGCTATTAAAGACTTTAGGATTTACATCCTTTACTCCCATGTTGTGGCCTATGTACCAAGTCCTATTGTCAAAGACATTCTCACCCAAGAAAACTTAGAGGGCAGGAGAGGAAAATGGATTTCCAATATACTAGAATTTGACATTGAAATAAAACCCACAAAGCTAATAAAAGGGCAAGGTTTGGCCAAATTAATGACAGAAGCAAATTTCCAAGCCTTAGATATCAACCAACTGGACAGTGGAACAGAGCTGGCGACTCCAAAGATCAATGTAGCCTTTGAACAATCTCCTTGGTACTCTGATATCTGTTATGTGTTACAAAACCTGTGTGCTCCCCCAGGGCTGTCCAGAACTAAGTGTAGGTTCCTAAAAATGAAAACATCCAGATTCTGTGTGATAGATGGAAACTTACTTTGGAAAAACCATGAAGGTATATTACTGCACTGTCTAATAGAGAATGAAACTAACAATATCATGCAAGACTTCCATGCGGGAGACTGTGGTGGACATTTGTACTGGAAGTCCACTGTAGACAAAATATTGAGGGCTGGTTATTACTGGCCCACTATGTTCTCTGATGTTAAGAAATTTGCAGCCTCATGCCACAAATGCCAACTGTTTGAAGGCAAAAGACAGTTGCTGCCACTTCCTCTGAAGCCCATTGCAACAGAGAGACCTTTCCAACAATGGGGCTTGGATTTCATTGGGGAAATTCATCCCTCATCTTCAGGGCAACACAGATGGATTTTAACAGCGACAGACTACTTCACCAAGTGGATTGAAGCTGCCCCATGCAGACAAGCAAACGATTCAGCAATCATTCAGTTTTTGGAAAACAATATACTGGCTAGATTTGGCTGCCCGGACAAAATAATAACAGACAATGCTGCTGCCTTCAGATCCAAGAAAATGGTGAACTTCTGCCATAAATTTCACATTACTTTGGGCCATTCTACAGCTTACTACCCTCAAGGAAATGGCCTTGCTGAATCATCAAACAAAAGTTTAATAAATATCATAAAGAAAGTACTGGAAGAGAACAAAAAGAACTGGCATAAGAAACTAGTAAATGCTTTATGGGCAGACAGACTAACAACTAAAAGATCAATTGGGACCAGCCCATATGAGTTAGTCTATGGATTAGAGGCCAGATTTCCTTCATCACTAGGAGTGCCGGTTATGAAACTTCTGCAAGAAAGCCAAGCAGAGCCAAATGACATGCAAAGAAGGATTAATCAGATAATCTGTTTACAGCAAACTAGAGAACAAGTTTTCAGCAGAGTGCAGATACTACAAGAGAAACTGAAAAAGGCCTTTGATAGGAGAACCAAAGCAGAAGATTTCAATATAGGGGACAAAGTTTTAAAGTGGGATGCAAGAAGAGAAGAGAAAGGGAAACATGGAAAGTTTGACTCTTTATGGAAAGGACCATTTGCTGTCCAAGCAGTGCAAGGTAATAACACCTACTTCCTCAAAAGTTTGACTGAAACTGACTTGGATGAAGGTCCTGTCAATGGCAGGATGCTGAAGCACTACTTTGACTGTTCATCATGAATGGAAACTAAGGATTCATTGTATATATGCAGATGTACATATTGTTTTCTGTCTTAGATTGTAAAAAGCAGTTTTCCCAAGTGATTCACCAAGCAGTAAGAGGCAAATAGAATCAGAGGTCTTCCAAGAAAGAAGCACACAATTTTGACACATTTTTGCAGCAAATTTCAAAGATTGGGATGGGCAGTCAAAGAACAAGGCAATCTGACCTACTGTTCTTGGTCTTTCAGAAGAAAAACCATCCCCATGTGGAGCCACTGTTGGATACCTATACCAATAGGTTTCATATTTCATGATTGGCAAGAGAAAGGCCAAATATGCTCTGCTTTGAGTTCACAAAGATCCCATATTTCCTAGAAAGCAAGAGGTGGGTAAAGTGTTTCAAGTATTGAGGACCTTATTTCAATTTTGTGGATGATTCAACAGTCTAATCTGGATCATGCCATGTGTTCAATTTTGAGTTATAGAATAGAGAAAGAAGTCTGTCCAAACTGTTTAATCTTGGCAGACAAGTAGTTTAGGTAGAGAAGCAAAGGTTCCCAACAGCTTAATCTGGGACCTTGGAAGAGATAAGGGTAGAAGTAGATAGAAAAGAAAAAAGAAAAAGCCAAAGAAAAGAAAAGGCAAGTAAGGGTTTGCAAGCCTAAATGCACCCTCCAATGGAGAAACAAAAAATGCTAGGAAAATAGCTGGGTAGGCAGTTGTGGTTGCAGAAAGGGTATTTTCACCATTACACATATGACAAGAGGTGTTCTGCCAAGGCAAAATCTATCAATGGACAAAGTGGTTAATTCCATCAAATTACAGCAAGGAGCATAACTAACCTCCCCCTTCCCCTCTATTCCATTGCTAACACTCCCTTTATTTAGCTGAGATTTATGAAGAGAGATCATGGTTTTATGGTGGTTCTAGTTCATTCAGAATCCACATTTATTGTCTAAGATCTTTTCATTTTGATCTACTCTCAAAACCAAGTCAATTTCAGATAAACTCAGTAAAATCCCCTTCATTTGCTCCCTTCATTCATATTAACCTCTAATTTTACTATATAGCTCCCCTATTTTACCCCTTCCCCTAATAATACTAACACTATGGTGTATAAAGCCCCAAATCTTATAAATACTCCTTCCCCTTGGCATTATAGCCCTATATTCTTCAAAAGGGACCAAAATGACATCTGGTCACTTTGGTGAACCTGTCCCATCCCATTCCCCCTTGCTGCAAGTCAAACTGCTCCTCAAACCACCATTTGCATTGAAAAAACCTTATAAAACCTCTTTTTCCTTTAAAAATCCTTTGCAAAAATTACCAAAGTCAAAAACCCGCCTCTGGCGCATTTCCAAAGGGTTAGCGCGCAGTTTGATTTTATGAAAAAACATTGAAAAAACCAATAAAAAAACCCTCTACCCAAAGTTTTCCGCCTGCATATAACCCGAGCATCTTCGCACTCCGCCCACCGTCGGATCGAGGCCCTAAGATCCGACGACCCACGTTAATATCGGAGCGGCCCCCACTGCTGTCCTTTACCGCCCGAGAAGGTGACGTTACGTCACGTCAGTACCTCTCCACGCGTCAAACGCTAAAGCCTCTCGGAGCAAGGCCTGACACATTCGGCGTCGTACCTAAACTGCCCCGAGAAACCGTAGCGGTTAGCCTTAACCGTAATCGCTACGGTCCTAACCGCCACCTGTTTTCCGCCAACGCATCGCCACGTCACGCCCGCCTGTACTCGCCCCGCTATTCGTCCACCTGGCCGCTGACATGGCCGCCACCTCATCGCCCCCTTGGACCAATAGTCTACCGCCACGTCACCCGATGACGTCAGCTGACGTCACCTCACCTTGACCCACCAATGACGTCATGCTGACGTCATCACTAAAAAGTGCCAAAATGGTAAAAAATTCTATATTTACCCAAAAAACCGTGTTTTTCCCACTTTTCTCTCCTGTCGCTATTGTTCTTTCTGCATGACCGTTTACGTTCGAATTTCCGCCAACCTGCTGAGTTAACCCGGGCGACCTCCTCAGCATCAACCGTGCACACCTGCGCAACCTCTGTTCGTCAATTAATAGGTATTTACCATTGTTCTGCCCTCCATACGACTGTTATTGAAATTTAAGTTGCTCAGAAGGCTTAAGACACCTTGAAACTACATTTACACCGCCCATTTCCCTCTGCACGTCCACCATTGTAACTGTGAAGTCCAAAAAGCACCAGCCGAGCCATAATACCTGTAATTTCGCCCAGAAAGCAACACTCACTGCGTATTCTCGGCTAATTCCTAGTTGGTCTCAATTTACCCGCTAAAAGAGGACATAGTCAGACCTTAGAAAAGCTCTGCTCCCAAAACAAACAGTATTCCAACTGCTGTTGTGTAAATCCCCCTCTGGTATCTAAATACAAACTGTCTTTACAGAGAATCACCTCTATTCTGTGTTGCTTCCATTTTGACTATTCACCTACAATTGTTGCACTTTGAAGAACTATGGAGACTCCTATTGCTCTAAATATCAAGCCCCTCAATGCTCCTCACCAGGAATTAGCATGGAAAGCCCTGGGAGACATGGATTACCAAATGCTGGACTGGTTCCCTATGGGAACCAAATACAATATCCAGATGATGAATGAGTTAAAAGCCCAGCACCTGAGTGGGGCAGACATCTTGGGAATTTGGGACTCAAATTTGCCCATCTACAACCTTCCCCAAGTAAATCCTATGCCAGAACTGATCTACAGCTGCCAGGAATGTTATGACCCAAACCAAAGAGCTGTCATCAGCCCCACAGGCTCAATCCTATTCCAGATTACCCCAGAGAGTATAAATGGAATGCTGCACTTCCAAACTGCCAAGCAATTGACCCCCCTCTTTATGCAGAATTTGATAAACAAAGGGACCAAGCTGTCAAATGACCAAATCATTAAAATCAATCAGTTGTTTGTAAGACCAGGCTCTGAATCAGTCAGAACCCCTCCTATTGGGTATCACTATTTGAATGAATTGGGCAGGATGTTAGTGGATTTAACCAGTTATGTCCTAGGATTCAGGGGGATGGAGGATGTGGATGATAGCCTAATGGCAATGCTGTCTATATTCTCTCCTGGTAAGCCCCCAGCTGTACATTATGACTATGCAACCTACATTGCAGATAGAATCCATGAGCAGTTTATGAACTTGAAGAGGGAAAGATTATTCAGGTATACTTCATATATATACCACCTATTCTTGTTCTATCAGCCAGCCACCTTCTCTGTTCCTTTGAAGCCACTCAATGCCCAGGGAATTCCAAGATCAGTTGTGTTCTGGACTTCTGTTTTTCATCATACCTCTGTATCACCTTACACATACACTGAGTTTATTGACTTATTCATTTATCCAGTCATGATAGTATTGCATGGTACTCCTCCTCCTAGACTAACTGATGACATGAGGAGAATTCTCCATTTGAATAAGTCCTACAGCATTGGTAATTGGTACTTCTACCAAAACCACACAGTCATCAGGATATATGGCTGTGAGTTGAACCCATTTAGGTTGCCAAGGTATGTCCCCATGAGGCTTTTTGCCTTGGAATATTTCAGACAGTTTGGGAACTCAGACTATCTTCATTTTCAGAGCAACAACAAGAAGTCACAGTTGAAGGTAAGGAACCAGCTGGGTCCTTTCCTATATAACAGAAAAGAAGAGGGATGGAAAGAGGCAAACACTATCCTGGAAGGCCTCAGACTGCAAACCAGCTTTGAATGGATACCCTATGACCCCAATCATGCTATCTCCCTCAGGAGGATTAGATACAAATTGGGTAGCTATGCACACAAGAGACAACCCGAGATTGAACAGTATGCCAATGCATCAAATTGGGAAGAGGGTACCCTAGAGGAGGAAATTACTAATGAAGAGTTACTTGAGAGAGAGACTAGAAATATGCAAAAGGAAGCTGACTTGGAAACTTGTGGACAGGTGCCCCTCTCCTACAAAAAGCAACTTGGAGCAGCTGCTACACCATCAACAGCACAGCAGCAAACTGCCGAGAAAGCACCACAGACAGCAAGCAAGGATAAAGGGAAGCAGGTGGAACAGCCACCTCCATTGACAGAAGAACAAGTGGACACATTGCTACAGCAGCAAGAAGAGATGGAGCAGCAGGAACTTGGGCAGCAACAAGAAGAGGAACAGTTTAGTGAACAGCAGCCCTTGCAGCAAGAAAAAGTGATTGATGCTCCAAGCTCCACTGAGCAACAGGCTCAGACAATAGTGCCTCCTAGGGCAGAAACTACTGTTGATACCTCAGTCCTCCAAACCCCACAAAAGGAGGACTTGACCAGGAAAAGGGATAGAGAGACTCCCTTGACCTCATCCATCAATCGGGGAGAGAAAAGACAAAGACTAAATGACTCCCAAGAGGATGACATAGCAGTGAGGCAAGCAATGGGCATGGGCCCACCCAGTGGAGAAGTTTCAGCCAGTTCATCTCAGCATGAAGATGATAGAACTATAGGAGGAGAGGTCAGCTCCTCCAGCCAGCACAGAGAAGGACAGTCCAGCATCAAACAACAATTTATTGACATTAAGAGGAGGAGTGATCCTATTAAAGTACAGCTGTACAATCATTTGCTGAACCTGGCTCCCACCAATCAGCAAAGACTCATGTCTGCCTTTGATGTAAGTGAAGGCAAGATGATCATGAGTCACTTCATGCCCACAACGTTGCATCCTCAAACTACCTCGGATTACCTAAGAACCAACATGGAGGTGCTGGCCAAAGACATACACCCTATGGATAAGATTGAATTACATAAACAAACTGGTGAAATGGTGTATGCCTCCTTGGCAGATGAGACATTGGAGAACTACAAATTGAAGAGCAGCCTTGATAATACAGCCTCTCAGCTGGAATTGGAGAGAGCATCATCACAAGCCAAGGACAACAGGATCAAGTCCTTGGAAGAGGTAATTATAGAAATAGGACATGATCCTAAAGATGTCAAAGGTATCCAAGAACTCCTGAAGCTAAGGGATGCAGACATGGCGGCCTTAAGAAAGAAAATCAAGCTCCCAGCTACCATCCATCCGCAAACAGACGAGGTTGCCCAGCAAAGGTAGGAAAAGGATGCTACAGACCTACTGATATCCCTGTACAAGGAGCTGGTTCGAACTCAAGACCAGCTAGGACAATCAGAAGCTGCAAAGGCAGCACTACAAACAGCAATGAAGCAAAGAGAAGAGGGCCAACCCTCCCAGCCTCCTCCTGTGATAATTAATCTTGAGGAAGTCCCTCCAACAACTACTCCTCCTCCTCAGCAAACGGGAACTACAGCACCATCTACAGCAACAACTACACCAACACCAGGACAGACTCCCAGTCTGGATATGCAAAAGCTGCAAGCTGAGATCCAAGTTCTTGAATCTCAAATGAAAGAGCTTGATGAAGTCAAGAAATCTTTGGCCAAGGTGAATGAAAAATTTGACAAAAGCAAGCAGAATGAAGCAGCAAAGGAGAAAGAGATAAAAGCTCTAAAAAAGAGAATAGCTGAACTAGAAAAAGAGCTTGCACTAGAAAAAGTAACAGCAGAATTGAAAGCAGTCCTCTGGGGCAACATTGGGAGGTCCATCACCAATCAATGGCAGTATATTGAGACTATGGATGAGCAAATAGTACTCATCACCAAGGCAAACAAGGAAATACACAGAGCCAGAGCAAGCCTTGGCCACATGCCAGATGCTGCCAGCAGAATGATCAATGTTTTAAATAACAAAACTAGCTCTCAACTAGCTACCATGGGAATTACTAACAGGACTGAAACAATCTCAGTAATTAAAAGAGTCCTGACACTAAGAAGTCTAGTTGGAACGCTGGAGAGGAGGACACAGGATATGCAGACCGAGATCAACAAGTTCCTGGACAGATTTGTGGCATTGCAGAACAGAGGCCTCCCCAGCATTTTAAGCAGTGTAGGAAGACTGCTCACCCTAGAAAATTACAACAAAAGGATTGATGCCCATGCAGTAGCACAGATTGCAAAACAGCCCAGTACCTCAACAGACACAGGGCCAGCATCAGGGCAGAATTTGTATGATAGGGTGGATAATCTGTTTTTTATTATGAATGAAATTGATCATCTGTTTGATACACCACCAAATTTCTTTAAGTATACTGAGGCAGATGAGACTATGGGGGCAATCATAAATCATCAATTGCCCACACAGGAAGTATGGAGGAATTTGACACAGATAATTTTATCAGGCCAGAACCTGTAGCGTTAGTTTTCTCCAGTACATGAGCAGTCATGCGCAGGCACAATTTTGATGAATAAAATCTACAAGGAAGAGGCAGATGCTGAGCCAACTCAGCAGAGCTATTTACTCACCACAGCAGCAGTCACAATCACAGGTGACAACCCAAAATACAGCGTACAAGCCATAAAGTCGGGTTCTCCAGCATTTAATCAAAGTATCTCAACCGACTCAGCAGATCCCAAAGGCCAAAATATCTTCTGACAGAACATTAAGGCGCCTTTATTTTGTATTCAATGCTGTAATAAATTTCTGATAATAATATCTCAAAGTTGGTGAGAATATTAAGTCTGAGATAACTCAGGACTCAGATATTTTTGTAAAAATCGCAAGTATATATTCACCCCTGGAAGAAGCTCAGGGGGTTGTTGTTATTTTCCTTTTGGAAGTCTCACTTGCTGTAAAATTCTCAGAGAAGTAATGCAAAGGGAGAATGGAATTTCCGAAGCTTGGTGTATTTGATACGTTGTGATGAATGGTGAATGTTGCAGGATTCCAGAATGTTTCATAAAACAATAAGTTTTCTTAAATCTCTGTGTTATATGTTTTCGAGTCTTTTGTTCTCTTTTATTGTCTAAATGTTTTAAACTTAATAGCAAAGTAGAAGAATAGTTCAGGATTTAATCACTGATTACCCTGAACTCAATCTGAGCTATTATCCATGTTTTTCTTCAGATACAGTGAATGAAGTGTAATTCTTAATTGCTGCACTTTAAAACTATATCTTTTACAGTGATAGACATCCCCAGGGATTCAAGTTTTGCTCCTGAGGCATCTATCTGTTTCTCATACCTAGTTTGGTGGAAATACTCGAATACTTTAGTGAAAATTCTTAATTGCTTTCACTGGTTTTTTCACCTGTTTGTGTTATAAATCAAAATTTGTTCTATGAAGTATCCAAATGGCCCTGTAAGTTTCACCAGTTCACCTCAAGGTTTCTAGACACCTATACAGCCATAGACTCCATTGCCCAATGATACTTGACTCTCTGAATACTACTTCACTAAGACCTAAAAGAAACTCTTCAACCAAAACATAAACAAAACCTGTGCATAATAGCTAGCCTAAAACCCTATCATAAACAGTTACAAATCATAAAGAGAGAGCCCTCTCTGATCACAGTTTGGCTAGAAACAGTGATCCAAAGATTGGTTAGTGGTTACCCCGGCCGTATTCCCTTGGGAGTCATAGGGAACAACCTGGGTGTTAACACCTTCTGGTACCTTGACGCCTTAAACTTGAATAGCGAAAACCTTTAAAGCTTTGAACATATCAGTGAAACAATTGGGTGTGTAATATCTTGAGTCATAAAACCTAAATATATTGAGTCATATTAGAGGATTCTCATAATCCATGTTGTCATCGGTGGGTAGAAGGGTAATGAAGCCTAATAGTAGTGGACAAAGAGGGTTTGTAACCATAGACTCCAAGACTCCAATCCCTGTCCAACATCTTCTTTTATGTTTGAAAGTGGGCAAAAAGATAAGAAACATATTTTTTTTAAGTTTGAAAGTGGGAAAAAAGATAATAAATATGTAAGTTCAGAGCATACATCACACACAACAGATTTATACTCAGAGACTTTGAAGATAATAGCAAAGAATAATTTCAGAGACAGACAAATGGAGAAACAACAAGATTACTCAATCAGAAACAACTGAATAGATAAAACAATCACTGGAGAACAAAAATCACTTTTCATTATGTAACACGCCTGAAATTTGGCTTGCTTTCATTAGCTAGAGCAATTACAAATTTATAGAGGTTGAAGAAGGATCTAGAATCCTGCATGTGTTTTAGATGGAGATCTAGAATCTAATGGTGGTGTAGAAGGATCTAGAATCCTGCATGTGATTTAGATGGAGATCTAGACACTAATGGTGGTGTAGAAGGATCTAGAATCTTGCATGAATTTGGCTTCACACTTAACATTCTCCCACTTGAAGCCAAATAAGAGTCATGAATCAAGTCACACTAAGTCCTACCATGCCTCTACATAACTCATGTTTATTTCCTGGTAGAATCTTAGTGAGCATATCAACAGGGTTCCTATCTGTATGGATATTTTCCAAGGATAAGTAGTCTTCCTCCAACACATGTTGGATCCAATGGTACCTTAAGTCAATGTGCTTGGTTTTTGAATGAAATGCTGGGTTTTTTCCAAGTGAATGGCACTCTGACTATCACAATATAACACATACTTGTCCTGCTTTATTACTATCTCTCTTAGGAATTGCTGCATCCACAACATCTCTTTACAAGCTTCTGTTGTAACTATGTACTCTGCTTCCGTTGTAGAAAGGGCTACTATTCTTTGTAGCCTTGACACCCAAGATACTGTTGCACCTGCAAATGTATACAAATAACTTGTAGTGGACTTTTTGGTGTCCATATCTCTAGCCATATCCGCATCTGTAAATCCTTCAAGCACAGTCTCATCATGACCAAAACATAAACAATAATGATTAGTACCCTTGAGATACCTCAAAATCCATTTTACTGCTCACCAATGTTGTTTTCCTAGATTGGTAAGGAACCTACTCACTACTCCCATTGAATATGTAATGTCTAATCGTGTGCATATCATGGCATACATCAAACTGCCAACTGCTGAAGCATAAGGAATCTTGCTCATCTCTTCTTTCTCCTTGTCATCACTAGGACATAATTCAGTACTTAGCTTGAAGTGGGATGCAAGGGGTGTACGAACTAGCTTGGCATCCTTCATATTAAACCTGTCAAGCAACTTCTTGATGTCTTTTTCTTGTGATAGCCACAACCTTTTGTTTTTCCTGTCACGCATAATCTGCATGCCCAACATCTGTTGTGCTAGTCCCAAATCCTTCATTGCAAATTTGCTACCCAAATATTTCTTCGACTTATTGATCTTATTCTTATCATGCCCAACAATCAACATGTCATCCACATATAAAAATAATATGATATACTTTCCTTGATAATACCTCTTGATATAGACACAATGGTCATCTTACAACCTCTGAAAACCATGTTCCAACATGAATGAATCAAATTTCTTGTACCATTGTCGAGGTGACTGTTTCAACCCATAGAGACTCTTCTTCAACCTACAAACAAGGCCTTCTTTGCCTTTTTCTATGAAGTCTTCTGATTGCTCCATATAAATTTCTTCCTTCAATTCACCATGAAGGAAAGTAGTTCTTACATCTAACTATTCACATTCTAAGTCTAAAGCGGAAACTAGACCAAGAATGACTCTAATGGATGACATTTTAACAACAGGTGAGAAAATTTCAGTGAAGTCAATACCTTCTTTTTGGGCAAAACCTTTCACCACCAGCCTTGCTTTATACCTCTCCTTATTTTCGTCACCTTCATGCTTAATCCTGTAAACCCATTTGTTTTGTAGAGCCTTTCTACCTTTTGGGAGGTTTACCAACTCCCAAGTTTTATTTTCCAGCAAAGAGTTCATTTCTTCTTCCATTGATTTCTTCCATTCTTCACTGTGCTCAGCTTTACAGGTTTCTTGAAAACAATTAGGCTCACCTTCATCAGTCAACAAAATATAGTTTGAAGGAGGATACCTTTGTGAAGGCTTATGAGGCCTAGAAGATCTGCGAACCAACTATGGTGGTGCATTATCAGGTTGAATCTCCTGTAAAGGTTCCTACAAGATTCCTTCTTGTTGTTGTTCATCATTTTCCACTTCTTGTTCTTCATGCTCCTGAATTTTCTGTTCATTTTCTTGTATTGGTGGTATGTTTTCCTGTTTCTCTCCAAAATACCTTCTTGAGCTCCAACTCACCTATAGTCCTCTTGAACATTTTTGACTCATTAAATATAACATCCCTGCTTCTAATAATTTTATGTTTGACTGGACCCCATAGACGATAACCAAAATCTTCATCCACATATCCCAAAAAAATGCATTTCATAGATTTATCATCTAGATTAGTTCTATTTTCTTTGGGAATATGTACAAATGCTTCAAATTGAAAGATTTGTAAGTGAGAATAATTCAAATTCTTACTAGTCCAAACTTCTTCAGGGATACCACCATGCAAGGCTGTAGTTGGAGATCCTGACTGATTCAGCCAAAATATTCTTCTCCAAACTGGAATTGGACAACATACTTCGCACATTTTCCATAATGGTGCAATTCATCCTTTCTGCGACACCATTTTGTTGAGGAGTACTAGGCACAGTGTTCTCATGCTTTATGTCAAACCTGTTACAACATTCCTAAATGCATTTGAGCAATATTCTCCACCATTATCTGTTCTTAAACACTTGAGAAATTTGTTAGTCTCTCTTTCAACAACAACATGAAATTTCTGAAATATTCCAAACACTTCACTTTTAATTTTCATAGGATATGCCCAAGCCTTCCTGGATGCATCATCTATAAATGTTACAAAATACAATGCTCCTCCTAATGATTTTATGTTAACAAGCCCAAACACATCTGAGTGTACCAATTCTAACACATTTTTCTTTCTGTCATGGCCACCTCTAAGGAATGAAAACCTTCTTCGTCTACCATATATACAATGCTCACAAAGATCAAGATTGTAGGATTTCAAACCTGGCAATAAATTTCTACCAACAAGGATTTTTAAACCCTTCTTGCTTATGTGACCCAAACGCTTATGTCATAGATCTGTTGAATTGCCTTCTTTTGTGACAGCAGCCAAATCTGATTTTCCTATCAGTGCTTTCAATGTGTATAATGTTGTTGTCTTGGGTCCTCTGGCCACGATCAATGCTCCTTTGCTAATTTTCCAGCCTCCTTTTCCAAAGCTTGTGGAATAGCCTTCATCATCCAGTCACCCCATAGAGATTAAATTCATGCGCATTTTTGGTACATGCCTGACCTGTTTCAACAATATATCTTGTCCATCTTTCATCTTGATCTGGACATCTCCCACTCCAACAATACTACAAAAATGATTATTCCCCAAATGCACTCTACCATAATCACCAGGATTATATAAAACAAAACTATCTTTGCATGGGGTTACATGATGAGATGCCCCATAGTCAAGGATCCAATCAAAGCTATTGCTAGATGTATATACACATGCATCCTCTACTAAAACAGTAAACAAAACATCACCATCTGTGGCTATACCAATATTCTCACATTCATTTGTGCCCGATGACTTATGGTTTGTATTAGATGGCCTCTGATCCTTTTTTCCTTTCTTCCAAAATCGACATTCTTTCTTCATGTGCCTAGGTTTGCCACAATGAAAGCAGATGATCCCTCCTCTCCTTGATTTTGATCAGCCTCTCGATCTTGATCGCCCTTGTTGGCATAGATCCATTATCCTACCACGATTAGCTAGAGCTAGAGCTTCGCCTCCCTGGTTTTCCAAATTGACTTGCATCGCAGTTCCTCATTCATTAAACTGCTACTAACATCATCAAACTTCAGGGTCCCTACAGTTGTTGAAGTGCTCATAGCTACAATTAAATCTTCCCAACTGTCTGGCATAGAACATATTAGCAAAATAACTCTAATTTCATCATCTAAAATTATTTTAACAGAGGCAAGCTGATTAGTAATAATATTAAATGAATTCAAGTGCTCAACAACTGAAGCACCCTCCTTCATTTTGAGATGATAAAGCTTTTTCATCAAGAACACTTTTTTTGATGCCGTGTTCTTCTCATATAGATCATGGAGCTTTTTCCATAATCCTTCAGCCGTCTTTTCTCTGGACACATAAATACACATTCTTTGCTAGATATTGGTGGATTGTTGCAATCACCTTTCTATCTAGCTTATTCCATTCTTCATTTGTCATCGATGAGGGTTTCTTTGTTGTGCCCTCAATCAGAAAATAATGATCCTTGAAAATCAGTATATCCTCCATTTGTGATTTCCATAGGGAAAAATTAGCCCCACTCAACTTCTCCATATCTGTAACTTCCATTTTCAATATATTTATGCCCAAAAACAAAAAATACACTTAAAAATAAAACTTTAATTATTACTCTTTAAAATTTAGTAATAATGACCTTCCTCCTTTTTAAAATACCCTTTTCAAAATTCGTGCTCCTTTTTCAAATATATTTTTCAAAGTTCCAACATATAATTATATAAATATAAAAAACTTATATAATGTTTTAACCTTTTCACATTTCGCACATACATATGTTGGTTTGTATATGTGCAAACTTAATGAAAAAAATTTACGAACTCCACGTAAAGCACTTACGCACTCCACGTTTTAGGCTTCATGGCACGTTTCACCATATGCTCGCGGCCTTTTTATTTCTTTCAACAACTGTCTTAACATTCCTCAGCTAGTTCCTCAGCTATTTCCTGAACATATCCTTTTCCTAGACTCTCTTCTTTGCAACGATTTCCGATTTCTTGGATAGATCGTTCAACAGCTCCAGAGGTAACAACCAACGTTTTAATGAATGCTGCCAGAGTAAGGTGATGGCACTAAGCAGCTTGCATGGTGGATATTCGACCCTATTTCTCATACCAATTGTTAGTTCAGAGAATACAACACACACAGTAGATTTATACTCAGAGACTTAGACAACAATAACAAAGAATAATTTCAGAGACAAACAAATGGAGAAAAAACAAGATTACTCAATCAGAAACAGCGGAATAGATAAAACAATCACTGGAGAACATAAATCACTTTGCATTACCTTGCTTTCCTTGGCTAGAGCAATTAAAAATTTATAGACGCTGAAGAAGGATCTAGAATCCTACATGTGATTTAGATGGAGATCTAGAAACTAATGGCAGTGTAGAAGGATCTAGAATCCTGCATGTGATTTAGATGGAGATCTAGAAACTAATGGTGGTGTAGAAGGATCTAGAATCCTACATGAATTTGGCTTCACACTTAACAAAATATTGAGAGATCTGATGAGAAAAAGCAACTTTGGCAAATGGAATTGGAAATGGGCTCTCACCAGAAATGGGTTTAATTGATAAATTTGTATTTGGAAATTCATTCTGTATAGCAAAACTTGATTGTGTTACAACTATACATTGATTGATTGTGTTATTGGAAATGGCAAAGGACAGAGTGAGTGCATTGGATGATAGCTACTCTGCTCTCATATTCTGTCCAAACTTCCTTTAAGAGATGCTCTCTTATCCCGTCCAAACTTCCTTTAAGAGATGCTCTCATATTCTGTCAAAACTTCCTTTAAGAGATGCAGTACGATGCTCAATTCTTTCACACAGATGGTGATCACTTTGGACTTCGTTACCCCATCTCAAGTTTTTGAATGCCAAATTCGCTGAGAAAGTAATTGATAACATCATGTGCTTTCATCAATTGCGATCTTAAAAGTTCGGAAATTTTAGTAAACTATTGGTACTGGTCCTGACTAATGAGTTAATCGGGAAATCTGAAAGTTTGGAAATTTTGGTAAACTATTGGTATTGGTCACCGGATAATGAGTTAATCAGGAAAAATCTATTTCGGCTGCATCGGTAAAGAGAGTGGTGTTAGTTTAGAGAACACAACAGAGAATAATCACATAGACAATAGACAGACAAATGGAGAAACAACAGTGTTACTGAATCACAGACAACAGAATAGATAAATCAAATAACTATGGACAAAAGAATAGATAAACCAAATAGCTATGGAGAACAGAAATCACTTCTGATTACACAATAGGCCTGGGCCTTGGCTTGCTTCCCTGGCCATAGAAATTACAAATTTACAGAGGCTAAAGGAGGATCTAGAATCCTGCATGTGATTCAGATGGAGATCTAGAAACTAATGGCGGTGTGGTAGGTTCGATGCGAGTGTGGCTATGACGGCTAGGACGACGGAGTGTCGGAGAGTTGGTGCTGTCATTTGCACAGTGTTCATGAGTTTGGCTTCACACTTAACATTCTCCCATTTGAAGCCAAATAAGAGTCATTATTCATGTCACAGCGAGTCCTTCCATGCCTCTACATAACTCATCTTTATTTCTTGGTAGAATCTTAGTGAGCATATCAGCAGGGTTCCTATCTGTATGGATCTTTTCCAAGGATCACTGTTATTCCTCGAACACATGCAAGATCCAATGGTACCTTAAGTCAATGTGCTTGGTTTTTGAATGAAATGTTGGGTTTTTCGCCAAATGATGGCACTCTGACTACCACAAATGTGCTTGGTTTTTTAATGAAATGTTGGGTTTTTTGCCAAATGATGGCACTCTGACTATCACAATATAGCACATACTTTTCCTGCTTTATTCCTATCTCTCCTAGGAATCACTGCATCCACAACATCTCTTTACAAGATTCTATTGCAGCTATGTACTATGATTCTATTGTAGACAGAGCTACTATTCTTTGTAGCCTTGACACCCAAGATACTACTGCACCTGTAAATGTATACAAATAACCTGTAGTGGAGTTTCTGGTGTCCATATCTCCAGCCATAACTGCATTTGTAAATCCTTCAAGCACAGACTCATTATGACCAAAACATAAAAAATAATGACTAGTACCCTTGAGATACCTCAAAATCCACTTTACTGCTTGCTAATGTTGTTTTCCTGGATTGTTAAGGAACCTGCTCAGTACTCCCACTGAATATGCAATGTCCGTTTGTGTGCATACCATGGCATACATTAAGCTGTCAACTGTTGAAGCAAAATGAATCTCGCTCATTTCTTCCTTCTCCTTGTCATCACTAGGACATAACTCAGTACTCGGCTTGAAGTGGGCTGCAAGGGGTGTACCAACTAGCTTGGCATCCTTCATATTAAACCTAGCAAGCACCTTCTTGATATATTTTTCTTGTGACAACCACAACCTTCTTTTTTTCCTGTCACGCATAATCTGCATGGCCAATATCTATTGTGCTGGTCCCAAATCCTTCATTGAAAACTTGCTACCCAAATATTTCTTCAACCTATTCATCTTATTCTTATCATGCCCAACAATCAACATGTCATTCACATATAACAATAATATGATATACTTTCCTTGACCATACCTCTTGATATAGACGCAATGGTCAACTTGCAACCTGTGAAAACCATGTTCCAACATGAATGAATCAAATTTATTTTACCATTTTCGAGGTGCCTACTTCAACCCATAGAGACCCTTCTTCAACCTGCAAAGAAGGTCTTCTTTGCATTTTTCTGTGAAGTTTTCTGTCTACTCCATATAAATTTCTTCCTCCAATTCACCATGAAGGAAAGCAATTTTTACATCAAACTATTCACATTCTAAGTCTAAAACAACAACTAGACCAAGAATGACTCTAATGGATGACATTTTAACGATAGGTGAGAAAATTTCAGTGAAGTCAATACCTTCTTTTTGGGAAAATCCTTTCACCACCAGCCTTGCTTTATATCTCTCCTTCTTTTCGTCACCTTCATGCTTAATATTGTAAACCCATTTGTTTTGTAGATCCTTTCTACCTTTTGGGAGGTTTACCAACTCCCAAGTTTTATTTTCTAGCGAAGAGTTCATTTCTTCTTCCATTGCTTTCTTCCATTCTTTACTGTGCTCATCTTTACAAGCTTCTTGAAAGCAATTAGGTTCACCTTCATCAGTCAACAAAATATAGTTTGAAGGAGGATACATTTGCGAAGGCTTATGATGCCTAGAAGATCTGCAAACCAACTGTGGCGGTGCATTATTAGGTTGAATCTCATGTAAAGGTTCCTGCAAGATTCCAACTTCTTGGTGTTCATCATTTTCCACTTGTTGTTCTTCCTGCTCTTAAATTTGTTGTTCATTTTCTTGCATTGGTGGGATGTTTTCCTGCTGCTCTTCAAACCTATCAATAACCTTCTTGATCTCTGGATCACCTTCAGTCCTCTTAAACATTTCTGACTTATTAAATATAACATCCCTACTTCTAATAATTTTATGTTTGACTGGATCCCATAGACAATAAACAAATTCTTCATCCGCATATCCCAAAAAAATGCATTTCATAGATTTATCATCTAGCTTGGTTTCATTTTCTTTGGGAATATGTACAAATGCTTCATATCCAAAGATTTTCATGTGACAATAATTCAACTTCTTACCAGTCCAAACTTCTTTAGGGATACCATCATCCAAGGCCATAGTTAGAGATTTATTTATGAGGTAGAAAGTGGTCCTGACTGCTTCAACCCAAAAATACTTCTCCAAACCAGAATTAGACAACATACTTCACACCTTTTCCATAATGGTGCAATTCATCCTTTCTGCGACACCATTTTGTTGAGGAATACCAGGAACAGTCTTCTCATGTTTTATGCCAAACCTGTTACAATATTCCTTAAATGCATTTGAGAAATTCTCCACTGTTATTTGTTCTCAAGCACTTGAGCAATTTGTTAGTTTCTCTTTCAACAACAACATGGAATTTTTGAAATATTCCAAACACTTCACTTTTACTTTTCATAGGATATGCCTAAACCTTCCTGGATGCATCATCTATAAATGTTACAAAATATGATGCTCCTCCTAATGATTCGATGTTAACAGGACCAAACACATCTGAGTGTATCAATTCTAACACATTTTTCTTTCTATCATGGCCACCTCTAAGCAATGAAACCCTTTTTTGTCTACCATATATACAATGCTCACAAAGATCAAGATTGTAGAATTTCAAACCTAGAAATAAATTTTTACCAACAAGGATTTTTAAACCCTTCTCGCACATATGACCCAAGCACTTATGCCACAAATATGTTGAATTTCCTTCTTTTGTGACAACAACCAAATCTGATTTTCCTATCAGTGCCTTCAATGTGTATAATGATCTTGTCTTGGGTACTTTGGCCACGACCAATGCTCCTTTGCTAATTTTCCAACCTCCTTTTCCAAAGCTTGTGGAATAGCCTTCATCATCCAGTCGTCCCATAGAGATCAAACTCATGCGCATTTCTATTACATGCCTGACCTGTTTCAACAATATATCTTGTCCATCCTTCATCTTGATCTGGACATCTCCCACTCCAACAATTATTCAAAAATAATTATTCCCCAAATGTACTCTACCATAATCACCAGGATTATATGCAACAAAACTATCTTTGCATGTTGTTAAATGGTGAGATTCCCTAGAGTTAAGGATCCAATCAAAGCTACTTCTAGATGTATAGACACATGCATCCTCTACTGAAATAGTAAACAACACATCACCATTTGTGGTTGCAATAGTAGTCTCACCTTCATTAGTGTTGGATGACTTGTGATTTGTACTGGCCGGTCTCTAGTGCTTTTGTCCTTTCTTCCAAAATCGACATTATTTCTTCATGTGCATGGGTTTGCCACAATGAAAGCAGATGATCCTGCCTCTCCTTGATTTTGATCGGCCTCTCGATCTTGATCGCCCTTGCCGGTCTCAATCCATTCTCCTACCATGATCAACTAGAGCTAGAGCTTCTCCTCCCTAGTGTCTGCAATTGACTTGCATCACAAATCCTCATTCATTAAACTACTTCTGACATCATCAAACTTCAAGGTCTGTGTAGTTGCTGAAGTGCTGATAGCTACAATTAAATTTTCCTAACTGTCTGGCATAGAACACATTAGAAAAATGGCTCTAATTTCATCATCTAAAATTATTTTAATAGAGGCAAGTTGATTAGTAATAATATTAAATGCATTCAAGTGCTCAACAACTGAAGCACCCTCCTTCATCTTGAGATTATAAAGTTTTTTCATCAAGAACACGTTGTTTGATGATGTGTTCTTCTCATATAGATCATGGAGCTTCTTCCATAATCCTTCTGCTGTCTTTTCTTCAGACACATTGAAATACACATTCTTTGCTAGATATTGGCGGATTGTTGCAATCACCTTTCTATATAGCTTATTCCACTCTTCATTTGTCATCAATGAGGGTTTCTTTGTTGTTCACTCAATCGACAAATAATGACCCTTTAAAATCAATATATCCTCCATCTATGATTTCCATAGGGAAAAAATAGCCCCACTCAACTTCTCCATATTTTTCACCGTTGTCTCCATTTTCAATAAATTTCATGCCCCAAAACACAAAAACTCTACTTAAAAATGAAACTTTAATTATTACTCTTTAAACTTTAATAATAATGACCTTTCTCCCTTTTTAAATATCCTTTTCAAAATTTCTGTCCCCTTATTAAAATATATTTTTCAAAATTTCCACATATAATTATATATGTTTCATAATTGAAATAAAAATCATATATAATATTTTGAGCTTTATTATAAAGAAAAAAATCTTCTCATTTCACACATACATATGTTGATTTGAAAAAAGAACTTCATGTATACGTGGAATCTTGATGTGAAAAAAATTACGAACTCCACTTAAAGCACTTATGCACTCCACGTATTAGACTCCACCACACTTACGAACTCCACGTTTCGCACTCCAACGACAACACTCCACCATACTTACAAACTCCATGTTTTGCACTCCAACGACAACAGTAGTCCTCCACATGAAAGCTCAAACAGGCTGTCAGCTCAATAAAGAATACTTCAACAAAACACTTCACAACAGGTAGATGATTTCTTTATATGGTGATTCCCTTGGTCGATTAGCCTCAGCAAGTGCATATTTCTGGGTGGTAGAACTACAACAACTGATACAATTTGACAACCATCAATGTTTTCAGAGCCACTTTCAAACCACCAAATTCGCAATAGAAATTCTCATTCGACGTTTCTCTAAACAACATTGCCAATGCATGTGCACAACGATCTCTGCACACAATGAGCTCTCTCACAGCTGAAAATGTGGGCCACGTTTCCTCCAACAAATACGCAACACACTGTAACCCAAGGTATATCGTCAACACACACTGGCTTGCTTTCTCTGATCCCTCACTACCATGGCTCTGATACCAGTTGTTAGTTTAGAGCACACAACAGAGAATAATCACACAGACAACAGACAGATGAATGGAGAAACAATAGGATTACTCAATCATAGACAGCTAAATAGATAAATCAAATAACAACGGAGAACATAAATCACTTTTGATTACACAAAAGGCATGGAGCTAGAGATTACAAATTTATAAAGGTTGAAGGAGGATCTAGAATATTGCATGTGATTCAATTGGAGATCTAGAAACTAATGGTGGTGTGGTAGGTTCAGCACAAGTGTGGCAATGAGAGCTGGGATGGTGGAGTGTCAGAGAGTTGGTGTTGTCCTTCACACAGTGTTCGTGAGTTTGGCTTCAAACTTAAAAAGTGGAAAAAATTACTTTAAAGGATGTTGTCTACTCAATGCATGCTCCATTTTGTCTACACATTCCAACTTCTCTGTTTTCTTGTGACTTCTTCACTTTTTTCTTTTTGGAACTCATGCATTTTCAGATTAAACTACCTTCATCCTTTTCTAGTTTTCAGATACTTTAAAACTGGCTTTCAATCACACAACCAAATGTGGTTGATAAACGCAATCACATGCACAACCACACAAGATAGGCGTAATTGGAAATGAATTTAATATTATTCATATTAAGATTTATAAATATGCAAATAAATATTTATAAATATATAGATATATTAATAATACAGTAAAAATAATTCTATTATTATTGTAAGCCCAAGCAAGAAATAAAATAAATTTAAGGTATAAACCAACCCAACCCAAACCAACCCAAAGGGGTTATATACCAAGTGAACCCAACCCAAGGGATTATAACCCTAAAGAAATAACTTTTAAATACAAGTGTATAATATTAATCTCTATAAATATGAACCCTTAAATTAATAAATCCCCATGATAAATATCATAAATTAAAAGTATGTAAATCTCAAAATAAATATCATAACCTTCAAATTAATAAATCCCCAAGATAAATATCATAAATTAAAAGTATGTAAGCGTCAAGATAAATATCATAAATTGTAAAATAAACAGGTTGATATTATAAGCCCAAGGGATTTATACTTCAAAAAAAAATTATAAAATCGAAGGAATAATATTAAATAACGGGAACAATATCAAACCCTAGGAATACGAATCGAAGGGATAATTATTATTATTGTTATCCAATTTTAAGGTCACGGTCAAGAGAGACATCAAATTGGTGTATGAAACCCTCTTGTTTGTGGGACAAGGGACCCACCTCCATGTAGCTATTTGACTGCTAAGTACTTAGGAATATGAACCCTTACATTAATAGACCCAAGGGATTGATATCATAAACCCAAGGGATTAACACTAAAACCACAAGGGATTATGAACCCAAAGGAATAATATTAGGTCCAATGGATTAATATTATAAACCCAAGCCATATACACCCAAAGAAAAATATTTTTAACCCCAAAACAAACATGGTTGACCATCTTTGGCCATGGTTGATTTGCATATTGGGAATAATAAACCCAAGGGATTAATACTAAAAAACCAAGGGATTATAAACCCAGGGGAATAATATTAAACCCAAGTGAATAATATTAAACCCTAGGGATATGAATATGTTGTCACTACTGCAAAAACCTCCAAAATTCCGCTACATTCAAAATTTGGAGCCTACTTCATCGTCGTATCTACTGTCATTTTGGTCGTCAAATATCGTTTCAATTCATTCTATGTGTGTCAAGTGCTATTGATTGTTCTCATGTATCGTCACATTGATTAGAACATCTTTTATTGCATATCATGGTCGAAATACCTTTGTTGTTGTAAAACAACACTTTTTGGTCATAGTTGCACACACTTAATTCATTGTACTTGTGGAATGTATGTAAAGTGTCATTTTGATGCATACTTATCATTGTTAAAGCTTGTCTAATGTTGAAAATGCAACAAGAAAATCCTAATTTAATTTGTCCTTGAATTAAATTAGGAATTAAATTGTAATTCCATATTTCATGACAATTTGTAATAGTTAACTAAGTTAATTTGACTTAGTTAGCTCATTAATTTGAGTTTAGGGTCTAAATAGAGTCATTTAGAGTGTATCCTACAATTAGGAGCACTAGTTGAGTTTATTTTGAGCTGTAATTATTTAATTATGTCCAACTAAGTTAAATTCAATTAAACTAGTTCCAACTCATGAAGGAATTAGTGGGAGATCCAATAGTGAGGTGTAACCTGCAATAGTGGGGTGTAACCTGCAGTAGTGGAGTGAGACTTAATGTAGTGGGTGTAACTTACTGTAGTGGGGTGTAACCTGCAATGATCAGTAAACTAAAGATTCACTCATAATTAACTCATGCATGTTATATCAGAGAATGACCGAATTGAGATTGGACTTCAGAGACTGTGTACTATCAGTTGTATAATCATTTGAATTGTGCATGTGGTGCATGCAATCAGAGGAAGGCCTATGAGGATTGCACAATTCATAATTTTCTAATTTTCTAATTAAATATGGGCTAATTCCCAAGGGAACAATGCAAGGAAATAGGAACTTGGAAGACAACAAAATTGGCTAAGTATTGGCTTGAGCTTGTCCGAGAAAAAATGATATAGATAGAGATAATGCAGAGGTTGCTTGGGCTTGAGCAAAGCATTGTAATATTCTCATATCTTTTGATTAAATACATATAGCAAGAGTTTTTAGTTGTGGCTTTCCCCAGAAAATCATTGTGTTATGTGTGATTGAATTTTTTCTCTTATATGCTTCATGATTTCATCGATTGTTTATTGTTTCTGTTGATGAGTAGAGTAGATTCAAGTCAATTGTTTTAGCATATTACAATCTACAGTTTGAATTTACAAGAAATTTCTACATTGTATCAGAGCTAAAATCACTATAGAAGAGGAGAATACGAATTTGTATTTTGTAGAAGAAATCAAATTTGGGGTATTATACTTTAGATCCAGTAGGATGTCATTCTATGGATTGAGACTTGAATATGCCCTTGAGGGTAATTCAAACTATATTTCTTGGAAGGACGGGATGAAGATATTGTTTGAAGACAATGTGCTTAAGGAATTCATAGACACAGATATTCCTAAGCTAGTTGATGCTCAGGATTTGGTAGAGTGAAGCTCAGGATCTGACAGAGTGCAGAAAGTGTGTGGCAAATGTGAGAAGGATTATCCTAGAAGCAGTTCGAGATCATATTGTCTCAAACCTCCATGGTAAGGATACTCCATTTACAATGTGGAAGGCCTTAACAGACCTGTTTCAAAACAACAGTGACCACAGGGAGATAGCATTGAAGGACAAGCTCAAAAGGATCAAGATGGAGAAGGGTGACTCTATACCGAAGTACTTGACCAAGTTCATCCAATGTTAAGATGAGCTTGGAAGTGTTTATTACATGTATTTCATCACATTAGGCAAATCACCATTAGATTGGATCTTTAGCTATCCATAAATGTGTTCCAAAGCATCCCCTTTCAAGGCTAGAATCCAAACCATCCCAAAGAGAATGAAATTGTTGGATTCCATGGCTCAAAATCCAATTTTTTGGCTTCTTGCATAGTTCCCTAGCCAATCTTTGTGCATACGCAGAGATTCCATTAGGAATTGCACATAAGTGTGATCTGTCTTACATTGTGACTTGAACACATGACTTAACGAATGTAACAATAAAAAGTAAAGTCTAGAAGCATTGTTAGTCATATCTTTCCCAACTAACACGATTCGAATGGATGCATATTCAACCTTGATCCCTCCCATCATGGAACTACTTTCCTCTCATTATGGAACCCCTATCCCACCATTAGTGGATCTAATCCCTTAGGAAATGGATCCCAAACTTCGCCTCCTTGGCCTATAAATCTAACATAGTCCTAAGGATTGGGGAGGATTGTTGGAAGGAGGCTTATGCTACAGGAATAAATCTAGGAGGATATTCATTTGAGGAGGGGGTTGGAGATTGTCGAAATGGACTTGCAACATCAAGGCTTCAAGGTTGTAAGCCTATTCTCCATTTTCTTAATATAAAAACAACTGTTCTTTCTCAGCTATGTCTTTGTTGATACAATTTGTGGGATTCCTTGATCACCCACATAGATTATGATTGCATATTGATTAGTTTACAATATATGGTTGAATTAATTATTTCATTTATCTTTATGTTATAAATTGGATTCTTTGACCTTGTGTATGTTTCTCTCTATGCATATCTCCTTGAGGGCATCATGGAGAAGCTGTGGGATGTGTTAGAATGATCTCTAAAGAATCGAGGAAAAGTGAATGGTTGAAAGCTCTGAAAGGATATTCATTAGGAATTTCAATTAAACAATAAGTGACCTCTACCATATCGTTGGTTTCAGTAAATTGTAATCTAGGGAAAGGTGGCAGTTCCTTGTTATTTGTTACTAGATTTCTCAGAGGTCTAGGGAGATCACTCTTGTTCACAAGAGGGATAAGTCCATATAACAAATTGGCAACTCCATTGGGGATCCGTCTCTCTCTATTATTTTCCTTGTTTGGCCTTTTGAACCTTTTGTAGAAGTCCTCTCTGAGTGCTTAAAAATCTTAAAAATCTAGATTTTGGGTTTTATTTGACTTGTTTTTTTCTTTTCTAAAATTTCTCACAGTGCACACTTTAGTTTTAGTCACGAAGTGCATATATACACACTTTTCTCTTTGAAACAGTGCGTATGCACATTGGTTTGTTCTATGACCTACATACACACCTAGAATTTTTGAAAATTTCAGTTTTATCCTTATCAATTCCAGAGTTTTTCATTTTTCTTGTTTAGATACACTTAACAGTACATTCTTTGAGTCTCTACTAGTCTGCTTGAGTCTTGTGAAAGGATTTACTTGTCATTTTCTTGTTTTTTCAAATTAGGGTAAATTCTCATCTGGTGAATCATCGATCTATCAAAAGAGAGATCCATTGGTATTTCTTTTTTTTCTATTGTCTTTCTTCTTTCAATCAGATGAGGTCTTGAGTTTAGTTTTCTCTTTTGTGAAAGATTGTTTTATGAGTGAAATGCAATGATTTACAAGATTAAGTATTGTTTGTGAAAATACTTCTTATTCTAGTTTCGAAACGAAAAGTCATTTTTATTTCAGTTGTTGAAGTGTTTATGAACCATACTCTTTATTGCAAGTGAATTCATAGCATTCAATTGCGGAAAATTTATTTTAGTGTTTATTGGTTTGTTATTGCATTTTGCAAATTTCCAAGTGATTGTATGTTAAAAGAGAAATTTCTTGATTTTTTGTGTTATCGGGAAAATTGAACATTTTGAAGTTAATTTCAATATTTGGGTAATTTGAAATTGGAAATTTGCATTTTAGGAAAAGGTATTTAGTGGGAATTTAAGAGTTTTTTACATATCTGTTGAAAAATTGAAAGACTCTTTCCTTAATTCAGATAGAAATTCATTGAAATGAAAAGATAAAAATTTCATTTTCGACTGCATTAGGTTTTGTGTCAAGTCATAATTACATCAGTTTCACATCCATTACCTTTGAATAAATAATAACTCTTAAAACCAACGCTAATAAAATCAATCTAGATTTTTATTTTTATTTTCAGGGCTCTTTTCCACCTTTAGTAGATTAGGTTGTAGGGCTTTGGAATAGGGAAGTGAGTTAAATTTCCAAAGCTACAAACAAACATTAGCATCTTGTGATAGGGAGAAGAATCAATTTACTGCAATTTTTCTCTAGAAATCTCCCCTTACAAAGGATTCAAGCACAAGATCATATCGAACCTAGTGGAGTGATCGACCCCACTTCATTGGTTATGGTAGAGTGATTTACACGTATTAAAAAAATGTCGCAAGGTACTTGGGAGTCACTTGGAAGTAAACCTTAGATTAACCATGTTGAAGAACTTTCAAGGGGATTGAGCTTTGTTACTCTGCCCTTGCATGTACGTCTAATCTGCGACTATCCCCCCCAGGTTAATTTTTTTTACATGGTAACCTTAGAGACCATATTCTTAGGGATTTTACTTGAGGTGACAGTGAAGGGGAAGTCTCTATTGTATCAGGAATAAACATTGGCTAGACTCACTTAGACCTTTTTGGAGGGTATTCTTCATTCGAGATGGCATAAAAGAAATTTACTTGCACCAAATCATGTACATTAAGCAGGTTGTCAATGTAATTGGTTCCAATCGCTCTATCTATAGCCACTTTTCACTTTGATCTTTGTGACATTAGGTTTCATCACCAACTAGTGATTTCGCTGTGAAAATCTTGTTTGCATGATTTGAATCCTTATATTTTTTAGTGTATGCTAATTAATTTTTTATTTTATTTTTTTATTTTTTAGCTACCTTAGGATTGTATTGTGAATATTATTTGGTTTATTGATAAAAATTTCATCCTAGCTGATTCACCAAGGAAATCGCGTAGAATGCAAGTTAAACCCCCTGAATATACACCTAGTCTATTGGAAAAGATAAAAACTGAAAGGTAAAAATAAAAAGGATTTGGAACCTCAAAACAACCTAAAACATATACAGTTTTACAATCTAAGACATTAAAAACTGAAGTGAATCCAATACAAGAAGTAGATTTAGGCTTAGTTCATTCTGGCCTAGAAATTACTGAAGTAGTTCAAACTGAATCTAATACTGGTGAAGTTTCAGACACTGAACTAACTGAACCAGAAGTAGAAGAACCTGAGCCTGATATTTCTCAACTTGAATCACCTTTGGTTGTTATAGCTCCTACTCCATGTTCACCTCCAAGGAAGCTGATAATTAAGACTGAATTACCTCCTGGGTTAATTAGCATTGAAGATATTACTAGGAATGAGAAGGAAGAATCACCTTGTACCCCAGTTACCAATGGTGAACCTTTTGATCCAAAATTTTTTCCCAGAGTTCCTTTTGATCCTTTCAAACCTAATCCTTGGTATTCTACCCGTTTGAAAATTTTAGGTCCTAGTTTTCCACCTCACCTCATTCCTTTTTACTCAATAAGAAGAACCATATTAGAAATTACTCTTAGGAGCCAACCTACTGATTCATCTATGTTTACCAGCTCCCCAGAATCACTATTGTATGGTGTTCTATTAGTTCCTCCTAGATACCAGTCACTTACTGAGACTTTTTCGGAAGCTACTCTTCCTCAACCCTCTACTTGGTCATCTGTTTTATCTACATCTACTATTCAGAGCATGAAATTTATGCCTAAAGCACATACGACATCAAACCAATATATTAATATGGTATCTAGTAACTTAGGTAACCCTAGAGTAACCCCTACTGGTGTTTATTACTTTCCCAGGGGGAAACCACCTTATCCTCCACCTATAGGACAACTTGTTATCAAATCTTATCCTATGGTTGGAAGTCAACCATTTACTGGAACTTATGGTCAAATACCTCATCTTGATCTGGGTCAACCTACTGTAGCTCAAACTTTGATTGATATTCCTTACCCTAGAATGAACACTATTTGGAACCCTGCTTTTGCTCAACAATTAGTTCCAGTTTCTCCACAAGTGCTAGTTTATCAACCTATTTGGCCTACTAGAAAATTTATTCCTCAAATACCTATTCCAAGTATTGTTGTACCTATCTAGAAGCCTGTTCACAAAATTCCACAAATACCTATCCAATAGCTTCTCCAAGGAATTCCTCAAACACCTATTTAGCAACCCATTCAACAACCTGTTTAGAGTGTGCCTCAAACACGTTTTCAGACACTTGTTTCATAACCGGTTCCAAGTTCACCTCATAAACCTATCCCGAGAGTATCACAAATGACCATTCAAGTTACTCCTCAAATAAATGTTCCACAAACTACACAATAATCCCTCTGGCTTCTACTTATTGAATTGGTTCTACTCTCCAGTCTACACCACAGATTCCTACCAGAAAACCTAGTTTAGGAACAATGAAAACACCTTTTCAAGGTCAAGCTTATCAGGTTCCACCTTTTCAAGGACAAGTTTTTCAAAGTCCACCTTTCGAAGGTCAAGCTTTCCAAAACCAACCTTTTCAAGGTCAATTTATCCAAATTCGACCCGTTCAAAGTCAATTTGTTGAAGGTCAACATTTACAAGCTCAAACTGTATAGCGGAAATATTACTTAGGTCAAATGAGTTTAGATCAACCTTTCTAGAGTGAACCATACCCTGGTCATACTTATCAAGTCCCTATACAACCTCAACTTGGTATGGTTCAGCCTGGTTACCCTTGTGGAATTCAAATTGCAACTGCACAGGCTATTCTAGGGTATCCTCAGTATCCTCCTCTAGGGGTTGGACTTAACCCGCAAGGTTATTGAACTCTGCAGCAAGACTCTAATAGTTAGTTATTGTTCATTTCAACCCTAGATTTACCTAATTTATCTGGGCTAACGAATGATGCTATTTATTACTATCCTTTTTGGCCAACGATTCCCACCAAGTTACCGAGTGACATACCCAAATTTGAAGGTAAATCAAGAGAAGATCCATCCAGTAACATGATGGCATATCATCTTTGGTGTGCATTGAATTTCTTAATCGATGATTCTATCAGACTTCACCTCTTCCAACAAACTTTAACCGGTTCAGAAGCCAAATGGTACATTGAGCTACCTCGTTCTTCTTTCCATAACTTTAACTCTCTAGCAACAATGTTTTTAACCCATTTCTAGCTACACTTTTGATAAAATACTGGTATCGAACTATTGAATTCCTTAAAATAATCAAAATTTACTAACATTTCTGATCATATACATGAATGGAGATGTAAGTGTCGGTTAGTCAAAGTTTTTATTCCATATAAGGTTTTAGTTGAATGGTGTACGAAGTCATTACTTCCCGATATTACTAAGGATGTTTCTAAGGGAGGTGTAGTGACGGAAGAGCAGGTAATTGCTCGTGCCCAATATTTAGAGTTAGTCTATACCCAATCACGTACCTTGTATGAAAAAATATTGAATTTACCACGACCAACAATTTTGAATGATCAATTAGAATCTAATGTTGTTGATGGAATAATAGGTTTTTAAAGCCAACAATATAAGGGGAAAAAGAAAAATTCTAAAATTACTCGGACTTTGGCCACACAAGATTCACCCATTGAAAGCCTTTCTCCAAAATATACTTCTGAAATTAATTTCGTGGAATCATCTACTAGCAAGAGTCAGTGGTCCAAAGGTAAAAATTATGGGAAAGGTAAATCGAAAAAAAATGCTTCTCCAAAATAGAAACCAACTAAAGTTGAACCTACTAACAAGAAAAGGAAGCCTTGTTATCCTTGCCTTATATGTAATGAGGATCATTATACGAAGGAATTCCCACATTGGGCAAAGGTTACCAAATTCATTAAAGGTTCTCCAACTCCCATTGTTTTGAAGGATCCTTTTACTTCTCAAGATGGCAAAATGGTTTCTCATAACTCATCTTTCTCTTCCACATCGCAAGATATTATGATGATGTCTTCATAACAAGTTGTGGTAGCTATGAGATCAAAATATTACAGATCTAAGGGTCCTGTGGTCAATGGGAACGAGATTAGCTCGTCTGGTCAACCTTCTAGTTCAATTCCTCCTCCTTTTGAACCATTACAGATCGAGAAACTAAATCTTAACATGATGATTCGACCAACTCCCAAAGGTGTGCATTGAAAATCAGTTGTCAACCCATATACTAGAGTTGCACATAACTATAACATTATTGAAGACCTGGTTATATCTCCTTTAGCATTTTCAGCACTTGAGGTGCTGCAAACATGCCCAACATAATGAAATTTATTATTGTCATCAACTGGAGCTATTGATATGCAGGATTCTAATCTAATTATCATTGATCTTGAGAGTCATATGCCTAGACTCGCACATCAATTGTCATTCCCACTTCCATTTTTGTCAAAACCACATGAGTGTTTCACACAATTGTTGACAAAGGAGCTTCTACATGTATCATGTCGATTTCTTTTTGCAAAGAGTTAGGGCATCTGATTATCAATTAACCACCTACCACTTTAAAATCCTTTTATAGAAGAGGTTTTCACCCTTATGGAATCCTCAATGATCTCCCCATAGATTTAGAGGGTAAAATGGTCATGATTGAAGTTGAAGTTTTTGATGCTCGGCTCAATTACAACATTTTTCTTGGTCGAATTTGGACCTACACTATGTCAGTAGTGGTCTCATTTCTTTTCTGTATGATACAATTTCCTCACAAAGGGGAAATTGTCAAAGTAGACTAGTTATCTTACTACACTTTTGAACCTAACTCTGTGGATAACATACCTTTTGTTGGAAAAAATAATACTCTTTATGAGGATATCGGTTTTGGTTTTCTCAAAGACTCATCACTAATGGGAACCTTTGTACTCCCTCCACCTAAATTTCCTTCTAATATTTTGAGGTTAATATGATTACATTAAGCACTATGGAATCTTCTGATCCATGGGTAGTTCCTTAAGAGTTTGAATTGACCTCCTAGTGCTTACCAGGAAGTTCAATTGTTTTCTGACACGTCATCTTCTGAGATTGATCGAGTGAATGAGATCAATGTTGATTATTCTTCTTTACCTTGGTTAGAACCAGCTTCACTTCTTGATCCTTTCGACCATACGTTTCCAAATAACGAAAGTATTATGGAGGTCATGAATTTAGATGAAATTCCATGGAATGATTATCATCATCGTTCATATTTTCTCCCTAACCCTGATAAAATCAAGAATGATTTTTTAACCATGTTTTCGCTTGAGATTGTAGATATTCCAGAATGGCTCTTTTCAACTTTTCAAGTTGAATCCAAAGGAATTTTGGAAATATATCTAAAATGATCTCCATTGGAATATCAATCAAAAAAGGAATTATTGAAAATATTAACATAGGTGCTTCGTGCTCATTCGAAGAGATTCGAACATATAAAGCCCTATTTCAAGAATTCCACGACATTTTTGCCCTGTCCTTTTAGGAAATGCCAAGAATTGTCCCAAGAATTGTTGTTCACGAGATAAAGACTTAACAAGATGAAAAACCTATCAGACAACAACTAGGTCCAATGCATCTACGAAAGGCTGGTGTGATTAAAGCTGAGGTCAAGAAACTGCTCAAAGCAGGTTTCATCTACTCAGTTCACTTGACTGATTAGGTGTCCAATATTATACATGTTAACAAGAAGTAGGGAACCATTAGTGTATCTGTTGATTATAAGGATATCAATAATGCTTGTATGAAGGACAACTATCCTACTCCCTATATCCAAAAAATAATTGATGATTGTGCCAGAAATGAAATGTTTTCATTTATGGATGAATTTTCTAGCTACAACCAAATCAACATACTCCCAACTAATAAACATAAAACAACGTTAATCTATCCATGGGGGATTTTTTCCTATAAAAAACTCCCATTTGGATTGAATAATGTTGGTGCAACTTTCCAATGGGATATGTCTTACACATTTCATGATATCAAGCATATTGTGCAAGTTTATTTGGCTAACTTTCCAGCTCATTTGCTGAGACAAGAAGACCATACAATGCATTTGAGATATATATTTATTGGATGTAGTCACTACATTATACGCTTGAATCACCAAAAGTGTGTTTTTTGTGTGCAATCTAGTCGATTGCTAGGATTTTTCATTTCAAAGGAAGGAATTCTTGTCGATCTGCTCAAAATTGATGCTATTTTGAACTTCCTCCTCCTTCCATTCTCAGTGAAATCCAAATTTTCTAAGGGAAAGAAAACTTTCGACGTTGATTCATCTAGAACTACGTTGAGTTAACTAAAGGTCTTACTTGACTGCTGAAAAAGGGCATATCATTTAATTGGGATTGTTAGGCCCCTATACTACTAGTGTAACCCCTTATTGTTATTAGTACAACCCCCTTATTATATTGTTGTAGCCATGTAGTCCCCATATTTTTACTATTGTGCCCCATAGAAGCCCACTATTGTTATTATATTGCCCTTACATTATTATTGTTATGTTGGCTCTGATTATATTATGATTCCTTAGACTCCTATATATAGAAAGGAGGTCTTGTCATTTTATCATAGAAGAATTGTTCATTTATGTAATGTAAAGGAGGTTTCCCCTTCGAAGAGGCTGAATTCTAAGGCGTTGATCTATCTTTTCTATCTTTTTGTGAGTTGGTTTCATAACATTTGGTATCAGAGCTTTGAATTCTAGGGTTTCGCTGCTCCAAACAGGTCATCGTCGCATTTGCGCTATAACTTTTTTTCTGCGATATTTTAGATGCTAAAAAAAACCATTTGGGCCGAAATCGTTTTGAACTGCAGGTCCGAATTTCATAGCTTTTTGCACTATATTTACGGAGATATGATCTGAGGAAGTTAGCATTTTTGCAGACTTTCGAATTACATTCCAAACATGTGACCTAGGGTAAATAGTCATAAATTTTGTTTTGAGCATCAGATTAAAATTTAGTAAGAAGTTACAAAAAGAGGACGACTGTAGTTTCCTGTATATATTTTTCAGATCCTAAGGTTGAAACAGTGACACGTGACACTTCCTACAAGTTCGCTCTTCTGAAAAGGTCTATAATCAGGTCATCTTGGGAGATTGTGCATAACTCTACCTTGGAGAATCTAAATTTGATCAGACTGGTGGCATTGGAAAGAGGACATAGAGGGTTATGTCAGGTCGCAATTTTAGAACTGGATGATCCAAAATTACAGAGATACATCAGAGGCAATATCTAACTCCTACAAAGTGAAAAAGGTGTGTATATTTTTTTAAATTTTTGCTTAAGCTTGCTTTGAAAATTTATTTTGAAGGAATTAAAAGGGCATAGTAGAGCATTACTATCAGTAACTGATGCCTCAAGCAAAGAAAATGCAAACACCTAGTAAGCAACCTGAAAGCTCTAGCATGACTTATCAAGAAGAGGAAGAAATGCAACATGATATATCAAAATTACGAGACCAAGTGAAAAAAATGTCACTCACACAAAAAGTAACAGAATCTATGATATATGGTTTAAAGAAATATGTAGAAGCTAATATGAATGACGTGGAAGCTAAGACAGATGATTTGAAGATAGATTTGAAGACAGGCATGGCAGATTTGAAGACAGATTTGACAAATTTTCTACAAGAAATTCTTACTAATGGTGAAAGGGCAGTAAAGGAAACTCATGATGAGAACAAAATAAATGTTAATCATGATTTCATAGACTCTAATGTTGAATTGAGGACCCATCATATTCCAAAAATTGATATGAGGAAGTTTGATGGCAAGGATCCTGCAACATGGATATTAAAGATGGAGCAATTTTTTGATCTCATTAATGTGCAAAACACACAAAAGTACGTATTGCAACTTTATATTTGGAACCAAATCAGTTTGTATGGTATCAATAGTTTTGCTCTTGTAAACAAATTATCACTTGGCCAATTTTTATGGAAGAATTGATAGCACATTATGAGGATACAAAAAGCAACACTTTTTCTAGCCAATTGATAAGTCTCAAACAAAAGGGTTCAATAATGGAGCACATTGAGGAGTTCCAAAATTGAACATAAGGGTAAAAAATATTCCAGAGGAGAATAGGATTGATGTGTTCATAGGGGCTTTAAAGGATAATATCCAACATGATGTTCGCCTTTGGGAACCTAATTCATTAGAGAAGGCATTCAGGTTAGCAAGAAAAATGGAAAGCAAAATTATGGCAACTAGGAAGCAAACCACTCACAACTATAAAGATGGAAGTGTTGTTTCCCCTAGCCTTCCACAATCTATAAGGTTGACACCACAAAAATTGGAAGAAAAAATAGCAAAAGGGCTTTGTTACAGTTGTGATAGCAAATACACTAAAGGTCATAAGTGTGTTGAGAAGAAATTATTTTACATAGATTGTGAAGAGGAAGAAGAAAAGGAGCAAGAAAGGTCAAAAGAAGAAGATATACTCCAGGAAAAAATCCTAGATAAAGAGGAAATGAATTTGACCATATCTTGTAATGCATTGGTTGGAATTACCACTCCTCAAACCATCAATATAGAAGGACAAATCAAGAAGAAAAAGGTCATAGTGTTGATTGATTCAGGAAGTACCCACAATTTTATTCATTGTAAGATAGCAAAAGAATTGAATTGCTTCCTATATCCAGCACCAGAGTGTTAAATGATGGTTGCAAATGGAGGAATGATAAATTGCCCTGGAAAGTGCCATAATATCAAGCTATCCATGGGAGAATATGTATTGACTAGCCCAATGCTTTCCATTCCAATGGGAGGTGCTGATGTTGTACTAGGATTCCAATGGCTACAATCCTTGGGTACAATAGGTTTTAATTTTCAAGAACTTTTCATGAAACTTTTTGCGGAAGGAAAGGAAGTTGATTTAGGGGGTATTGCAGGGAAACTGGGAAAGATAATCAACTCTAATAGTATGACAAAGCTTCTAAAAAAACAACAAGGAGTTGTAATTGCACAATTATGTTTGCTAGATGTTTCCACATCGAAATCATCTATTTCTCCATATCTCCAAAAAGTCTTAGACAATCATTCCAAGGTATTTGAGACTCCCAAAGGTCTCCCACCTATTCGTGATCATGATCATGCTATTCATCTGATTCTAGGAAGTGTTCCTCCAAACATTAGGCCATACAAATATCCCTATGCCCAAAAGAGTGAAATTGAACGTATGGTTGCAAAAATGCTAGAGGTGGGTATAATTCAACCTAGTCAAAGTTCTTTCCCTGCTCTAGTAGTGTTGGTGCACAAGAAGGATGGATCATGGCACATGTGTCTAGATTATGTGGAGCTCAACAAGCTCACTATTAAAGATAAGTTTCCCATTCCTGTCATTGATGAATTACTGGATGAATTGCATGGATAAATTTACTTCACCAAGTTGGATCTTCGTTTATGATATCATCAAATCAGAATGAATATTGAAGACATTCCGAAAATGGCATTTAGAACTCATGAGGGTCATTATGAATTTCTGGTCATGCCTTTTGGCCTTACCAATGCACCTTCTACATTTCAAGGTTTGATGAATTCCATTTTCAAACCCTTCCTTAGAAAATTTGTGTTAGTATTTTTTGATGATATACTAATCTACAACAAGTCTTGGATGGATCATTTTGAACATGTTGACAGGGTGCTACAACTATTGGAGGAGAATATATTATATGCAAAAAGATCCAAATGTTTCTTTGGAGTACAAGAGGTGCAATATCTGGGTCATAGTGTATCTCATGAAGGAGTTAAGGTAGACCCTAGCAAAATTAGAGCCATTAGGGAATGGAAAATCCCCACATCCATAAAGCATCTACCAGGATTTCTCAGGTTGACAGGGTATTATCACAATTTTGTTAAGAATTATGTGAGAATAGCAACACCTCTAACAACATTATTTAAGAAAGATGCATTTTCATGGACTCCAGAAGCAACAAAGGTCTTCAAACATCTTAAAGAGGCAATGTGCCAAGCACCAGGCTTAGCTACACCTAACTTCACAAAAACCTTTATTGTTGAATGTGATGCTTCAGGAAATGGAATTGGTGCTTTTTTAATGCAATATGAAAGACCCATTTCTTTTGAAAGTCGTCCAATCAAGGGAAATTTTTTACACAAAGCTACTTATGAGAAGGAAATGTTGGCAGTACTACATGCACTTAAGAAATGGTGACCCTACCTAATGAGAAGACACTTCAAGGCAAAAGAGGATCATGATAGCCTTAAATACTTTTTAGAACAAAGATTATCCTTTGAAGAGCAACAAAAATGGGTCACAAATATATTGGTTATGAGTTTGGCATCATTTATAGAAAAGGGAAGCAAAATTTTGTTGCAGATGCACTCTCAAGAAAGGATGAGGATGTGGAAGCATTATTTTGTGCTATTTATATTATCCAACCAGATTGGATAAAAAAAGCAAGGGATGAATGGAATAAGGACGAAGAAGTGTGGCCACTCATTCAAAAGTTGCAGAAGATCCCAATTCAAACAATATTGCCAGAGCTTGAAGAGGAAGGAAAAATCATATTGGAACCTGGAAAAGTCATAGAAACAAGAACTCGACAGCTATGAAATCAATCAATTTCAGAGTATCTCATCAAGTGGAAGAACTTACCCGCTGAAGATTCCATATGGGAGGACAAGAATATTCTACATAAGCATCAAGAACTACTCAAGCGTTGAGGACAACACTTTTTGAAGGAGAGGGGCATGTTAGGCCCCTATACTACTAGTGTAAACCCTTATTGTTATTAGTACAACCCCCTTATTATATTGTTGTACCCATGCAGTCCCCATATTTTTACTATTTTGCCCCATAGAAGCCCACTATTGTTATTATTGTGCCATTACATTATTATTGTTATGTCGGCTTTGATTATATTATGACTCCTTAGACTCCTATATATAGAAAGGAGGTCTTGCAATTTGTATCATAGAAGAATTGTTCATTTATGTAATGTAAAGGAGGTTTCCCCCTCGAAGAGGTTGAATTCTAAGGCGTTGATCTATCTTTTCTATCTTTTTGTGAGTTGGTTTCATAACAGGGATGAAGTGGCTCAAAAGGCCTTTGATGCACTTAAACATGTGTTGACCCATACACTATCGGTGCATCCTCCTGATTATCATCAAGACTACTTTTTATACTTAGCTACATCTCATATAACCATTGGCATGGTTTTAGATCAAGAAGATGAATTGAACGAAGAGCATGTGATATATTACTTGAGCAGAAATCTGACCAAAACTGAAGCAAAATATACACGTGGAGAAATTGACCTTGGAAATTGTTCAAATTGTCCAACGTTTTCGTCACTACATTATATTGCGCAAAACTATTGTGATTTACGATTGAAACCCCATGGTTTATTCTTAAGAGGAAATTTCTAGGGGTCAAGTATTCCAAATGGATAACTATCCTGCAAGAATTCAATTTCGAATTCATAAAACCTAAATATAATAAATCTTTATTATTTGTTGAATTACTGTGTGACTTTCCCCATACTGAGATGGAAATCATGGTAGAGGATTCTCTTCTAGAAAAATCTCTCTTTCTTATCAGTACTGTATACCCTTGCTATGGATATATCATCATTTATCTTCAAACCTATACATTTCGGCCAGAACTGAGTCGAACTGATCGTCGTCGTATCTAGTACCAATCCCAACAATACAATATTGTTGGTGATACAATTTATAGTCATGGAAGCCGAAAAGGAATTGAATGAACACCATTGTGGAGCTTTTGGCGGTCACATGTCATGGTTTTCCACTGCTCAAAAGATCCTACGCATCGGGTATTTCTAGCCTTCTATGTTCAAAGATTTTATAACTATAGTCTGGAAATGCCAAAATTGTGAGATCTACGATAAAAAATTCATGCACACCCAACTCCTCTTCACCCCATCATTGTTTTCGGTCCTTTCACTAAATAGGGCATCGATTTCCTTACATGTAACCCTCACTCGGCCGGGGGGCATGGGTACATTATCCTTGCGTTAGATTATTTTACAAAATGGGTCAAGGTGATGCCTACATATAAGATGATAGTGAAACATCCATATTCATATTCAATCATGTGATTGCTAGGTTCGTAGTTCCAAAAGCCATCATCATGGACCATGGTAGCCATTTTTGAAACTCTATGATGATCGATATTACTACGAAGTTAGGCCTTCGTCATGACAGTTTTACTCCATTATGACCCATAGGTGAATGGCCAAGTATAAGGCATTAACAATTTTTTAACCACTGTCATTAAATGGATTATCTGTATTCATAAAAGAGATTGGAATCTAATGTGTTTTCCAACCTTATGGGCATATCATACCACAACAAAAACTTGAACTAGTTTTACTCCCTTCCATCTCATTTATGGTGTGGAAATAGTTTTATCTATTGAATGTGAAATACCCTCTTTGAAACTAGAAATTGAAATTTTACCAGCCACTTTTGTCGAGGAATAATATTTCCTATACTTAGCATGACTAGATAGACTTGTTGTGATGTTGCATTAGCTAGTGAGGCCCAAAAGAAATGAGTTAAGGCACATTATGATCAAAATGTAAAACCTCATTCATATTCAAAAGGGAATTTAGTCTTGGTTTATAATCTAGAGCATGATAAGTTAGGCACTGGTAAATTTGAGCCCATGTGGCATGGCCCTTATGTTGTAAAATGTGCATTGGCAAAATGGGCCTATGAGCTAGTTGATTATGATGGAATTCCTTCTGGAAAACCCAAAAATGGTATTTACCTAAAGAAATATTATGCTTAGATTACTCAGTGTAGAATTTGTATATTGCTATATCATATTTTATGTGTGGAAATTTTTAGCAAGCTTTTAGGTTTTTTTTCTAATTCTCTTGCTTATCTTGTGTTACACTTGATTTGCAGATGTTGATGCTCCCTTAACCTTACATTGGCTTTGTTGATCGTGTTAGTCATAATAATCAGAATTTATCTTCCACAACCTAGGTCATCTATTCACCCACATATGAGTTAGTTCCTATTTATGGGATCTTCCTTGGTCGAAAAACAAATAACATTGCAGAGTATAGCGCAATGATTTAGCTATTATCTGACACCATTTCATTCAGAATTCGTCAATTGATTGTTAGGTTAGATTCTCAAATCATAGTATTACAGTTGAACGGTGTCTATTCAGTTAGAAGTGCTTCAATGTTAAGAATTTTTTTGCAGGTTTGTCTCTTGGAAAGAGAGTTTGATTATATCAAGTATCAATGTATTCTGAGAAGTTTTAACACATTAACTGATGCATTGCCTAATTATGTGTTAAATTGGAATTTGTAAAATATCTGTAGAAAATCAAAAGAAATATTCTTCCATATATTTTACAAAAGAGACTGAAATAGAAGTAGTAGATTTCATTAGTTAAATGTTTATAAAAAGTGTGGTTTTTACAAAAATGTCATCCAAAGATAGGGGGCCTCGTAGCCTTTATTATCCGAACATGTCGATACATCATCAAAAGAAAAAATCTATCCATCAAAATAGTGTCTACACATGATGATCATGTAGCAGACAACAATGCGAGCTACTTGTCGTAGCTAGCGACTAATAGGTTCAAGAACCCCCATAGTGTGCCTCTCATAGTGGAGAGGCAAGTCATCAATCCCGACATCTAGGATGTCTAGGACCAACCTCTCAAGGTTGTGCTTTAAATTAGTCAATTCCTCTGCTGCATTCAAGTTCTACACTATGGGAGCTATTGGTTTCTCATCATGTCTATCATATCTTTGTAACCTCGTCAGTATCATCGGGGCCACATATGCATTATCATTTCAGAAAATTATTTTTGGATGCTAAAAAATAACAAAAAATTCAAAAATTCAAAAACAATCAAACTGTGAATTTCTTACGTAGATCGCCCCACTACATTCCAGCTGGTAGCGGCATATCTGAATCACTTGTGTAATCCATGCCTAAATATGGAAATATTCAATCATGATGATTTGATTTTGTAGTGACCCAAAGAAATTAGGAATATACTTGTTGGTGCAGAGATTGTTTCCACATATAAACAATTGAGCACACATTCACTGAGGACTAGATAGCCCTCCCGCTTTAGGTGTAACTGCTGGTCCTCAGCACACAACAGGGGTAACCCTATAATATAATTGTCATATTTTTCAATTAGCAAATAGAATAAACCATGTGTGAATATTTTTGTCGTAGTAAATAGTGGTGGCATTCATAGGAGGAAGGAAAACATTTGACGATATACAATTATGAAGTCAGATTCCCAATGAACAAGAAAACAATAACAAGATACGGTGGTGATAAAAAGTGAATATAAGGAAAGTGGAAAAATTAAAGAAAAGAAAATAAAGATATTGATTTTGAAACAAAGCTGTGCTCAGTTTACATGAAAATGTGTGCAACAGGTGTAGGCATATTCATTCCACTCTATGCTGAAAAACAGTTAATAGTATATATCGTGACTGAGATTCACGCAAGAGTAAAACGTGAGGATTTTAGATAACAACACACTTTAGGATGGAACAAATGTATCAACATAGTAACATAACGCCTAGAGCTGCAATCAATACAAAAAATGAATTATATCAACAAAAGATAAGTCTTCGATCGTAAATAACTCATGATAAGTCATTAAGTAACTGTGCCGATAGCATCGATATCGTAACACAACACTAAAGGATTTAATGTCTAAATGATATCAAGACTCAAATTTAATTTGTTGTAATTGAAATTCAAAATAATAGACAAAACACAATAAGAAAACAAGAATCATGAGGACCTGTCTTAAAAATTAGTAACGAAAGCAGTCTATCATATACAACTAGTTTCAGTATCTGCAAAGTTTTTTCCACACTGCCAACAACCCCCCCATGATGGGAAACAAGGTTTTTAAATAATAGTTTAGAGAACTGTTTCACAATTGTTTTCAACAATAACAATAAGAATAAGTAACTTAAATTAAAGTAAATGGAACATGATAAGGAAATGATTAAATGTGGTTCCACCTTCACAACTTAGATGACTTGGAATTTTGGGTTAACCTGATGAGGATAGCCTATGCGCCCCATGCATCTCAAGGTCATATTCCTGTAAGGTAGTAACCCAATTGGCCCTTTTCTCACCCACATCCTTCTGCACTAGAAGATTCCTTACCGCTGGAAACGATACAATGATCTTAGTATGGGTTTTAAGTAAGAAAGGTCTGAAGTATTTGACCGCTTTGAAAACAACAGAAACCTGTTTCTCCACGTCAGAATAATTGAGTTCAGAACCTTGTAAATTTCAGCTAAAAACGCAATTGGAGCTTCCACTTTTTCTTGATTCGCTTGAGTTAGTATCGCGGCATATGACTTATCTGAGGAAAATGTGTATAAAATAAAAGATTCTGAAAAATGCGGGGTTGCTAAAGATGGAGCATTAATAATAGCTTGCTTAATTAGGTTGAATGCTTCATGTTCATCTTGACCCCATTTAAAATTTGAATTCTTTTTAATCATGGTCTGCAAAGGAGACACGATTCACAAAAAATCTGGAACGAATCTCTTTACAAAATTGATTTGACCAAGGAAAGATTGCATGGCTTTTTTGTTATGAGGTAGGGATATTTCATAAATTTCTTTGATTCTTTCAGGATCAATGTGAATACCGGACTTTGACACTATGGATCCTAGAAGTTTCCCTTCACTTAATGCGAAAAAAGATTTCTTTGGGTTAAGTGAAATTCCATACCTTAGACATCGTTGAAAGATTTGTTTCAGGTCTTTGAGATGGTCGCTTCGCTTCTTGGAGTACACTGTTATATCATCCAAATAAATTACTACAAATTTGTTGACTAAACCTTTGAATGTAATGTCCATGGCTCTCTGAAATGTAGCACCAGCATTAATAAAACCAAATGGCATCTTCCGATATGCATATGTGCCCCATTTAGTTCTGAATGTGGTTTTCAACTGATCATCAGGATGTACCAACACTCGATTGTATCTTGAAAATCCATCCAAGAAAGACATTAGTTCTGAACCTGCCACCGCTTGCAGTATTTTCTCCATAGGTGGAAGAGGAAAATTGCCTTTTTGACAGGCTTTGTTAAGATTCCAAAAGTCAATGCAAATCCTAATGTCTCCGTTTTTCTTTCTAACGAGTACCATATTGGAGACCCATTTGGAATTTCTAATGGGGAAGATTATCCTGGCTTTCAGTAACTTGTTGAGCTCGATTTTTATCTGATTTTCTAAATTGGGGTGGATCTTTTTCAGTTTTTGTTGGACAGGTTTTTTGTTATCAATCATAGGAATAGTATGCTGGATGATAGAAGTGTCGTATGTTTTCAGCTCATCATAATTCCAAGAAAAAACATTTTTATATTGTCTCAAAAGACGAATATACACTAGTTTCTCTTCAGGGGCTAGGCCGAGGCCTAGATTAATGTTTTGTGGTTTAGCATCTGTCCCTAGGTTTACTAATTCGTAGCTCAAAGTTGAACTGTAGAGTTTTGAATTGGTAGACCTCTTAAACTGATCTTTCAAATCGTATAAATCTTCTAACTTAACCACCGACTTTGGTATAGCATTATTAGTCCTATTTTGTTGCAATTGTCGATCGTGCTGGTCTTCGTCGATTATTTGATTAGAGTAGGATCCTTCAGATGTGAGGAAATTTACAATATCTAGAAAATCATTGAATACTCTCCAATTTGTGATGTTGTCAGGAATGGAGAGTCTAAAGATTAATTGTATTAAGAATCTATCTTGACTAAAATCTTTGGAGGGAATAAGCTTAGAAGCTACGTTAGCCAAAAGGTCCGCACTTGCGTTTTGGAGTCTGGGGATTGAAGAAATATTAAACGTTATGAAATGCTCAGTCAGATCTTGTACTAAAGATTGATAGTGTTTTAAGTGACCTGATAAGCAATCTATAGTGTTACGTACCTGCTTAACCACAATCTCAGAGTCTCCAAAGACTTGAAGATACTTGACATCTAACCCGATTGCCTTATACAGGCCTTGAACCAAAGCCCCGTATTCTGTTGTATTGTTTGTGCAATGAAATTCGAGTCTGCATGTGAGCATGATCTTTTATCCTTCTGGACTAATCAGAAGGCATCCTGATCCTGCTCCTTCGTTAGATCTAGAGCCATCAAAAAATAATTTCCAAAACAAAGATGTATTTACAGGTTTATCTAAAAATTTAATACATTTCGAACTATCAGTTCGAGAAAAATTCTCAACTTGGGACAAAACAAAATTTTCTAAATAAGGTGACGCATGAGCATTGAAATTGCCTAGGAAGGAATCTACCGAGTAATTGACAATGATACTGCTATTATACGCTACCGGTTCATTCTCTCCCTCTAACTCCGTTACTATGTACTTCTGGTGTAGCTCTCGTTCAACTTTTATTTGATTCGATTTACCGTTGTAGGGCAGCCACATGTGCGACCAATCAGTTGCGAAGTATCCATGGAGTTTCTCTGACCAATCCCTGCTAAGAATTAAGCCATAGAATTCTGGGATGTCAGCAACTAGAATGTCAATAACCTGACATACCTTCGGGTTGGATGACAATCTTATGGTTACTTGATTTAGTTCTCCGATCACTTCGACTTGAGATCGATCGAGCTGAACTATGCGCACTGCAGATTTCTGTGGTTGAACATTTAATTTGGCACATATAGATTTGGGTAAAATATTCGATGAAGCACTAGAATCTACTAAACAATTGTGCACATTTTTATTAAAGATTTCATAAGTAAGGAGAAATGGGGGAGTGTGAGATCTTGATCTTCCTCCAATCAAGGCAATGTCATTTGGGTCAATCTTACTGATCGCGTTCGTTGGAGGTCTTCCCATGTTGTGGGAAGCTTGAGAAAGTACAGCGGCAGACAAAGGTGCAACTGGCACGACATGTAATTCTTTCATCATTATCTTCTGTTGATGTTTCAATTTGCTCAGTTTGTAAAGGGTGATATTAGCCCTAGTCTTTTTCATGTCATCAATAATATTGTACACCATTTCATCCGACACTATCAGTGTTTTTGGTGGAGTCGTTTCATCTGCTTGGACTGGGCTAGTTTGAGTCGCTTTGGATGTCGTTTTCTTTGTTACGACTTTATCTTTTGTTGCAGAGCTTGCACTCATTTGCTTAGGGGTAGTTTGGGGAGGATAAAGCTGATTTTTACTTCGTGTGCTAACTAGAAATACTTCTTGATCTTCCTCTTGTGGGAGGATGAAGTCCCACATTCCTTGTAATTCCACAACTTCTTCATCATCGGTTTGCCCTTCAGTGGCAATTTCCTCTTCCTCTTCCTTGGATTCAGCATTTGAAATTTCATTGGGTGGCTTTGCATCCATTAAAAGCTCTGCAGGGCTTTTTCGAAGAATTTTCCGCTACTTGCTTTTTTATGTCGACCATCTCATTGGACATGGTCTTTAGAACTTTCTGCAATCCCTCTAAATCAAAAGGACCTTTTTGCTGTTTCTTGTTGGAGTCTTCCTTGAAGGTGACTTTTTTGGACTTATGTTCCTCTATCGCAGATATTTTTTCCAGGGCTATTATTCGTTTTTATACTGCTATCGCCTCTTTCATGTTTTCAACTAAGGTTGTTTTAATTGCCCTGTCCATGAAGATGGCTATGTTCGATGGCAGAGCGGTAATATACCATTCGCATCGTACTTCTTCGCTGGGCTGAGAAGCAGTAGGAATTTTGTTGAAAATTTTATTGAACCGTAAATTGAAATCCTTAATAAGCTCTCTGGCATCGGCTTTAAGATTGTATAGGTCATTGATTAACGTTTCCGTTGATCTGTCATCACCAAACTTGGTTAGGAATTGGTCCTGGAAGATATCCCAACTTGTAATGGATCTGGAGGGTAATGAAAAGTACCATGACCCGACTGTCCCTTACAGTGTATAGGGAAAAAGCCGAACAACAACATCTTCATTAGTAACCCCATTGAGATTAATGGAAAGCATGAAGTTATGTATGTGCTCTTCTGCTAGCATACCTGCCTTGGGATTGAATTTGGGCAGCCATTTCTCAGGATGGGCTGGTATTTGACTCAAGGGTGCAGGCATTAAGATTTCCCAAGGGTTGTTCCATGGAGACTGGGCCATCGTTGAACTGCTAACAAAGGAAAGTGCAGAAGATGATGCTTGTGGCTAGGAGGATGAGGATACTATGATCATAGATGATTGAAGAGGGGATGTGGGAGTTCCAGTGGAAGGATGAACGATGATCTGGAGTGGAGGTGTGGATGGTTGACATCGCGGTGAAGTAGTTGAGATGGATGATGCGGACGAAAGAGTCTCACTGTCAGAATCTTGCGGTGATTTCCTTGCTATTTTCCTGGTGGGAAGAGGTAATTTGGTTGGCTAAACGCCAAACTTTTCACTCTTTAACCTGGTCAAGGGATGAGCAGGGTTGTACTGCGAAGTCACGCTGCCTTGAGATTTATCAGACCTCTGAGGGGAGATGGAAAATCGCTGAAGTTTGTGAATCAGGGATTCGACTTCAGGAGTTTCAATGGTAGATTGGTCTGAAATATTATGGTGTGTAGCAGCGGTTGATACTCGAGCAACTTCTGACTCTGGATTTAAATGTAATGGGGAAGTCGAGGGAGATGATGAGGGAAATTTACTCTCAGAATGGTATTCAGATTTGGATTTACTTTCCATTCATAGTTCAGGCCCTCCTTCTAGGGCCAAATATGTTGAAGCCCTAAAAATGGGCTCGACAACAAGGGGGATACCCGCCTGGTCCGAACCTTGGTTGGCAGCTCCTTATCCGTTTGGTATAGCGGGTCCGACTGGGGATAATGCGACCAGTTTCCCAATCTTTGGGTGTGTGTGTGTGTAGAATTAGATGTTACTGATCTAACAGTAACTATCTAAGCTATTCTAATTCAAACTTTAATCTAATTCTACGCTATGGTAATCTAATAAAAAAAACACATATAATCTATGCTAACCCAGGATGTAACTCTTCTGTTATGCAACTAAAGGGATTTCATATAACAACTGGTAATAAAGATCATTCAGTAATTATACGAAAGGAAATCAATTAAGATGAACTATTTCGCATAAAAAGTTAGGCAAAACAGTTATGAACAACATATCACATAATAAGCAATTCATACATTAAACATAAATAAATAGCTATCACCGTACAAAAGTGCCAAATGGTAACTCAAGCATTCATGTAATAACATATAAACAACTAAAAACTATATATCACTTTAACATATAAGCAGAAATGGTCAAGAGATAAAAGTACCATTTATGACTGGTCCTAATCATAAGCTTCAAGCAATAATAATTATTTCTCCTTGCTCTAACATCTACTAAGAGTACAGAAGTGCAACATCAGTAGCAGATATCAAAATGAAAACATCAACAAATCTTGATCCATTCATTCACCAAAACCTCCTCGAAGGGTGCAAAAGTGCATTTTCTGAGGACAAGTTTTTGGTAAATTTTTGGACCCTTCTCTAAATGCATGAGAAGGGTTTAAATACTACTAACTAAATAACTTAATTACAAATATTCAGGATATGGTTTAAATGACCGCCCTTTTTCTAAGCAAAATTATTTCTAAAAATTAAATCTAATATCTAACTATTTATGCATTTGCTCCTTAATGTTGCGAGCATTCAATATTTGCCTGGGTAGAGTCGGCTGACTGTCTTCCGCTTTTGGTTGAGCTAAACAAATAGAAATGGCAAGTGTTGGAACCATCTTTTCCAGCAAAATAGAAGATATGCTTTAAAATCATCTCTGTCTATGTGGATTTACTGTGTATGCTCAGTAATAACCCAAATTCCACTTGGTTAACCCTTAAATTGCCTCTACCTTTGCTTTCTTGCATTTCCCGGCTTACGAGTGACTAAGAAGTTAGGGACTTTGCTTTTTGAGCAATTTTCTCAGTGGGGCCTTTCTGGTGCGTTTTTCGCCTTTAGCGCTTTCCTTTATCGAGTATAAGCTTTAAAATTTTGCAAACATACTTCTTTTGTGAACTTCTACCCTTGAGCGTTAAATCGCACGTTGATATTAGCATTGTTCAACCATTCATTGAACCATGGCTCTGACTGATAGATCTGTAATGAATAGCTCAGTAGCGCTCTGAAATTTGTGGCTCTGTTGCATGCGGCATCCGTTCATGAGGGCATTTATTCTCTGCTTCCAAGCATTGTAGCTTTACATTTTTCCTTAATCGCTCCCTGCACATTGCTTCATATTGTTTCTGTCTTTCCTTCCTGCAGTTCACACATAAGGGGAGTGTAATGATAATAAAAATTGACAAGAAAGCTCTGAGCTCTACGGATGTACAAAAACATGCCACCTAACGTGAACTAACTCTTCGAAAAACACAAAATTGTCTTTCACTAACACTTAGCGTACATTCATTAATTTTCATTAACACGCATATTCAATTTTTCTTGAATGTTGAGCCGGGGAAAATCTGCGATGGACGATTTCTGTGATTTGCATCGTAGCATCGCATCATCGCATCATCAAATTTTATCAATATGTGTTATCGCAGGGTTATCCAATCACGTTTATCGCAGAATCGCAAATTACTGTTTCGTGCGATCGCAAGATCGCCGATCGCATTATCGCATTATCGCAAGATCGCAGATTGTTACAATTCGTTAAATAGTTATGTGTTTTTTTTGTGATGTTGCGATATGCGATGTCGCATATCGACCATCGGCGATTTCTTAAAGTTTTCGTTTATGAGAGTTTCTTAATGCCTGCGATGCGATGGATTTCACATCACATTCTCGCAGTTTATCATTTTACTCACAAGGAAATGTCCTATCTTCTTCGTGCAATGCGATATTTTCTTAAGGAGTATAATACATGAGTTTTAATTAAATTTTTTGAATTTTTTACTAAGGGTCCCCACTTACCTAGTGTTATTGCTAATACTAAATAAGGAGGGGGGGTTGTTGGTGGCCACAACAATTGGCGATTCACTTGGAAGAACTAGTTATCTCTGTTTTCCTATTGAATTTTTCAAACTTCCAAAACATAAATTTTTTCAGAAAATTAAACTTTGTTATGGATATATAGAGTACATTATGCTTTAAACTGTCAATGACATTTTGTTTCAACCTCTTTTCATTCTAATTATTTGCTTCCTTAGGCTAGTCCTTGTATTTACATCAGTCATTAGTTGGTCTTGTAAAAATAAAATAAAGTCTCCTCTGTAAACCAATTTTTAAATATGCTCATTTGTCGTAGGTAGAGCCTTTGCTGCCAACAGGCATTTATAGCCTCGATAACATTACCTGTTGTTATGAAACCAGCTCAAGAAAAGATAGAAAAGATAGATCAACGCCTTAGAATTCAGCCTCTTCGAGGGGGCAACCTCCTTTACATTACATAAATGAACAATTCTTTAATGATTCAAATGACAAAACCTCCTTTCTGTATATAGGAGTCTAAGGAGTCACAATATAATCTAGCCGACCTAACAATAATAATATAAAGCCACAAAAATAACAATAGAGGGATTCTATGGGGCACAGAAATATATGGGGGTAATAGGGGCACAACAATTTTAAATAAGGGGTATAACTACAATAGTAATGGGGTAATCACTAGTATTATAGGGACCCAACATGCCCCTCTCCTTCAAAAAAGTGTTGTCCTCAACGCTTGAGTAGTTCTAGATACTTCTGCATAAAATTCTCATCCTCCCATGTGGAATCTTCAGTGGATAAGTTCTTCCACTTGATAAGATACTCTGAAATTGATCGATTTCGTAGCTGTCGAGTTCTTGTTTCTGTGACTGCTTCCGGTTCCAATATAATTTTTCCTTCCTCGTCAAGTTCTGGCAATATTGTTTGAACCGGGATCTTGTCGCCTATAACCTTCTTTAAACATGAAACATGGAAAACTGGGTGCAATTGAGAAGCTGCAGGAAGCTCCAATTTGTATGCCATAGTACCAATCTTTTGCAAAACCTTGTACGGACCATAATACTTTGGTGATAATTTATTATACTTCTTAGCTTGCTTTAGGGACATTTGCTTATATGGTTGTAGCCGTAGGAATACCCAATCACCTACATCAAAACTTCTTTCACTGCGATGTTGATCTGCCTGTTGTTTCATTCTATTTTGTGCCAACACGAGGTTATCCTTTAAGAGTTGGAGGACTTGTTTTTGATGTTCGATGTGATGTTCCACTGCCTGAACCTTAGAATTTTCTCTTAAATATGATGTGATGGATGGTGGTTGATACCCATAAAGTGCCATAAATGGGGTCATTTTTGTTGCTGTATGGAAGGAAGTGTTATACCACCATTCAGCCAGAGGCAACCATTTGACCCATTGTGTCTGTTTATCAGATACAAAGCAACGAAGATATCCTTCCAAACATTTGTTTACTATCTCAGTTTTCCCATCAAATTGAGGATGATAAGATGAGCTATGAGCTAACTGAGTACCAAGACAAGAAAATAATTCTGTCCAAAAATTTCCAGTGAAAATGGGATCTCTGTCACTTACAATAATCTTTGGGTTTCCATGTAGCTTTTGAATTGTTTCCATAAATGCAATAGAAACTGTACTGGCTTTGAATGGATGTGATAATGCACAAAAGTGTGCATACTTGGTAAGTCTATCAACTACCACCATGATGACACTTTTTCCCTCAGACTTGGGTAAACCTGTGATAAAATCCATTGAAATCTCCTCCCAACGTTGGCTTCGAATGGATAAAGGTTGTAGTAGACCCGGTGTCTTAATTGTTTCAACTTTATTTTGTTGGCAAACCAAACATTCCACCACAAACTTTTGAATATCTGATTTAAGGCCATCCCAAAAGAATTCCTTCTTAACCCTGTGGTAAGTTTTTAAAAATCCTGAGTGCCCTCCTAACGGAGAAGTGTGCAATTCCATAAGAATCTTTTGTTTTATCTGGGAATTCTTACAGAGGTATAAGTGATCTTTGTACCAGAACGAATCATTTTGCCAGCTAAATGTATCAGACGTACTGGAATCTTGTTGTAGCTTTCGAATAAGTGCCCAAACTTCTTCTTCATTCTTCCATTCCTCCCTTGCTTCATTTATCCAATCTGGTTGGATAATAGAAATGGTGCACAACAATGCTTCCACATCCTCATCCTTTCTTGAGAGTGCATCTGCCACCACATTTTGCTTCCCTTTTTTGTAGATGATTTCAAAGTCATAACCCAACATCTTTGTGACCCACTTTTGTTGCTCTTCAGAGGATAATCTTTGTTCTAAAAAGTATTTAAGGCTATCATGATCCGTTTTTACCTTGAAGTGTCTTCCCATTAGGTAGGGTCACCATTTCTTAAGTGCATGGAGTATTGCCAACATTTCCTTCTCATAAATAGCTTTGCTTAAAAACTTTCCCTTGATTGGATGACTTTCAAAAGCAATGGCTCTTTCATCTTGCATTAGAACAGCACCAAATCCATTTCCTAAAGCATCACATTCCACAATAAAGGTTTTTGTGAAGTCCGGTGTAGCTAAGACCGGTGCTTGGCACATTGCCTCTTTAAGATGTTCAAAGGCCTTTGTTTCTTCTGGAGTCCATGAAAGTGCATCTTTCTTCAATAATGTTGTTAGAGGTGCTGCTATTCTCCCATAATTTTTAACAAACTTGCGATAATACCTTGTCAACCCAAGAAATCCTCGCAGATGCTTTATGGATGTGGGGATTTTCCATTCCTTAATGGCTTTAATCTTTCTAGGGTCTACCTTAACTCCTTCATGAGATACAATATGACCCAAATATTCCACCTCCTGGACTCAAAAGAAACATTTGGATCTTTTTGCATATAATTGTTTCTCCTCCAATAGTTGTAGCACCCTATCAACATGTTAAACATGATCCTTCCAAGATTTGATGTAGATTAGTATATCATCAAAAAATACTAACACAAATTTTCTAAGGAATGGTTTGAAAATTGAATTCATCAAACCTTGAAATGTTCAAGGTGCATTGGTAAGGCCAAAAGGCATGACCAAAAATTCATAATGACCCTCATGAGTTCTAAATGTTGTTTTCAGAATGTCTTCAATCTTCATTCTGATTTGATGATATCCCGAACGAAGATCCAACTTGGTGAAGTAAATTGATCCATGCAATTCATCGAGTAATTCATCAATGACAGGAATGGGGAACTTATATTTAATAGTGAGCTTATTGAGCTCCCTATAATCCGGACACATGCGCCATGATCCATCCTTCTTGTGCACCAATACTACTGGAGCAGAGAAAGAACTTTGACTCGGTTGAATTATACCAGCCTCTAGCATTTCTGCAACCATACGTTCAATTTCACTTTTTTGGACATAGGGATATCTGTACGGCCTGATGTTTGGAGGAACACTTCCTGGAATCAGATGAATAGCATGATCATGATCACACATAGTTGGGAGACCTTTGGGAGTCTCAAATACCGTGGAATGGTTGTCCAGAACTTTTTGGAGATCTGGAGAAATAGATGATTCTGATGTGGAAACATCTAGCAAACATAATTGTGCAATTACACCTCTTTTCTCCTTTTTTAGAAGCTTTGTCATACCATTAGAGTTGATTATCTTTCTTGGTTTCCCTGCAATACCCCTTAATTCAACTTCCTTTCCTTCCGTAGAAAATTTGATGAAAAGTTCTTGAAAATTAAAAGCTATTGTACCCAAGGATTGTAGCCATTGGACTCCTATTACAACATCAGCACCTCCCATTGGAATGGAAAGCATTGGGATAGTCAATACATATTCTCCCATGGATAGCTTGATATTATGGCACCTTCCAGAGCAATTTATTGTTCCTCCATTTGCAATCATCACTTGAAACTTTGGTGTTGGATATAGGAGCAATTCAATTCTTTTGCTACCCTACAATGAATAAAATTGTGGGTGCTTCCTGAATCCTGGGACCCAACACCTGTTACCTAGCAATGATCCTGTATCCTACTTAAGGTGACCTACAACTTTCAAATAAAAATCCATATTTACACTTATTGATTTGATTTTCTTTTTATTCTTAAAGAACAATGTCTTGGTTTGGTAGCCAAATTATGACACAGTCACTCACTTGATTCATAACTTTGCTGAACAAGCTGGCTCGTGATGAGACCCCTTGTCTTTTGATTGCAACAATCTTGAGTCATTGCCCTGTTGTGGTAGACAGTATTGGCAAAGTCAGCAAGTTATGATATCTGTGATCATGATAAGCCGGCTCGTGATGAGACCTCTTATTCTTCAAGATATAGTGTATCCTTGGATTATCCCTCTGAAAGCTGCGATTTTCCTTTAGCAAGGAGGAAGTCATTGTTTCCTTAAGATGGCTCTAGACGACAATAATAGAGTTTTTGGAAACAGCTGTTCTACAGAGAATCTTCATTTTGTTATTGATACGTTTCATTATGCTGATATAAAACTCTTTATTCACTAAAGGTTGCTTTCATCAAATTCCTTGAAGTTGAAACTTGTATCATATCTAGGCTAAAGTTTTTAACTGTATCTGTCAATAATAAAGATCAATTTTCCAAAAGATTTGCTATTTATACAAGCAAAAAGCTAAAAATCTGAAAGAGAATAGGTGTCTTTTTCGTAACTACCTAATGTAACCACTTACAACTGGTTTTATTATGAAAAGAAAAACTATTCTACAAAAAATAGAAGAATAATCTTCTATGGAAAATATTTCTTGAGAATTTGTCCATTAACAGGTAACGGATCCCTCCTACCTACTAAACCCTGTAACACAAATGTTGATGGACCTATGACTTCAACAATCTGAAAAGGACCAAGCCACATCCTTTGAAATTTTGTGTGTTTGCCCTTTTCTTCATGAGCCTTATCCCACTTTAAAACTAAATCTCCCATCTAAAAATCTTTTAAGGTCATTATGTTTGAATCAAAAGAGGATTTTACAAGCGGTTGATGATGAGCATGCGTTTTCTTAGCTTGTTCTCGTTGTTCCTCTAATTTAATTATTTCCATTTGTCTCAGCTGTAAGGAGGAAATGGGTACTTCATCAATGTATTGTACTAAAAACAAAGAGGGAATGGCTAAGTGAGTAGGAAGAACCACTTCTTTCCCATAAACTAAATTAAAGGGAGAAGTGTCGATTGAAGCTTTTTGCGTTATCCTATATGCCCATAAAGTGTAGGAATTTACAGGGTAAGTTCCTCAGAAAGAACACCAAAAGGACACCGCTCACAACCAGATCACAGATCAATACACCAGTATTTTTGACGTGGTTAAAACCCTCAAAGAGGGAAACAGTCCACGGCCTGCGCCAACGTGGCTACTACAGGCAATTTATTAATCAAAGAATGAAAATTTACATAAGCTTCTCTCATGCACGGATTACCCGAACAATGACCCTCCATGCGCTTTAAATAGAACTCATGGACCAATCGGGTGTCAAGCCACGGATCAAGTGTCGGTAATACTGAGGAGAGAATGAACCGTCAGATCACTACATATCGTGACCGTCGGATTGTAAGTTACAAAATGTACAACGGTAAAGAAACACACTTTACCTAACTCTATACCTAACTCTAAACTAGACCAAGTTGTACTTAACTATTTCCTATGTGTCGGAATATCCTAACATCCCCCCTTAAGAACAACTTGGGATAGGATTGAAGGATTTACAAATATGACACAATAGGAGAAGGAAGGAGGCACTAGAGCCTATCCCCCCTTAGTGACAACTTCCTGAACTCCAAGCATATATCGAATTTTAGTGAACTTCGCCTCTGTGAGAGCCTTTGTGAAGATGTCTGCAACCTGATCATCTGTTGAACAATATTGCACTTCAAGAACATGGTCATGAATGAGCTTTCTGATGAAGTGCATGTGTAGTTCAATGTGTTTGCTGCGCTGATGCTGGACTGGATCTTTGCATAGCTAAATGGCACTTTGATTATCACACCAAAGTGTGGTTGGATGCTGCTGCTCAAAGCCAAACTCTGATAGGATCTGACGAAGCCACAAGGCTTCCTTACTAGCTTCCACGGCACCACGATACTCTGCTTCTACTGAAGAAAGAGAAATGGCAGCCTGTTTCTTACAAGCCCATGTAATAGGTCCTGAACCAAGAGTGAAGACATAACCGGCAGTAGACTTCCGATCATCAGGGTCACCAGCCCAATCAGAATCAATGAAACCAACTAATAGAGGAGCTGCTCTGGCACTGTAATGAATCCCAAATTGTACTGTACCTCGAACATAACGAAGTATTCCTTTAGCTGCTTTCCAATGACTTTCACGGGGGTTTTGCATAAAACGAGCAACAAGGCCAACAACAAAGGAAAGGTCAGGACGAGTATGGGTTAAATACAAGAGTTTTCCTACAAGTTGACGGTATAAGGTAGCATCAACTTCAGGAGAAGTACAAGAGACTGAAAGTTTGACTCCAGACTGAAAGGGAGAAGGGGTTGGCTTACAGTCTTCCATGTGAAAATGACGAAGAATATCACAACCATACTTGGACTGGGAAAGGAAAATACCCTCCTTGGATTGCAAGACTTGAAGACCGAGAAAATAATGTAAGTGTCCTAAGTCTGTCATTTCAAATTTCTTTTTAAGGCTGGACTTCACATGGTTTATAAGGTTGGGATCATTACCAGTAAGAATAAGATCATCAACATAAAGAACAAGGATGATAAGAGAGTTGCCCACTTTCTTGGTGTAGACAGTATTGTCAGAATAACACCTAGAAAAGCCAGATTCTAAAAGAAAGCTATCCATTTTGGCATACCAAGCCCAAGGAGCTTGCTTGAGACCATAAAGGGATTTCCTAAGTTGACAAACAAGGCTGGAGTCTGTTTGTATGAAGCCAATGGGTTGTTCCATATAGATTTCTTCCTGCAAGTCCCCATGCAAGAAGGCAGATTTAACATCCATCTGATGGACTTCCCATTTTAAAGAGGCAGCAAGGGAAAGAACAAGGCGGATAGAGTTCATTTTGGCAACAGGGGAGAAGGTTTCAATGTAGTCAATGCCTTCAACCTGTGAAAAGCCCTTAGCAACAAGACGAGCTTTATGTTTATCAACTTTCCCATCTGGTCCATACTTGGTTCTGTAAACCCATTTACATCTAACAAGTTTGCGTCCCTTTGGTAGAGGAACAAGATCCCATGTATCATTTGCCAACAATGAATGATATTCTTCATTCATAGCTGCTTCCCAATGTGGATGGCCTGAAGCTTCTGCAAAAGTGTCAGGATCATGATTTACTGGAGCTTGAGCCAGTAAAGAAGAGGCTCTTTCAAACTGAGAACGTGTACGTCGCTGATCTGTGGGATCACCGGCAAGATCACCTGCTGCATCCTGAGTAGCACGGACCCATCTTGGAAGTTGAGGATCCTGAGAAGGTGGGGGAGGATTATCATCCTCACTTTCATCATCTGAAGAAGAAATGTTTTCAAAAGTAGAAGAGATAGGAAGAGGTGGCACATCCACCGGACTAGGCTCGCAGACCGATTTATTTTCATCAAATTTTACATCTCTTCTAATGATAACATTTTTGGACTTAACTGGAATAAGTCTATAACCTTTTACATCTTCAGAATATCCAAAAAAAGTACATTTCTCACTCTTAGGTTCTAAAGCTTTATGCTTTTCATCTGGAATATGGGCCCATGCTTCACTTCCAAAAACACGAAAGTGACTTACATCTGGTTTAATGGAACTCCAAGCTTCTTCCGGAGTGATATTCTCTAGAACCTTAGTAGGAGTGCGATTGATTATATAATTTGCACAATTAATTGCTTCGGCCCAAAAACTAAGACTGAGTCCTTTAGATTGCAGCATACAATTAGCCATTTCCTTTAAGGTGCGATTTTTCCTTTCAGCTACACCATTTTGTTGTGGAGTGTATGGAACAGTATGTTGCATTTGAATTCCATTTTCGGTGCAAAAGTTGATGAATGTGTTTTTAACATATTCTCCACCATTATCAGTTCTTAGCTTAAGAATTTGATGTCCAGATTGTTTTTCAACAAAGGCTTTGAAGGCCAAAAATGTGTTAAATACTTCGCTCTTGAGTTTTAAGAAGTATACCCAAGTGCGTCTGGAGAAATCATCAATGAAAGTTAAGAAATACTTGCAGCCAGAGAATGAAGCAACAGGAAGTGGACCAAATAAATCATTGTGCACAAGCTGTAAAGGGGCTGAGGCGTTCCAAGAGGCACGTTTGTCAAAACTGTCCCGATGATGTTTTCCGAGTACACATCCAGAACAAACACCATCTCTGCAAGATACGATAGGAAGACCTGTCACCATATTTTCTTTACATAGATGCTGAAGGGAGTGATAGTTTAAGTGACCAAATCGCTCATGCCAAAGTTTGCTCACTTCATCATTATGAGAAACAAATACTGAGGGAAGATTTGATGACCCAAAGTTGTGAAACTTATACAACCTTGTGGAATCATCAGCAATACCAGTAGCTAGAATCTGTTTAGGATCTCTTAGATCCTTGATTACAACATCATGAAGTGAAAATGCAACAATTTTACCTTCACCTGAATGAGTTATCTGATATACAGATAGAAGGTTGCAGGATAAGGTTGGAACATGTGGAGGTTTGCCGTTACACCAAAACATGTGTTGGAATATCCTAACATAAAGCATATACCAAATCTTTGTGCCAATTATTTTGATTCTGGTCAACTGTTCTTTTAATAATCCTAATTAGGTTTTTATTTGTTCACTCAGCTAACCCATTACCTTGCGGATAGTAATTGGCCGAATATTTAAGTTTGAATCCTCTTTTAAGTGCAAAATCAATCATTGCATTTCCAGAAAAGTATGATGCATTGTCAAACATTAAAGCAGATGGCAACCCAAACCTAGTGATTATAAATTGATCTATGAATTGAATAATATTTTCAGAATTAGCTGTCTTGAGCGAAACTGCTTCTATCCATTTTGTGAAATAATCTGTTGCCGTGAGGATGTATCTATGTTACTTAGAAGAGTGAGGAATGATCTCACCTATTATGCCCAAGCCCCACTGGCTGAAAGGTTGGTCGATGTTTACCGGCTGTAGTGGCAGGGATGGCTTCTTTTGCCTCCCAGCAGTAGTTTCACAGACTTGACATCTTCTCACATAACTGTGTGAGTCTTTGAACAGTGTGGGCCAGTAATATCCTGCGTGTAAGATTTTATGTGCAGTAGCATCTCCAGCATAGTGTCCGCCTGCTGGCCCATCATGGAGTTCCTGCAAAACTTTTTCAGCTTCAGTTTTTTCAAGACACCTAAGAAGAACAGAATCATAATTTTTTCTGAAAAGAATATCATTTATGAGCTGATATTGTTTAGCTTTCAATCTTAGAGCTCTTTTCTTAGTATGATCAAGGTGTGAAGGAGCATACCCATTCCTAAGATAATAAATGATATCAGCATATAATGATTCTGCTTCGTTTAGGCTTACCTCACCCATTTGTACCTCTTAAGATGGAGTTTCAGAAATTTGCGATGCTCCGACCAGCATTTTGCAGAAGCATTGACCTCTTACAATGTTTGTTGGTTTTATCTCAAGGTCATATTCCTGTAAGGCAGTAACCCAATTGGCCCTTTTCTCACCCACATCCTTCTGCGCTCGAAGATTCCTTACCGCTGGAGACAATACTATGATCTTAGTATGGGATTTAAGTAAGAAAGGTCTGAAGTATTTGACTGCTTTGAAAACAGCATAAGCTTGTTTCTCCACGTCAGAATAATTGAGTTCAACACCTTGTAAATTTGAGCTAAAAAATGCAATTGGAGCTTCTGCTTTTTCTTGATTCGCTTGAGTTAGTATCGCGGCATATGACTTATCCGAGGCAAATGTGTATAAAATAAAAGATTATGAAAAATTCGGGGTTGCTAAAGATGGAGCATTAATAATAGCTTGCTTAATCAGGTTGAATGCTTCATGTTCATCTTGACCCCATTTAAAATTTGAATTCTTTTTAATCACGGTCTGCAAAGGAGACACAATTCGCGAAAAATCTGGAATGAATCTCTTTACAAAATTGATTTGACCAAGGAAAGATTGCATGGCTTTTTTGTTATGAGGTAGGGATATTTCATAAATTTCTTTGATTCTGTCGGGATTAATGTGAATATCAGACTTTGACACTATGAATCCTAGAAGTTTCCCTTCACTTAATGCGAAAAAATATTTCTTCAGGTTAAGTGAAATTCCATACCTTAGACACCGTTGAAAGATTTGTTTCAGGTCTTTGAGATGGTCGCTTCACTTCTTGGAGTACACTGTTATATCATCCAAATAAATTACTATAGATTTATTGACTAAACCTTTGAATGCGATGTCCAGGGCTCTCTGAAATGTAGAACCAGCATTAATCAAACCAAATGGCATCTTCCGATATGCATATGTGCCCCATTTAGTTCTGAATGTGGTTTTCAACTGATCATCAGGATGTACCAACACTCGATTGTATCTTGAAAATCCATCCAAGAAAGACATTAGTTCTGAACCTGCCATTGCCTGCAGTATTTGCTCCATAGGTGGAAGAGGAAAATTGTCTTTTTGACAGGCTTTGTTAAGATTCCGAAAGTCAATTCAAATCCTAATGTCTCCATTTTTCTTTCTAACGGGTACCATATTGGAGACCCATTTGGAATGTATGACGGGGAAGGTTATCCTGGCTTTCAGTAACTTGTTGAGCTCGGTTTTTATCTGATTTTCTAAATTGGGGTGGATCTTTCTCAGTTTTTGTTGGACAGGTTTTTCGTTATCAATCATAGGAATAGTATGCTAGATGATAGAAGTGTTGTATGTTTTCAGCTCATCATAATTCCACGCAAAAACATTTCTATATTGTCTCAAAAGACGAATATACGCTAGTTTCTCTTCAGGGGCTAGGCTGAGGCCTAGATTAATGTTTTGTGGTTTAGCATCGGTCCCTAGGTTTACTAATTCGTAGTTCAAAGTTGAACTATAGAGTTTTGATTTCGTAGACCTCTTAAACCGATCTTTCAAATCGTATAAGTCTTCTAACTTAACCACCGACTTTGGTGTAGCATTATTAGTGCTATTTTGTTGCAATTGTCGATCGTGCTGGTCGTCGTCGATTATTTTATTGGAGTAGGATCCTTCAGATGTGAGGGAATTTACGATATCTGGATCATCATTGAATACTCTCCAATTTGTGATGTTGTCAGGAATGGATGGTCTAAAGATTAATTGTATTAAGAATCTATCTAGACTAAAATCTTCGGAGGGAATAAGCTTAGAAGCTACATTAGCCAAAAGGTCTACACTTGCGTTTTGGAATATGGGATTGAAGAAATATTAAACGCTATGAAATGCTCAGTCAGATCTTGTACTAAAGATTGATAGTGTTTTAAGTGACCTGATAAGCAATGTATAGTGTTACGTACCTGCTTAACCATAATCTCAGAGTCTCCAAAGACTTGAAGATACTTGACATCTAACCTGATTGCCTTGTACAGGCCTTGAACCAAAGCCTCGTATTCTGTTGTATTGTTTGTGCAATGAAATTCGAGTCTGCATGTGAGCATGATCTTTTATCCTTCTGGACTAATCAGAAGGCATCATGCTCCTGCTCCTTCGTTAGATCTAGAGCCATCAAAAAATAATTTCCAAAACAAAGATGTATTTACAGGTTTATCTAAAAAATTAATACATTTCGAACTATCAGTTCGAGAAAAATTATCAACTTGGGACAAAACATAATTTTCTAAATAAGGTGACGCATGAGCATTGAAATTGCCAAGGAAGGAATCTACCGAGTAATTTCCAATGATACTGCTGTTATACACTACCGGTTCATTCTCTCCCTCTAACTCCGTTACTATGTACTTCTGGTGTAGCTCTCGTTCAACTTTTATTTGATTCGATTTACCATTGTAGGGCAGCCACATGTGCGACCAATCAATTGCGAAGTATCCATGGAGCTTCTCTGGCCAATCCCTGCTAAGGATTAAGCCATAGAATTCTGGGATGTCAACAACTAGAATGTCAATAACCTGACATACCTTCGGGTTGGATGACAATCTTATGGTTACTTGATTTAGTTCGCCGATCACTTCGACTTGATATCGATTGAGCTGAACTATGCACACTGCGGATTTTTGTGGTTGAACATTTAATTTGGCACATATAGATTTGGGTAAAATATTCGATGAAGCACCGGAATCTACTAAACAATTGTGCACATTTTTATTAAAGATTTCATAAGTAAGGAGAAATGGGGGAGTGTGAGATCTTGATCTTCCTCCAATCAAGGCGATGTCATTTGGGTCAATCTTACTGATCGTGTTCGTTGGAGGTCTTCCCATGTTGTGGGAAGCTTGAGAAAGTACAGCGGCAGGCAAAGGTGCAACTGGCACGGCATGTAATTCTTTCATCATTATCTTCTGTTGATGTTTCAATTTGCTCAATTTGTAAAGGGTGATATTAGCCCTAGTCTTTTTCATGTCATCAATAATATTGTACTCCATTTCATCCGACACTATCAGTGTTTTTGGTGGAGTCGTTTCATATACTTGGACTGGGCTAGTTTGAGTCACTTTGGATGTCGTTTTCTTTGTTGCGACTTTATCTTTTGTTGTGGCGCTTGCGCTCTTTTGCTTAGGGGTAGTTTGGGAGGATCAAGCTGATTTTTACTTTGTGTGCTAACTAGAAATACTTCTTGATCTTCCTCTTGTGGGAGGATGAAGTCCCACATTCCTTGTAATTCCACAACTTCTTCATCATCAGTCTACCCTTCAGTGGTAATTTCTTCTTCCTCTTCCTCGGATTCAACATTTGAAATGGCATTGGGTGGCTTTGCATCTGTTGAAGGACCTCTTTTAAAAGCTCTGTAGGGCTTTTTCGAAGAAGTTTCTGCTACTTGCTTTTTTATGTCGACCATCTCATTGGACATGGTCTTTAGAACTTTCTGCAATCCTTCTAAATCAAAAGGATCTTTTGGTTGTTTCTTCTTGGAGTCTTCCTTGAAGGTGACTTTTTTGGACTTACGTTCCTCTATTGCAAATCTTCTTTCCAGGGCTATTATTCGTTTTTCTACTGCTATCGCCTCTTTCATGTTTTCAGCTAAGGTTGTTTTATTTTCCCTGTCCACGAAGATGGTTATGTTCGATGGTAGAGCGGTAATATACCATTCGCATCATACTTCTTCGCTGGGCTTAGAAGCAGTAGGAATTTTGTTCAAAATTTATTGAACCGTAAATTGAAATCCTTAATAGGCTCTCTAGCTTCGGCTTTAAGATTGGATAGGTCATTGATTAACGTTGTCGTTGATCTCTCATCACCAAACTTGGTTAGGAATTGGTCCTGGAAGATATCCCAACTTGTAATGGATCCGGAGGGTAATGAAAAGTACCATGACCCGGCTATCCCTTACAGTGTATAGGGAAAAAGCCGAACAACAACATCTTCATTAGTAACCCCATTGAGATTAATGGAAAGCATGAAGTTATTTATGTGCTCTTCTACTAGCATACCTGCCTCGGGATTGAATTTGGGCAACCATTTCTTAGGATGGGCCGGTATTTGACTCAAGGGTGCAGGCATTAAGATTTCCCTAGGGTTGTTCGATGGAGACTAGGCCATCGTTGAACTGCTAACAGAGGAAAGTGCAGAAGATGATGCCTATGGCTGGGAGGATGAGGATACTATGATCGTAGATGATTGAAGATGGGTTGTGGGAGTTCCAGTGGATAGATGAATGATGATCTGGAGTGGAGGTGTGGATGGTTGACTTCACGGTGAAGTAGTTGAGATGGATGATGCGGACGAAAGAGTCTCACTTTCAGACTCTTGCGGTGATTTCCTTACTCTTTTCCTGGTGGGAAGAGGTAATTTGGTTGGTTGAATGCCAAACTTTTCACTCTTTAACCTGGTCAGGGGATGAGCAGGGTTGTACTGCGAAGTCACACTGCATTGAGATTTATCAGACCTCTGAGGGGAGACGGAAAATCGCTGAAGTTTGTGAATCATGGATTCAACTTTAGGAGGTTCAATGGCAGATTGGTCTGAAATATCAGGGTGTGTAGCTGCGGTTGATAGTCGAGCGACTTCTGACTCTGGATTTAAATGTAATGGGAAAGTCGGGGGAGATGATGAGGGCGATTTTCTCTCAGAATGGTATTCATATTTGGATTTACTTGCCATTCATAGTTCAGGCCCTCCTTCTAGTGCCAAATATGTTGAAGCCCTGAAAATCGGGTTGACAACAAGGGGGATACCTGCCCGGTCTGGACCTTGGTTGGCAGCTCCTTATCTATTTGTTATAGCGGGTCCGACTGGGGATAATGGGACCAGTTTCCCAATCTATGGGTGTGTGTGTGTGTAGAATTGGATGTTGCTAATCTAACAGTAACTATCTAAGCTATTCTAATTCAAACTTTAATCTAATTCTATGCTATGGTAATCTAATAACAACAACACATCTAATCTATGCTAACGCGGGATGTAACTCTTCTATTATGCGATCTAAAGAGATTTCATATAACAACTGGTAATAAATATCATTCAGTAATTATAAGAAAGGAAATCAATTAACATGAACTATTTCGCATAAAACGTTAGGCAAAATAGTTATGAACAACATATCGCATAATAAGCTATTCATACATTAAACATAAATAAATAGCTACCATCGTACAAAAGTTCCAAATGGTAACTCAAGCATTCATGCAATAACATATAAACAACTAAAAATTGTATATCACTTTAACATATAAGCAGAAACGGTCAAGAGATAAAAGTACCTTTTATGACTGGTCCTACTCATAAGCTTCAAGCAATAATAATTTATTTCTCCTTGCTCTAACATCTACTAAGAGTACAGAAGTGCAACATCAGTAGCAGATATCAAAATGCAAACATCAAGAAATCTTGATCCATTCATTCACCAAAACCTCCTTGGAGGGTGCAAAAGTGCATGTTTTGAGGACAAGTTTTTGGTAAATTTCTGGACCCTTCTCTAAATGCATGAGAAGCGTTTAAATACTACTAACTAAATAACTTAATTACACATATTCAGGATATGGTTTAAATGACCGCCCTTTTTCTAAGCGAAATTATTTCTAAAAATTAAATCTAATATCTAACTATTTTTGCATTTGCTCCTTAATGTTGCGAGCATTCAATATTTGCCTGGGTAGAGTCGGCTGACTGTCTTCCGCTTTTGGTTGAGCTAAACAAACAGAAATGGCAAGTGCTGGCACCATTTTTTCCAGCAAAATAGCAGATATGCTTTAAAATCATCTCTGGCTATGTGGATTTACTATGTATGCTCAGTCATAACCCAAATTCCACTTGGTTAACCCTTAAATTGCCTCTGCCTTTTCTTTCTTGCGTTTCCAAGCTTACGAGTGACTAAGCAGTTACAGACTTTGCTTTTTGAGAAATTTTCTCAATTTTCTTTTATCCGGGCCTTTTTGGTGCGTTTTTCACCTTTAGCGCCTTTCTTTTATCAGGTATAAGCTTTAAAATTTTGCAAACATACTGCTTTTGTGAACTTCTACCCTTGAGCGTTAAATCGCATGTTGATATCAGCATTGTTCAACCATTCATTGAACCATGGCTCTGACTGATAGATCTGTAATGAATAGCTCAGTAGCACTCTGAAATTTGCAGCTCTATTGCATGCAGCATCTGTTCATGAGGGCATTTCTTCTCTGCTTCCGAGCATTGGAGCTTTACATTTTTCCTTAATCTCTCCCTGCACATTGCTTCATATTGTTTTTGTCTTTCCTTCCTGCAGTTCATACATAAGGAGAGCGTAATGATAATAAAAATTGACAAGAAAGCTCTAATCTCTACGGATGTACAAAAACATGCCACGTGACGTGAACTAACTCTTCGAAAAACACAAAACTATCTTTCACTAACACTTGGCATACATTCATTAATTTTCATTAACGCACGTATTCAATTTTTCTTGAATGTTGAACGAGGGAAAATCTGCGATGGACGATTTCTGCGATTCGCATCGCATCATCACGTTATTGCATTTTATCAATATGTGTTATCGCAGGGTTAGCCGATCACATTTATCGCAGAATCACATATTACTATTTCGTGCGAATGCAAGATCGCCGATCGCATTATCGCAAGATCGCAGATTGTTACAATTCGTTAAATAGTTATGTGTTGTTTTTGTGATGTTGCGATATGCGATGTCGCATATCGACCATCAGCGATTTCTTAAATTTTTCATTTATGAGAGTTTCTTAATGCCTGCGATGCGATGGATTTCGCGTCACATTCTCGCAGTTTATCATTTTACTCACAAGGAAATGTCCTATCTTCTTCGCGTGATGCGATATTTTCTTAAGGAGTATAATACTTGAGTTTTAATTAAATTTTTTGAATTTTTTACTAAGGGTCCCCACTTACCTAGTGTTATTGCTAATACTAAATAAGGAGGGGGGAGGGGGGTTGTTGGTGGCCACAACAAGCTTTCAGCTAACAACAGGATGGAATCAGGGTTGAAAAGGACTAACGGAGGAGCTGCACGCAGGATTCTGATCCTGAGCAGACAATGTTCATCAACTGACGTAGTATTTGATGAAGAGAGATTCCTATTTAGTGTGAGGATATCAGTGAAGCACACCTTGGTGTCCTGCACTCCTACCATCTCATTCATGAGGGCTTCCTTTCCTACTGGGTTAGCCATAACGATTAAAATGGCTAAGATTACAACTGTAATCGAAAGACGGAAATAAATAATGACTTATAGGTGAATATGCTTGAATTCATAATGTGAATGGTAGTCTTGCAGCCTCGACGAATCATGTTCAACCTTGAGAGACATGAAGAGTGCAAAAATAATGAGAATAATAGGAAAATATGGCAGCACTTAGGCTTAATGATGTTTTAAGACGCTCATTAATGCAACAGATGTAGAAATTTTGAATAATTTAACACATATTCACATAGATTATCCTGATCATACAATTATAAGCAGAACATGTATAATACATAATCTCCTCTACACTGATCATCAATTTACAGAAGCAGAAATATTCACAGGCGCACATAGAAGCATCAATCAAACTCATGAACACAGTATGTATCCCGGGGAAAGCATCTCGCTAAAAACCGCAACTATCTGTATATTATATTGATTGAATCATGTAACATTACAAAGTACAATGCTTATCACAAGCAATCTAGTACCAACTCCACCTGTTACACACAATATAGCTAAGATCCGATCTCCAAATCTATTCCACTGCTTGCCTGCCTCCACTGCTCAATACCTGCTCAAGAACTGATGAGAATGGCTTACCAAACTCGTATTTCACCTCAAAATAATCACTCACACTTTGTTGGACTTGAGCAAAGGCTACAATACTGGGCAAATACGTGAGAAAACTCATTGGCATACTCAATCCCTTGATTGTGCAAGATCTGGTGCACAACTATAGTCACAACTAATAGCAATCTGATTCTCTAACACCTGTCCCTGCTGAACTGAACATGCACTGACATGCAACTGAGTTAACTGATGTATTCTATAGTTGTATTATGAGTTAATAACTTGTGAATTAGTTAATAACTAATTCACCCAACTCATCTCTAGTCTATTGATCAGTTAGACTAAATACAACCAGTTTAACAAAGCTAAACTGAACACAACTCCATCAACTGCACCTCCAGTCCACTAAACTCAACTCACTTGAGTTCTAACTGAAGTCCTGCATGCAAATATTAGTCATCCCATAGGTAACCACGTATTTCCCTCTGGTTTCTGCATGTACCACATCTGTAGCTCATCCTGAAGTGCTCCAAGAAAATAAGATCAAGTTTATAGTCCAAATATTATTATGAGACAATAATATTTGACTTTTCTATTTTTGACAGCCAGTCTAAAAATAGACTTTGATCACTCACACTGTGATCACTCACACTTTCATCAAAAATAGAAGTCCATCTATTTTTCCCAACTTGACCAATCATCCATAAACAACAATCTGCAATCCATAGACATGATCCATATGTCTAAAAGTAGACATAGTCTAAAAATAGACTTGTGCCAAAAATAGCCTGCGGGCCCACTTAGTGAAGGCGACTCTTTTCACTAAGCTCCATCATCTTGTTGCACTCTCGACAAGCATTTCTTGTTGCACACTTATGTGCGAGACTATCATAAGTTGGGTTACCAACCATGGTGGGTGGGACCCACCCATCACAAGAAAGAAATAAGTTAATTAGCGTGCAAGTCTAGATGCGATGATCATTGATCTGATATCGATCAATGGTGATCATAGTATCGGGTCCATGGGGATGCGCTGACAAGAGGGAAACTTTAATTGCGATCAAATCTGGGAGCCATTGGATGTATGATTAATCAATGGTCTACGTGTGTAAGGAAAGAGTCAAGAGCTTATTACACGTGCACCTTCGTATGCGAGCACATTCATTTTGCTATTAGATTAAATTTTGACGATGATGAGGCAGGGAACTACAAGAGTTTTAAATTCGTGGAGAATTTCATATAAGATATCCAAAACATTATTTGAGATCGCGGGAGATATGGTTAACTGTTGATCCTTAGCTAAATGCATATATGCCCTTCAATCATGTTGAGCTGTTAGAGAAAGTGTTAAATTACTCTATAAAGGTTACAAAAGCTTAGTATTTAGAAAAAATTCATAGGGTTGGATTTTTTACCCAACAAGACCGGTTTTTTGGCCATTTTCCACCTATGCGGCATGCCATCAGTGTGACCCATTTCAATATGCGAGGGTTTGAAGGTCCTCCTCTCTCTATAGCTACCTGTGGAGCAAGAAGTAAGATCCACTCTAGAGAAAATGAGATGACAAAGGCACCATACCCAAAATTCTTGAGTTTGCCTATTTTGACTCTAGTTAGTTGTCCTTTCATATTGGAAATTACAGCCTCACACCAATTGAATATAGTAGGTTTCGAACAATCTATGGCGGATTGCGTCTAAACTTTTGTTAGCAAGTGAAGAGTTGCACTACTGCATAGTCATGCAACTGTGAACCCAATAGCTCTCAAAGGGATCCTTTCTATGGTTTTGATGTAAATTCTCCCATTCTTGAGAGCAGCTATTGGAGAGAAACGTTGCACTAGATAGGTGGAATTTGTTTCACCACCTCGCCTATGTCCATACAGAGAAATTTCCACTCCACAGCATGGGAGCCCAGATAAGAAGTAAATGTCCTCAACATCAATAGGGAGCCTATGGTCTCCAATTATGAAAAATTTCTCTTGTACATTCCACTTGCCCACTATCCACTCCAGCAAGTCTAATTAGGCCTTCATGACTGGAATATTGAAAAACTTATATAGGCCATAGTTTTTAAATTCCTGTATGGCCTCTGGATGGTTCAAAGCAACTATGTCTTGTTCCTCATGTTCACATTCTCTCCACTCGATTTTTGAGGCTCAAAACCCTAAAAACAAACATCGAGGATCATTAGAAAAAATTGTGGTATAATTTTATAATAAATTTGGCCATTTTCTAGCCTTAGAAACTATGCACATCCTGATTTTTAGTGTAAAAAACTCAGTTGATGTTCGCAAGCCCGATAAGAGTGAAATTCACACATAAGCAAAATAAAAACCATGTAAACGAAGATATTAGAGAGATGATTTATTTGGAGAAGACAGCCCACAATTTCGTCCAATAGTTTGCTTAGAATCAACCTCTAAAATTCTTGGTGAAAAATGCACTCTATCACTCTCAAAGGGTAAAAAACACAAATTGTAATTTTTTTTTTTACTTTTTTGGGTTTCTATAAGTTTTTAGGCCTACTAAAATATTATTTTTTGCCTATTAGCCTTTAAAATCCAAATTTATAATGTTTTTGACAATAATTTTTAGCAGTGATGATGATTTTTGAGTTTAAGTGTACAAATCATAGGTTATTTATGAAAACAAATCATTTTGGCACTGAGTATATTTATATCAATTTTTGAACTCTTTAAAACTTATGAAAAATAGAAACAAGGAGTTCTCTTTATGCCCTTTTCAAACTCCATAAACATGAAAAGATCGTCGAGTCCCTGATTATTCGAACTTGTAAAAGTAAATGAATAGTCATTTATTCAATATAATTTTACCCCTTTTACATATTGAACTAGACTATTTACGAAAAATGTATTTGTTGATTAATCATGGTCAATAGAGTTCTCTCTTGCATTATTTTACTCTTTTTCTGGCTTAAGGGACTCAATTTAAGAAAAAGGACATTGTGGAGTTTACCTATGTATTTCTCCTAACTCCTTAAAACTGAAAAACATCGAGCTTTACTTTCTTTGGGCTTGTTAAAATTTTACGTTGAAAAAACTGCATGAGTTTTCTTTTTGTGTATTTTCAAACTCTTTAAACATGAAAATGACATCGAGTTACCCCTTCACTAGACTCATAAAACTTAAATAGTGTAGGACTCATTAAGCATGATGAGACCGAACCACTCCTTCCTAGGGTTCGTTAAAAATACTTTGAAGGACTCATCCGAAGGATGAGATTATAGGAAAAGCATATGTTATCCTCCTCAAACTTGTAAAAAATAAAGAGGTACTTTCCAGTAATGGTGGGGGAAAAGTGGGAAAGAACCTTTGTTTTTGTATTATAAAAGGTAGTATGTTGCTCTTGAACATGACACTCCATCACTTTTTGTGTCCGGGTTGGGAAATCCATTTTCCTCTCAGTTAACCATACTTCACTGAAATCCTTTAGTTGGTTTGGGTATTATTTTTGAGTCAAATGTTGCCAACTTAGAATGTCTTTTCGCTAATATGTTCAAGAGAAATCCAACCTCAGTCAAATTTATTTTCCATTCATAGCCTTCAGTTGCATCGAACATCCCTAAGTTAGTCCTGGATTACTCCAAACTATTGTTCCTCAAAACTTGACATGAGTTTTGTGTCGCAGGCCTTCCTACAACAAGTCGCTTCCTATGGACTTCAACTCACAATCTAGGAAGTTGATCTAGAAACCTTCAATATCTTGGAGCTTGCATGCCTTAATGGTAGGTTTCCCGCCTTCAATAATAAGTTCTCATCATTGACCTTTAATCGAATGGTTCTACGAGTGTTCGACATTAGAACATCTATTCACACTTCCTAGATTGTACTGGAAGTACCTTGAGAACTATTGCCATTATTGGTGATTTCTCTCGCACTTGTTAACGGTTCACATAATTGATAGGTAATCAAGTGGTTTCTACCATGTTTGACTACGTTAACTTGCATGGCTAGATCCGTATTACAGATCGAGAGATGGAGATTAAGACCATAGATCTAGTTTCATCCATCCAAGTTGCATGGAGTTATTAAATATTCATGATTGTAAACATAGATCCATTGATGGTTGCATCCATACTATGTCTACTATTGACATGGATCTTTAGATGTATTTTCTAACTAGTTCTTTCAGACATTTATACTCTGAGTATGGGAATTCCTACCTCAACAATAATTATTATATATTACATTGTAACATTTGATTGATTGTTTCAAGTCTCCAACTGTAGTCTCTAACCCAAACCTTGGCATGCTAAAGTGATTCATTCATCATACATCTCTTTTGACTTTTCACTTTAGGGGTAATCTGTTAGATGTGATTTTCTCATATTAGGCAAATGACCATTATTTTGGATATTTCTCTATCCATAATCTATTCCAAAGCATCCCCTCGCAAGAATAGAATCCAAATTATCCCAAAGAGAATGAACTTGCTAGCTCCCATGGCTCAAAATTCTATTTTTCACTTCCTTCCTAGTTCCCTAGTCAATCTTTGTGCATACACGGAGGAGTCCATTAGGAACAATGCATAAATGTGCTCTATCTTACAATGTGACATGTGCACATCACTTAAAAAATGTAAAAGTACAAAGTAAAGTCTAGAAGCATGGGTAGTCGTATCTTTCCCAACTAACAATATTCTAATGGATGCCTATTCATCCCAGATCACTCCCATCATGGAGCTACCTCCCTCTATTTGTTGAACCCCTATCCCACCATTAGTGGATCTCATCCCTTAGGAAATGGATCCAAAACTTCCCCTCCCTCGCCTATAAAGCTAACACGGGCCTGAGCATTAGAGAGGACTATTGGAAGTAAGGCTTATGCTATAGGATTAATGCTAGGAGGCTATTCATTCAAGGAGAAGGTTGGAGATTGTGGGAAGGGACTTGCAACATCAAGGCTTCAAGGTTATAAGTCTATTCTCCATTTTATTAATATAAAAGAAACTGTTCTTTCTCATTTATGTCTTTGTTCATACAATTTGTGGGATTCATAGATCACCCACATAGATTATGATTGCATATTGATTGGTTTATAATATATTATTGGATTAATTAGTTCATTTATATTTTATGCTAGATCTTGTGTATGTTTTTGTCTATGTAGATCTCCTTCAGGACAATGTGGAGAAGTTGTGGGAAATGATGGAACAATCTCTAAAGCATCGAGGAGAAGCGAATGGTCGAAAGGTATGAAAGGGACTTCATCAGGAATTTCGGTTAAACGATAGGTGACCTCTATCATATTGTTGGTTTCAGTAAATTGTAATCTAGGGAAAGGTAGTAGTTCCTTGTTATTTGTTAGTAGATTTATCAAAGGTCTAGGCAGATCGCTCTAGTATGCAAGAGGGATAATTCCCTTTCTAATGTTTGTTAATAATACTTTGAAGGAATCTGTTATCACTTAGGCTTTTCCCAAAAGTTGTAAGAAAGGGAATGCTGTCGAGGTAACCACAGACCAATCTTTTAGATACAAAATCTAGCCAATCTGTATCCAGAGAGGGCTCTCTCTTTATGATTTAGCTTTGTTTTTTAAAGGTGTTAGGCTAGTTATGAAGTTCAAGGGTTTTGTTTTGGGTTTTGGTGGTGATATTCCATAGAACAAAGAAGTAAGACAGAATAGTTTAGTCCATTGGGCATGATGGAGTCAAACAAGATGGCTTTTTGGATTAGGTTTCTTAATAGAGGATGGCTTCACAGAGCAAGGTAGTCAAATAGGGAACAATTGAAGGATTTGAAAGCAGATGGAATGGGCTCAAATGGGTGAAGGGAAGTTAAGAATCCTTCAACATATTGAAAGAGGGAAAAATGGATGATTATTGATAAGGAGCAATTAAGAATTCTTTAGCAAATAATCAACATGAAAGAATCAGGAAACAAGACCAATTAAGAATTCATTGTTTATTCTAATTCTGAAGAAAACACAGAGAATAATAAAGAATGAATACAGAGTGTAGTCAAGCAAATTCTGAAAATAACCTTTTTCTTCACCATTCATATTATGAAACACAGATGATATAATAAACTAAGAAAACTGTAAAACACAAGATATAAGGGACTTACTGATTTGGAGGTCGATTCAAGAATTCTGTGACAAGTCCTCTGCTTCAATTCTTCATCCAGTGGGCCAGACAATAGTTGGTTCCAACAACTTTGTATTCCAAAATATTCAGTATTACAACATAGTCTAAGAAATCCACACACCACAGACCACTCCAATACTCCAATGGAGGGGGTATTTATACAAAAAAATATGTACAACCTATATATCATAACAGCTGTAAGATAATATCTAGGTTTAACCTAAAATAATTTACAAGTGAAATAGAAACAACTAACTGATGTTTGTGCTGGAGGTAGGCCTTTAGGGTTCAGTTCACAGCTGTCTTCTGTAGTAATTCTGCGCCGACTGTCTGTCTTAAATGCGCTCTTTAATTATGATATTCCTTCTTTAATGCTAAACTGATACATTAAATGCTCGTCTGATACTCTTTGATTTGTTTTGATGCTCTTCAATGCTGAACTGATGCCTGCACACCGTTGTCTGGCATTTTGCCCAAAATTTCCTTTTTCAAAGGGTAACGGTGTAACTATGGAAAAACACCTATTTTTGGGGGCACTGTGTGTTGTTCTGTGCCCTTTGATTCATAACACTTAGCTCTTTCAGGGGAGATTGCTTAGAAGTCCTGGAAATTGATGCGTTGATAGCCAAGTATTGAGAAGATTTACAGGTACCTATGCAGAAAGAGGAGGAAACCGTACACTGGAGGGTTGATTGACAAGCGGAGGAGCTCGTCGATGGAGCCTTTTCTGATCTGGAGGCAGTTGAGAATGAACTGCGAACTTGGTAGATATCATGCCTAGAGCACTGTTCACAGAGAAACATAAAAAAATGACTTTTCCCTTTTATTCGACGAAAAGAAGCTTTGGCGGGAAATTTTTATAAGCAGGACGGATGACGTAAGCAGGAGTACAGGGCAGGTGATGTGGCAGTGACATCAGCAGACAGCTGACATCAGCAGAGGGCGATGGTAAGCAGTTTTTCCCACACCGCTTTTAGGGCTGGGTGGTTTTGGGCGGAGGGCTAGCAAACATGTCGGGAGTGCGACGCATGGTGAAGGTACGGCGAAAAATTGTCGAGCGATGGTGCGTTAAAATTCGGTGATGAAGGGGGTTGCCAAATGGATGCAGACCGTTGAATGGTTAGGCCCAGATCAGATAGTGGACGTGTTGTGGTGATGGCGGAGAGTTTAATGGTGTGGGACTGATATAATCAATGTTAATAAATCATATTGGGGCTGATTTCATTAGTTTTGGGGATGGTTATTAATTAACCAGGGGTTAATTAATTCCATGATAGTGCGCAGCGTGGAGGGTCCTCAATGAAATTCAAATAAATTCATCAATCCCAGTTGCGGATGGGGGTACAATGAAATGTGAAGGCCGCTGTGAAAATGTCAAACTTCAAATGGGGGATTATTAGTTGAAAACCCACATGTTTGCCATACACATAGGGGGTTGTGACATTGTCCTCGACGCTGAATGGCTCCGCACTCTTGGGCCAATCACAATGGATTTCCAGGAGTTATATATGAGTTTTAAGCAGAACAACTGGACACACATACTCTCCGTGGACTCCAGGCGGGAGCCCCCTCTATCATCAGCTCGCATAGGATGGAAAAATTGTTAAAAAAGGGCCATCATGGAGTGGTAGTTCAATTTAATGCCATCCAGGTAGTCGAAACCATGTCTTTGCCAATTCATCATGAGATGCAACAGATTTTAAATAACCATTGGACGGTCTTTGACAAGCCTCATGAGCTTCCACCCTCGCGAGGGGAACATGATCATAGCATCACCTTGGTTCCAGGGGCCCAACCCCCAAATGTGCGGCCATACAGATATCCGTTCACCCAAAAGAATGAAATAGAAAAAATCATCAAGGAATTGTTGGAAGCAGGTGTCATTCGTCCCAGCATTAGTCCTTATTCATCCCTAGTGGTCATGGTGCTCAAGAAAGATGGGGACTGGCGGATGTGTCTCGACTTCAGGGCCCTCAATAAGTTGACAATCAAAGATAAATTTCCCATCCCGGTGGTTGACGATTTGCTGGACGAACTCAATGGGGCTCAATTCTTCACTAAGTTGGATCTTCGATTAGGCTACCACCAAATTCGCATGAAGGAAGTCGACATTCCCAAGACGGCTTTCAGAACTCATGAAGGCCATTATGAGTTCCTAGTCATGCCATTTGGTCTCTGTAATGCCCCCTCTACTTTTCAGAGCCTTATGAATCACATTCTCAAACCATATCTCTGAAAATTTGTCCTTGTCTTCTTCGATGACATCCTCATCTATAGTGGCACTTGGGCTGCACATCTTCAGCATGTAGATCTACTCTTGCAACTACTCCGCAAGAATAAATTATTTGTCAAGATGTCCAAGTGTTCGTTTGGCATGGAAGAAGTTGAGTATTTGGGCCACATTGTGGGGCCTGAAGGTGTCAAGGTGGACCTCAAAAAGATCTAGGCAATGCAAGAATGGCCTCAACCTAAGACCTTGAAGAGCTTGAGAGGATTTTTGGGTCTCACAGGCTATTATCGTAAATTTGTCCGCAACTATGGCCGCATAGCGAAGCCCCTCACTCAACTCCTAAAGAAAATTCCTTCTTCTGGAATGAGGAAGCACAACAGGCATTTACCGCTCTCAAAAACGCCATGTGTTCCACTCCAGTCTTAGCAATACCTGACTTCACCAAATCCTTTGTCATTGAATGTGATGCTTCGGGTACAGGTATTGGGGCGGTCTTAATCCAGGAAGGGCGACCATTGGCCTTCACAAGCCAACAACTCAGTGGGAGGAATCTGGGCCAATCTACCTACGAGAAGGAAATGATGGCCATCTTACATGTAGTAGAGACTTGGCGACCTTACTTATTAGGGCGACGTTTCCAAATCCGCACAGATCATCACAGTCTTAAATATTTTTTGGAGCAACGCCTATCCTCCCCACAACAAAATAAATGGTTAGCCAAAATGCTGGGATATGATTATGAGATCATTTACAAGAAAGGGAAAGACAATAATGTAGCAAATGCATTATCTCGCCAATTTGAGGAGGAAAGTACTCTGTTCGCAATTTCACTCCCCATTCCAGACTGGATTGAAAAGGCTCGCAGGGAATGGTTTTCACACCCCGGGCTCTCCCAACTCATTTCTCAATTGCAAATAGATCCTAATTCTAGCAAGGGCTACTCGTGGCAGAATGATATTCTTCGCTACAAGGACAGAGTCGTAATATCACCAACATCCACCCTCAAAAGTCGCATTTTGGCAGAATTGCACTCATCTCCCATTACAAGACATTCGGGCTTTCAGAAGACGTATGCTCGCACCAGAAGATCATTTTTTTGGACAGGCATGAAAAAGGACATCCTTAATTTCGTAGCAAAATGTGATGTCTGTCAACGTCACAAAGGGGAAACCATCAACACACCAGGCACATTACAACCATTGCCCATTCCAGCATCAATTTGGACGAAGGTTTCTATGGATTTCATTACAGATCTTCCAAAGTCAGGGAGCAAGTCAGTCATCATGGTGGTTGTGGACCGACTATCGAAGTATGCTCATTTCTGCGCCCTACCCCACCCGTTTACACCAACTTTGGTTGCTCAATCTTTCATGGATCAGATCTTCAAATTGCATGGCATGCCCACTTCTATTGTGTCTGACCGCGACCCGATCTTCACCAGTAATTTTTGGCAGGAACTCTTCAGACTACAAGGAACTCAACTCAAACTCAGTACTTCATATCATCCGCAAACAGATGGTCAAACCGAAGTCGTCAACAAATGTCTAGAAACCTACCTTAGGTGTTTCACTTCAGAAAAGCAACACCTTTGGGTACAGTGGTTACCTCTGGTTGAATGGTGGTATAACACCAATTATCATGCCACCACCAATATGACTCCCTATGAAGTAGTATATGGTCAACTTCTGCCTTCCCCTACTTCTTATCTCAAGGGGTGCTCCAAAGTACAAGCACTGGATCAACTCCTACAACACCGCGCAACCATTCTCGCCCATCTTAGAGAGAATATTCATCAAGCTCAGAACTACATGAAGCAATAGGCTGACCAGCATCGCTCAGAGCGCCAATTTCAAGAAGAGGATCAGGTCTTTTTGAGGCTGCAACCATATAAGCAAACACCACTCAAAGACAAGGGTTGTCAAAAGCTCTCTCCAAAATTCTACGGACCATACCAAGTACTTCAGCGTATTGGAGAAGTGGCTTACAAGTTGGCTTTGCCACCTACGGCAAAAATCCATCCAGTTTTCCATGTATCGTGCCTCAAGAAAGTGATTGGGAACAATTGTCGTGTTCAAACCAGTCTACCTGAATTGGACAACGAAGGGTCAATCTGGCTTCAACCCGAACAGGTTCTAGACACACGAGACAAGCACCTACGAGGTCGCGTGATTAAGGAAGTCCTCGTCAAATGGAAAGACACCTCTCCGGAAGATGCAACTTGGGAACCAACCACTATTCTTCAGCAGTTTCCGCAGCTTCAGCCTTGAGGACAAGGCTAGTCTTAAGGGGGAGGGCATGTTAGGGTCCCACCCTAACCCCCTTATTTATGTCATGGGATCACGTCATAGTCAAGATTCAATAAATCCCATATTAATATTTGTAAGTGGTTAACCCACGATTAATGACAGGACCACAGATAGTTGCAAATGGGCCGTAGTATTAGATAGATGGTATTAATAAAACCCACGGTATTGGCCCATGGTATTACATGTATGAGTCATATATAAAGGATAGAGACTCCCTGTGAGGAGCATTGTGTCTTATTTTATAGTCGAGCTCTGCTCTATTGGAGGTTGCCCCCTCGAAGAGGCAAGTGAACATTACTCTCTGAATAATAAAATCATTGCTATTCTGTGTTATGGGTATCTTTTCTTCGCATATTTTGTATTTGGGTATCATTTTGCAGGTTAAGAGCATAACAGTATGAAGGGGAGTTAGTTATGAAATGTGCCTCACCTGAGTTGTATCAAAAATATCTGCCTTACACTTGTGATGGGAGTGAAAGTTAACACACATTTTTAGAAATATAATCCATCACAAGTATCATTATGCAACATCAATCTACCTACCCTGCCTACTTTGTCTAGTAGTTTTTCCTTCTTTCTTTGAGTGCACTTAGACTAGCAAACCCTTATCAACTTTTCTTTTCTTTTGCATGGGAAGCCTACCTAAGTCTGCACTTATTACTTCCAAGGGCTTAGATTAAACTGTTGAGCTCCTTTGCTTCTCTACTTATCTACTTATCTGCCAAGATTAAACAGTTTGGACAGATTTTATTCTCTATCTCTAAAACAGGAAATTCAAACATGAACTAGCCAATATTAAGCTGTTTGGCCATTCATAAATTGTGGCATAAAGTTCAACAAGCTACACACAATGCATTATTTACAGAAAATGAAAAAGTAGTGGCATTTTGGACTTGCACACTTTCTTGGTCTTTCTTTATTTGGGGTTCATTTCTTTCTTTCTTTTCTTTTTTGATCATTTTATTCTTTTTACCATTTGATTTTTCTTTTAGGGCATACCCTCTTTACATTTTTTAGTTTTTTTTTATTTTTTGACAATATGGAAAACCTTTACAACAAGGAAAGGGATGAACATATTGCAGAGCTCATTAAGTCAATCATGAAATATGACACCTATTGGTATAGGAGTATAACAGAATCACCCAAAGGATGATCTTACAAGACAGGCATATGTTATCCTTCTCAAGCTTGTAAAAAATTAAGAGTTACTTGACAATAATGGTGAGGGGAAGTGGGAAAGAACCTTTATTTTTGTATTTTAAAAGGTAGTATGTCACTCTTGAACATGGCACTTCGTCACCTTTTTGTGTTTGGGTTGGGAAATCCATTTTCTTCTCAGTTAACCATACCTCATTGAAAGTCTTCAGTTGGTTTGGGTATTATTTTTGAGTCAAATGTTGCCAAGTCAGAATGTCGTGTCACCAATATGTTCAAGAGAATTCCAACCTATTATTCTTCAAACTATTATTCTTAAAAAATTGACATGTGTTTTGTGTCATAGGCCTTCCCGCAACAGGTCACTTCTTATCGACTTCAGCTCACTATCTAGGAAGTTGATCTAGAAGCATTTAGTACCTTGGAGCCTACATGCCTTAATCAAACATTTCTTGCCTTTCATGATAGGTTCTCATCATTAACCTTCAATCAAATGATTCTACAAGTGTTCAACATCAGCACATCTATTCACACTTCATATATTGTACTCGAGGTACCTTCAGAACCATTGTCATTATTGGTGGTTTCTCTCTCACTTGTTAATGGTTCACATCATTAACTAATAATAAAGGGGTTTCTACCATGTTTGACTACGACACATTCAATTGCATGGCTATATTCATACTACGGATTAAGAGATGGAGATCAAGACCCTGGATCTAGTTTTATCCATCCAGACTATGTGGAGTTATTAAATATTCATGATTGTAAACATAGATCCATTGATGGCTTCACCCATACTATGTCATTTTTGACATGAAACTTTAGATGTATTTTCGTACTAGTTCTTTGATACATTTATACTTTGAGTATGGGAATGCGTACCTCAAAGATGATTATTGTATATTGCATTGTAACATTTTATTGATTGTTTCAGGTCTCCGACTATATTCTCTAACCCAAACCTTAGCATGATAAGGTGCTTTAGTCATCAAAAATCTCTTCTGAATTTGCACTTTAAGGTGCAGTATGTTACACATCATTTTGTCGCATTAGGAAAATGACCATCGGTTTGGATCTTTTGCTATCCATAAATGTGTTGTTAGAGATTTTATATGTCGTTGGGTACCCTAAATTAAATTGTCATGGATGTTCGTAAATTTTTAGTTGCACTTCATTCCGATTCAGGCCCTAAATAGTTCTAGTACGAAATTAAGTACAAAATGATCAATTCCTATATCTAATGATTTCATCCAGAAAATATTAAGTGAAGAAACCTATTTTACCGTAATCTAATCTATCTCATTCAAGATTCAAATCATTATTCTATTTTAACTATGACTTATTTAACTCAAGAACTCATTTAGAAATAAAACAGATAACTATCAGTACTTATGTTTTCCCACCAAACCAATAGTAACCAGAATTCAAAATCATTGCATAGGCTAATCCCCGGGGTTCTATGAATCAAAGGAAATTCAATGATAACTCAAACCAATCCCTATGTGCTACTTGATTCAACACACTTAACTTCAAAAGACAGAGCTTTCTTTTCTAACTCAGAGCTAATCTAAATGAATTCAGACAACTTTAATCTAAGTAAATAAATTTCTACGAAAAGGAGAAAATAACCAATTATCTATTCAAATAATGGTTACACTATAATTCAAATAAATCTCACATAGGAAATCGAAATGATTATTTTTTGAATTGCATAGAATTCCTAAGATGTTAACACACGACCTACATCAACAAATAACACTTTGTCTCTACTGATTATGGTCATTCCACGTAGAGAACAATGCTACAAGAGCCTCGCATCAATGGTATACATACATAATCATAAAAAATGAAGACACATTTAAGTTTAAAACAAGAGATTAAATTCAAAACATGATAATTTATTCTCTTAGAATTCATTTTAAATTGAAAATTTCCCTTTTCTAACCATTCGTGATGGTAAAAATGTAGTCACAAAATTGATCATGTACAAGATATATTCATAACAATGTCCCTCAACTTGCAAAGACTCGACAATAATATATTTTTTGTTCTTTTCCAGATTTATGGAAATAGAGCAATAACTTAAGTACAAAATGAAGTATTGAAATTATGAGAACTATTTAACAAACGATTTGGAAATGAAATGTGAATCTAGTTACTGAAGTAAAAAACACTTCCTACATACTACAATGGTTACAAGACTTGATTCCAGGTCATGGTGGGCCCTTTCCACTACCCAAAGAAAGTCTTAAGCTAATTCAGTACCTTATGAATCAAAAGACATAACAATTACATGAAAATAGAAGCCAAGACAATAATTATATTAAAGTTTCAATAAAACATCAGTTCATGAGTTTGATCTTAACAGGACATAATCAAGAAGTTGTGCCACAATCACTAGTTTGGCCTGAGTGTATATCTCCTTATACAAAGCTATGCATGTGTAACTTTTACATACAAAATATTAGGATTTTTAAAGAGTTCAATTGATGAAAAATGGTTACAACTGATTGACTGAGAAAAGTAAAAATATAAAATCGGAACTAAGTTAAGCCACGTGAAATCTCCTGGATAGCTTCGTAGAGATTGTAACCAAACTTATCCCAATCACAACACTATCGATAAAACTGATTCCATGTTTGAGAATAAGGAGGCCTATTCTAGGAGGCCAAAGGTCGACTAGGTGTCTACTGCTGAGTAGAGTAGCAAATGAGGTACAAAATTAAGTATAGAATAGTGGGTCCAAAAATGAGTGCCCACTGCGTCGTTAAGCGATGTGTTGGACTATGTGGTGGATTGTTTACTGACCTATCCACACACTCCAAATGTATGTGATTCCTTTTAAATATTAGTCAATTTATTTCAAGAGTTACAGATTCATTTATCACCTACTTAAACCAGTTAAATATATACAAAAATAGCGCTTAGTAATTAATTTTGCCTCCATTGTAAAATGGTGCAGTATAACTAGTGTGAGATAACTTTTTAGGTACAAAAATTGGTAAGGTAAGGTAAATAATGGTAAAAACGATGGATAAGATGTGAAAAGTGGGTACAAAAATAGGGCCTAACATCCTCTCATGTCAGAGAGGATGCATGTCCTCATATAGTTTTCTTTTTCAACTTCAACCAATTATAAAAAATTAGGTCATCCCTTCAAATTCTCAATGCACTTACTAAGGCCTCCAAACCATGGTTTTCTTTCATTAATGGCCTTTGAAATCAGTTGGCTCACTCCTGGGTGCTAAACTTCTTGGTAGGGCACTGTTGTTTAAGCTTCCAACTGACAAGGTGCTTGTTTCTCAAGATAAGCGCACCGTTCTTAGATACTAGGGCTAGATTCCTGTTCCAATATTTTTCATTAACCATCTGCACATAGCGAAACAAGGTCTTATACTTGTGAGCCTTATCCTTCAGTTTTGTATTCTTTTTCTGTAACTTAGCCACTAGTAGTTGCAGATCCTCCTCACCACAAGCCGAGGCATTTTCAACTAGTGTCGCCTATTGCTGAGAGCTATTTCCCACATGCACTGACCTAGTAAGTATTCGACTTTTCTTAGACTTAGATGCTCACTTCGTATTGGCTAGATTCTCATCATATAGATTATGTGGTGGTGAACTACTCAAAAGGTCTTGAAAATTATCTATTGGACCATCTCCCTCAGGTGGAAGGTCCCTTACTTCCTCATTGGCCCGAGAAGGGATTTTCATCTCTTGTTTTGGAGAAGATAGAATAGTAACATGCTCTTAGTCTTAAGTACTGGAAATGGACGGTTTTTTTTTGGACATGCTTCTTGTGTTTTTTCGACCTTGTGACACGGTTGGATTCTTTGATGCTTTCTATTTTGTACTGTTGTAGCGAGCAGTGATGTCGCTTCCTTCTCTTCCTTGAAGAGTTTCCTTTTCCTTTTATTAGGGACAACATTAGCCCATTTAGATTGTTGTTCTATTGGTATGACACCTGATTCCACAACTTCTACTTGAGTATTTTTTTCACTCGCTTGGATGGGATTCTTCAAATGTTACTTCCTTACAAATACGTTCATCTATCTGTACCTTGCTCTTTTTACATTTCTTTCCTTCAATGTTAGGGTTATCTTTTCTATATATGTACTAGGGTTTTCTGACTTCTTTGGGGATTTCGCCGAACAAATCCCCTCCTTTGTGGACACAAGCGTTACTATAGGGATCTGACCTTGTCTAGAACTAGAGTTTGGAGGAACCTCGACTTCAAGATTCAGTTTCTTCAATCGGGAAGTAATGAGTCTTTGTCGACCCTTAACTTGGGTTTCCTCCCATGGAAAACTTTCCACCAGAAACTCTTCCTAGGATTTCCTTCGTCTACTTAACTCATGGACAACCAATATTTTAATAAGACTGTGATGGTACAGCCCAGTCTCAAGGTTTTTTATAGTAGATTGAACCCTCTGCGCAACCTTATATAGACTTTTATGTAAGAAAAATGAAAATTTACTTCTCAACCATCTGAAAAATGCAAAAGAAATTGAATATGATAAAGAAAAACAACAACATACCTCCCTTCACAAGTAAAAAATCTTTGTAATGCAGTGATGAGTGGGTGTCATTCTTCTTCCATGCAACTTTGTAGGACTCCTTTTGACCAATTAATGGATTTGTATGTAGGCTTCAAGAATTTAGCATAGTCATCTCGCTTGAGTGACCCTCCTTTAAAGTATTTCTCACCAGTTAGTGGAACTCGATTTCCTTGCTTATCAATTTCTCGGTCACTTTGAGTTTCAGACTCCCAACCCTTGCAACTTCCCCATCAAAACTCTGTGCAAAGGCCATAGCCACTTTATCGTTGTAACCCTGGAACTTATGAAGAAACCCCATCCAATCTTTTTTTTAAATAATATCTTACACTTAGCATATTTTGGGCTCTTAGAGAATTGACAAAATCCAAGTTCGTGGTGGTCACCCCCATGCTGAAGGTAAATCAATACTAGAGATTAGCAGAAAATTCAAGGGCTCACAGGTTGGCTTCCAACTGAAACTTAATAACAAAACAACAATTTGTTTGTATTCGGGCTTTAAATTTTATTTGTGATGACGATGATGAAATTTGAATGATGGTGTGGATTGGATGTTGTAATAATGAATAGGTACTTGACGTTTGTACTTACACAAGTAACAATGAAGGGAAGGGGTAGTGGGGATAGGATAGTACGAATATGGAAGGATATGTAAATCATTACGATAAATGGAGATAGATTATTACTAGCCTATCATTCATATACTTCAATATAGTCTAAGAAAATGGAAATTTACCCATACCTTGATTTGACTACAAATTAATGTTCAGGAACTCGAGAACAATGATGACAGTGACAACTTTGATCTTTGGCTAAGTATGATCTTCATTGCTGAATCTGAGATGATAAATTGGTTCATGTAATTATAAATAATTCAGAGTACTTACAAATTACCATCTTCATTAATTTTGGTGTTGGTAGGCTAAAGCTGATCCCTGTATACTTTTCTGAACTTGTTATATAAATTAGTAAGAAATCATTCAGTACCCAATTTTTTTTTAGCATAGTACTGAATTAAGTACGAAATCCTTAAACTTTTTATTGATCATTTTGGTTGGACTAATAAATGAAAAAAAACCTCCTTTGATATTTCATGTGGTTGTTTGTAGAAACTTTGACTAAAATTTGACTTCTCGTTTCTATAAAATAATCTGGTGCTATCATTCCATGGATTTTGACCAGGCCTGGAATGATCACTGCCCAGGGCATTTCATTTTTAGAGAGTTTTAAATGCACAGAAGAAGACTCCAAGGGGGTTTCTTTCCCATATTTATTTTGTTGAGTATGGAAAAGAATAATTCTATACTCAGCAGATCCCTAACTACTACTATGTCATAAATTTATCGAGCTTGATTTTGGCCACTGCTCGGGGTATTCATTTTAGAGAGTATGAAAATCACAAAGTAGACTCCAAGGGGGTTTCTTTTCTGTAATTATTCTGCTGAGCCTATAAAAGTATAATTCTATACTTAGAAAACCCCTAGAGCATGGGTCAGTCCTTTCTCAGAACATTCAATTTTAGGGAGTCTGAAACATTCATAGGAAACTCCAAATTTTCCTTTTCTGTAAATAATCCACCAAGTCCAGATAAAGGAATAAACTTACCCTTGACAAATTTCCTCTTTATTCTACATGAGCTATGGAGGAAAACAAAAAGTTAGTTGTTTATTTATATTATGTAAATATATACATATATATGTATATATAAAATAAAATCAGTTTAAAGAACCAGCAAGAGCTAGGTCCCCCTTTTGAACCAAATCCATTTTTGGATCTTGCATCACATTCTATAAAAAATCTTGGCAAGAGAGCAAACAGTGGTATATTTTCACTCTGTGACCATTCACCACGAATGATATTTGATCATTCTTAATAGTTGTTATCTTGACTGAGCCATTATCAAAAACTTCAACCACTTCATAGGGTCCCAACCATCTGGTTGAGAATTTCCCATTGAAATGTTTAAATCTACTATCATATAACAATTCCCAATCTCTTGGTTGAAATACATTTTTTTGATGTACTTATCATGCCACCAAGATCTTTGATCTTGTACTAACATGGTCCATTGGAATGCATCTTATATGATCTTTTCAAGCTTGTTCAACTTAAGTATCATTTAATTTTGGGCCTCATTTAGATCCATTCCTAATTAAGTAGCTATTCAGAAATTTTTTACCTGAAACTCAATGGGAAGTAGCACCTGCTTCCCATACACCAAATCATAAGGAGTATGTCTCGTCACATTCCTCCAAGTTATTTGGTAAGCCCATAATTCTTTAGGTAATTTGTCAGCCCAATCACCATGGTGAAGCTGAATTGTCTTAGTGAGGATGGACTCCAAGACTTTGTTGGTGGATTCAACCTATCTGTTTTCCTGAGGGTGGTAAGAAGTAGACCTCTATTGCTTGATTAGACACTGTTCAGTAATAGCCTTCACTATCTTCGATGTAAATTGTGTCCCCTGGTCAGTGACAATCTCTCTAGGTACCCTAAATAAAGTAAAGATGTCTTCAAAGAGGAAATCTACAACAGACTTCTCAGTGGCCAAATATAAAGCCTTGGCTTCCACCCATAAATGGGCCCCATAAAATCTAATGCCAACTTTTCAAAAGGTTCTATTGATATCTGATTTTGGAGTGGAATTTCATTTGTTGGAACCAGTCTCCCCATTCTTTATCAGGCATCACAACTCGAAAGAAACCTTTTGGCATCTTTGAAAAGAGTGGGCCAGTAATGACTTGCATGTAGGATCTTATAAGCTATTCTTTTGTCTACAAAATGGCGACCACAAGGTTCACTGTCACAATCTCTCAAGACATAATACATATCATCTTCTCGCACTCTTCTCATGATTAAATCAAGTCTTGTGTGGTACAAATATCCCTCTATCCAAGAATAATTGGCACTTCGTTGCACAATATTATTTTTTTCCCTGTTGGAAAGATTATGTGGCAACTTTCTTGACACCAGATACTTAGCCACATTGCAAAACCAAGGAGTATGTATTGAGACAACAAATAAATTCTCATCCAAAAAATTATCTAGAAGTGGTATTGAAGTTTTATCTTGAGTAATGGTCATTTGAGATAAGAAATATGCAGTCAAATTATCTCATCTAGGCCTGTCAATCACAGTGATATTAAATACTTGTAACATAAGTAACCATCTCATAGTCCTTCCATCAGTAATAGGCTTATTCATAAGCAACCAAGTAGCAGAGCAATCAATATGGACAAAAGTTTCATAACTAGTGATATAGTGTCTAAATTTGTTGATAGGATGGACTATTGCTAATAATTCCTTTTCAGTAACTATATAATTTACCACTGCTGGTGAGATATTTTTGCTAATAAATTAAATAGCATAAGGAAAGTGATTCTCAATTTGTCCCAACACAACTCCATGGGTGGTATTTGATGCATTAGTATGAATGTGAAAAGGGAGAGACCAATTAGGTCCTCTCAACACTAGAGAAGTAGACAATTTGCTTCAGTTCTTGAAAATCATTATGAGAGTCAGTATCCCATAAAAAATCAACATCTTTAGTAATAAATTTAAACATAGGTGCTGCAATTTTGGTAAAATTTCCAATAAATCTCCTATAGTACCCTCCATGTCCCAAAAATATTCTTACCTTTTTTTGCGACATTGGAACTAGAATATGTGATATTACCTCAATTTTTGCAGGGTCAGATTTTATCCCTTCTTGTGATACATAATGCCCCAAAATAATTACCTTAGCCTACATCATTTTACATTTAATATTACTAAGGGCCAAATTAGCTTCTTGACAATGAATCAACACTTTTTCCAAGTTCTTCAAAGCTTGTTGAAAGTCATCACCATACACTATGAAGCTGTCTATGTAGACTTCCACACAGTCATGTATCACATTAGTAAAAAGAGCTAAAACAACTCTTTGAAATGTAGTTGGAGCATTGAAGAAACCAAAAGGAAGAACTCGGTAAGCATAGGTTCCCCACAGATAGGTAAAAGTAGTCTTCTCTTGGTCTTATGGGGCTATTTGAATCCGAATATAGTCACTGTACCCATCTAGAAAAGAGAAGCACTTTTTCCCCAACAATGTATCAAGCACTTGATCAATAAAAGGCAAAGGAAAATAGTTCTGCAAGGTAGCTTTGTTAAACTCTATATAATCAACAAAAATTCACCATTTCCCATTTTTATTAGGAACTATGACCAAGGGAGATATCCATTTACTGTCAGAAATAGGATATATAAAATTCACACTTAACAGTTTTTGCAATTCGCCTTTAACGATTTCTTTTAGAGTTGGATTCAATCGCCTTTATGGATTCCTAACATGCTTAACTTCTTAATTCGTGTAAATGTGATGTGTACAAGTATCCGGATGAACACCTTTCATGTCTAAATAATCCCAAGCAAATGCTCCAGATTGTTTTTGAACCATATTTATTACCTCGTCAAGCTCATAATGGTCGTTCGAGATAAGAAATATGCAACAAACTTATCTCGTCCAGTCCTACCAATCAGAGTGATATTAAATACCCATAACAAAAGTAACCATCTCATAGTCCTTCCATCAGTAATGGTCTTATTCATAAGGAACCCAATAGTAGAGTGATCAATATGGACAAAATTTTCATAACCAGTAATATAGTGCCTAAATTTGTTGATAGCATGGACTACTGCTAATAATTCCTTTTCAGTAACTGTATAATTTATCTCTGCAGGTGAGATATTTTTGCTAACAAAGTAAATAACATAAGGAAAGTGATTCTCCCTTTGTCCCAACACAACTCCAAGGGTGGTATCTGATGCATCAGTACAAATGTGAAAAGGGAGAGACCAATTAGGTCCTCTCAACACTGGAGTAGTAGACAATTTGTCCTTCAGTTCCTAAAAAGCATTCTAATAGTCAGTATCCCATAAAAAATCAACATCTTTAGTAAGAAATTTAAACATAGGTGCTGTAGTTTTGGTAAAATTTCAAATAAATCTCCTATAGTACCCTGCATGTCCCAAAAATATTCTTACCTCTTTTTGCAACATTGGAACTAGAATATGTGATATTACCTAAATTTTTGTAGGGTCAACTTTTATCCCTTCTTGTGATACATAATGCCCCAAAATAATTACTTTAGTCTACATCATTTTACATTTAATATTACTAAGGGCCAAATGAGCTTCTTGAAAATGAATCAACACTTTTTCCAAGTTCTTCAAATCTTGTTGAAATTTATCACCATACACTATGAATTCGTCTATATAGACTTCCACACAGTCATGTATCACATCAGCAAAAAGAGCTAAAACAACTCTTTGAAATGTAATTGGAGCATTGCATAGACCAAAAGGAAGAACTCGGTAAGCATAGGTGCCCCATAGATAGGTAAAAGTAGTCTTCTCTTGGTCTTCTAGGCTATTTGAATCCGAATATAGTTACTATACCCATCCGAAAAAGAGAAGTACTTTTTCCGCAACAATGTATCAAACACTTGATCAATAAAAGGCAAAGGAAAATAGTTCCACAAGGTAGCCTTGTTCAGCTCTCTATAATCAACACAAATTCACCATTTCCCATTTTTCTTGGGAACTACGACCAAGGGAGATATCCATTTATGGTTAGAAATATGATATATAAAATTTGCACTTAACGGATTTTGCAATTTGTCTGTAAAAATTTATGTTAGAGATGGATTCATTCGTCTTTATGGCTTCCTAACATGCTTAACTTCTTCATTCGTGTAAATGTGATGTGTGCAAGTATCCAGATGAATACCTTTCATGTCTAAATAATCCCAAGCAAACGCTCTAGATTGCTTTTGAACCATATTTATTACTTGTTGTTTTTTTTTCTGTACTTAATTCTATACCAATGTACAATGTTTTTCCAACACTGATTTCAAAAGGTTGAGCACTTGCTTCATTGTTTTCTTCCAAGGCTGCCATAGTAAATGATGCAAACACAACAGGGTGACAAGTTTCTTGAAATTCACTGCTGAAAACATGATGATAACCATTAAAAGAAACATGATAATTAATGCAATTAATATCAGACAAGAATTGTTGCAAAACATGTTCTTTATATTGTTCTAGAGTTAATAAGGGGAGCATACAATATTCTTCCCTATAGGGATTCTCCAGCCAAAGAGGTACTTTGCAGCCAATTAGGCAGATGGAAAAATAGTCAATGTTTGATTTTGTGATCCAATAGAAATAGTCATTTCCCCTTTTCTACACCCAATAACAACATAACAGTGGCTAGCCAAGGTCGTCCTAAAACTATTGGATTTCTAGGTTTATAAGTTTTTGGGAAAATTACAATGAAATCGATTGGGTATTTCGAGGAAGCTATTGTTACCACTATGTCTTCTAGGATCCCCACAGGTTTAACAATGGACTTATCTGCTAATTCCAGCACTATGGGTGTAGGCCTTACTTCTTTTAATTGTAATAATGTCATGGTATAGATATTCATGACATTGATGGATGCCCCCAAGTCTACTAGAGTATTAGGAAGAAGAGTTCATTGATTTCTATGGTTACCACAGGGTTCCCTGGATCATCATATTTTGGTGATAAACCAGATATAACATTTGGATAATTACTTTGATATTATATTTTTTACTTCTCTTTCTTCCCACCTTTTTATTCAAACATTCTTAATGATCTTTTTGATAAAAACATATTTATATTAAAATAATGCATCTCATTTTAATAATAATAATAATAATAATAATAATATTTTCTATCATACCAAACATCTCTCAAAAATATATGTTTTATGTTAATCTTAATTTAAGAATGAATAAGATATTTCAATTAAAATATATTCAAGATTATGAAAATAACTTCAAGAGAAAAAGGAGTAGCTCTAAAACCAATTAACAAAGAGACATTATACAAGGAAATCCAATAGCTAAATATTGTTGAAAATAAATAAAAACATTTGAATTTTATTATCATTTATGTCAAAGAAGACATATGATACTTGTAAGTAATATTTGAAGAAGTAACAAGTAAAATGAAATGCAAATGTTCAACAATTTTGACGAAGTTATAACTTGAAGGTTGGTGTTGAATGAGCCTAGTGTTGTCATTATAGGTTTGACATGATGAGAGTTTGGCATGAAAGTAGTGTTGGTTCTTGGTTCAATACAAAGGTTGGAATTTTGGACATGGAATTTTTCTGGTGGTACAAGTGCTACCAAGGTCTAATGCAACATTCTTAGAGGACAACGAGACCACCCAATGTTCTTTCTCAATTTGCATGATCTTCACTCAAATCAATTTAGGTATCAAATTATTTTTAATATCTCAATTTCCTTGGAATTTGATGCAAAGATATTTTATCATATGTATCGTGTTACATTTTGGACATGGAATTTTTCTAGTGGTACAAGTGCTACCAAGGTCTAATGCGACATTCTTAGAGGACAACGAGACCACCCAATGTTATTTCTCAATTTTCATGATATCAAATTATTTTTAATATCTCAATTTCCTTGGAATTTGATGCAAATATATTTTATCATATGTATCGTGTTACATTTTGTTGGCTACATTTATTTTATATTTGTTTGCTTGAACCAAATGCCTAAAAAAAGTCTTAGGCATTAATATTACATGTATTTGTAGCTTTTGTTTTTCTATAAAGGATTTTGTTTATTTAGTGTAAATATTTGTATTCTCGTGAATATTTTGCAATCTATATGGATGGTTTTGTGGAACGTTTATGGCCATGCAATGATACCAAGTGGAGGAACCCTACATGTGTCCTTAAATCTTACATTTTTTTTAATACTAAATTGATCTCGTTTGGTGTAGGAGTCCCATCTGAAATATGGCCCATTTGTCGATGCAATGGGTTTTAATAATGTGCCTTGGCTACAATAACACATAGAGTGGTGTATGGTGACTTTGGTGGGAACAAGTGTGTGACTTTGCGGAATTTTATGAAACTAGCTCACAAAAAGATAAAAAAGAGAGATCAATGCCTTCCAAATAATCCTCTTCGAGGGGGAAGCCTCCTTTACATTACACAAATGAATAGTTCTTGAATGACACAAATGACAAGACTTCCTTTGTATATATACGAGTCTAAGGGGTCATAATATAACCAGAGCCGACATAAGAGTAATAATATAAGGGCACAATAATAAAAATATGGGGACTACATGGGGACAACAATATAATAAGGGGGTTGCATTAATAAGAATGAGTTAAACTAGTATTATAGGGACCTAACATGCCCCTCTCATTCAAAAAGTGTTGTCCTCAATGCTTGAGTAGTTCTGGATGCTTCTGTATAAAATTCTCGTCCTCCCATGTGGAATCTTCAGCGGGTAAGTTCTTCCACTTGATGAGATACTCTAAAATTAATTGATTTCGTAGTTGGAAGGTTCTTTTTTTTGTGACTACTTCAGGTTCCAATATGATTTTTCCTTCCTCATCAAGTTCTGGCAATATTGTTTGAATTGGGATCTTCATATTAGGTAAGGTCGCCATTTCTCGAGTGCATGTAGTCTTGCCAACATTTCCTTCTCATAAATAGCTTTGTGCAAATACTTTCCTTTGATTGGATGAATTTCGAAAGAAATGGGTGTTTCTTCTTGCATTAAAACATCACCAATTCCCTATCTCAAGGAATCGCATTCCAGAACAAAGGTTTTTGTGAAGTATGGCATAACTAAGACCAGTGCTTGGCACATTGCCTCTTTAAGATGTTCAAAGGCCTTCGTTGCTTGTGGAGTCCATGAAAAGACACCTTTCTTCAATAATGTTGTTTTCATAATGTCTTCAGTCTTTGTTATGATTGGATGATATCCTGAATGAAGATCCAAATTGGTGAAGTAAATTAATCCATGCAATTCATCCAATAATTCATCAATGACAGGAATGGGAAACTTATCTTTAATATTGAGCTTTTTGAGCTTCCTACAATCCAGACACATGCTTAATGACCCATCCTTCTTGTGCATCAATACTACCGAAGCATAGAAAGAACTTTGACTAGGTTGAATTATACCAGCCTCTAGCATTTCTGCAACCATGCGTTCAATTTCACACTTTTGGGAATAGGGGAATCTGTAAGGCCTGATGTTTAGAGGAACACTTCTTGGAATCAAATGAAAAGCATGATCATGATCACGAATAGGTGGGAGGCCTTTGGGAGTCTCAAATACCTTGGAATGATTATCCAAAAAGTTTTGTAGATCTGGAGAAATAGATGATTTCAATGTGGGAACCTCTAGTGAACATAACTGTGCAATTACTCCCCTTTGTTCTTTCTTTATAATCTTTGTCATGTTGTTAGATCTAATTATCCTTTCCAGCTTCCCTTCGATACCCCTTAATTCAAATTCCTTTCCTTCCCAAAAAAATTTCATGAAAAGTTCTTGAAAATTAAAAGCTATTGTACCCAAAGATTGTAGCCATTGGACTCCTTGTACAAAATCTACACCACCAATTGGAATGGAAAGCATTGGACTATTCAAGACATATTCTCCCATGGATAGCTTGATATTATGGCACTTTCCAGAGCAGTTTACAGTTCCTCCATTTGCAACCTTTACTTGAAACTCTGGTGCTAGATATAGGAAGTAATTCAATTCTTTGGCTATCTTACAATGAATAAAATTATGGGTACTACTCGAATCAATCAACACTATTACCTTTTTATTCTTGATATGCCCTTCTATCTTGAGAGTTTGAGGAGTGGTAACTCATGCCAATGCATTACAAGATATGGTAGGATTCATCTCTTCTTTCTCTGGGGTTGGTTCCTGGTGTATATCCTCTTCTTTTGATGTTTCTTGATCATTTTCTTCCGGATATTTCACTACTTGAACCTTCTTCTTCTTGATATGTCCTTCTATCTTGAGAGTTTGAGTAGTGGTAATTCCTACCAATGCAGTACAAGATATCATTGGATTCATTTCTTCTTTCTCTAGGGTTGGTTCCCAATGTATATCCTCTTCTTTTGACACTTCTCAATCCTTTTCTTCCTCCTCTTCACAATCTATGTAAAATAATTTATTCTCAGCACACTTATGACCTTTAATGTATTTTCTATCACAATTATAACAAAGCCCTTTTGCTATTTTTTCTTCCAATTTTTGTGGTGTCAACCTTGTAGGTTCTGGAAGGCTAGGAGAAATAACACTTCCATATTTATAGGTGTGAGTGGTAGACTTCCTTGTTGCCATAATTTTTCTTTCCACTTTTCTTGCCAACTTGTATGCCTTCTCCAATGAATTAGGTTCCCAAAGGTGAACCTCATATTGGATGTTATCTTTCAAAGTCCCTATGAAGACATCAATCCTCTGCTTCTCTGGAATATCATTTACCCTTATATTCAACTTTTGGAGCTCCTCAATGTGCTCTGCCATTGAACCCTTTTGTTTGACATTTATCATTTGGCTAAAGAAAGTGTTGCTCTTTGTCTCCTCATAATGTGCTACCATTTCCTTCGTGAAAATTGAGCAGGTGATAAGTGATTTACGAGAACAAATCCCTCTATACCATAAAACTGATTCGGTTCTAAATATAAAGATGCAACATGTACCTTTTGTAACAATTTCACATCATGTAGATCAAAATATTGCTTCATCTGTAGTATCCAATTTACTGGATCCTTGCCATAAAACTTCCTCATATCTCTTTTTCTTGATTTTAGGAGCTCAATCTTGAAATGAATTTAACTCTGTAACTTTGGATCTTTAAGATCTGAAATATCGGCCTCTGATAGCCCTCCGAGTCCTCTTTCTAACTGTTGGGTGTAGGAATTGCGCTTAAGAAAACTCCTTAACACTTACTTGTCAACCCAAGGGTTTCGTAAACTTAGAGACAAAGCACAGGCAATGCCAGAAGTGGTATGAACTTTTCCTATTCCTAATCCTACTTCTTAAAGGAAATTATTGCAGAATCAAACAGAAAACAATCGTAAAGGAAATTGACACCAAAGAAACTCTAGTGCTGGAATGTAAAAGAACAATTTGCAAGTACATCAAGTAAATAAGTTTTAACACAACTGAAACAATATTAAATGCTAGAATGAAATGCTATGTTCATCTTCAGATGGATGGATAACAATTTGAAAAGTGGGCCCTTGCAAAGATATGTTTCCCTCTTGATCTTCCTTCTACACAAACAACCTATTCTTACACTATTGCAATCTTCTTGCACTAGTGTAGGTACAATGTCTCTATGTAAAAGTATATTTGACCTTCCTTACTGAAGATTTATGTCTTAGTGAAGGTGCTCTAAGCTTCAGGGCTTAGAGCACTCTGTTTCTGTGACAAGAGACTAGCTCTTGCACCAAGGCAGAGTTTCCTTCACCCAGTTTCCAAATTACTTTCGAAAGGACTGAAAGATGTGCTGAAAAAGAATTGCAACTAAAAATGAAATCTTGAAGTAAATTATTAGTGGAAAAGAAATGCTTTAATTAATTCACTCCTACAAAGGAAGTAAACTTTTTGAAATGAAAGCAACTCAAAGGAATCAAGGCAGTAGTCTAAGTGATCTCCATGTGTCAACTAACTTTGGTAATACACTAGAAGTGTTTCTGTTCTTTGTTCATAAGGCATAAAATGCAAGTATAACATATTTATGATAAATTCATGCAACTATTCTTAGATATTGTGGAGATATACTTTTAATACTGAAGACAATTACCAAAGTTAACAGTTCATTCTCTTGCAAAATAACTAGAAATAATATGCAGGAAAGTAATTCAATGTTTGCTGTAAAATGAAGAATTAAACCAAAGTGAAAGCAACTGCATGCACTCGTGCAGGAAAGAGATTTATGCACGATCCGAGCAAAAGAGAAATGAGACAAGGATTGAGAGAAAGGAAAATGTGAGAAAGGAATTTCATAAATGAAATAAACTTAGCTAACTCCCAAAGCCACAGATTCATTTCACACTTTAACTACAAAAGAGATTTTAATCATAATTTCAAAAATCAATATTAGAATTGTCACACCACGCAGTTGCAAAAGGAAATATTCACACTGTCTTTCTGAATAACGAAAGCACAAAGGGTAAACGAGATGGGTTGGATGGGCCCTAGCCAACCAGCTCATTTCCCATCTAAGAAATGAAAAGGCTCAGCACTCAAATATGCATCAAAGATAAATTAAACACTGTGTATGAAAATCATGGCGGATTTCTTGTATTACTCGATTCAGCAAATGTACATAAAGTGCAAGTCCAGCCCCAGAGCTGAGGCGATACCCAGATTACATGAAAATGAAATTACAGTCGATGGTTCGCTAGCTAGTCCTACCTATGATCTATATCTTATACATCCTTTCAGCCTTATCCATTTTCCCTAATTACAAACATTTTCTTATTCAGGCCTTTCGTCTGAATAGACTAACAATCGAAATTACAAAATCAGACAACAGATATAATGAAACATGTATCTCGCTTGGCAGTAGACTAAATTTGGAAAACATTCCCTGAATGCACGCCACCGGTATCCTTCTTCAGTTCATCAGCAACTAAACTTGAAATCAAGGATCAAAACCCATCCTCATGGAAATATTTAGCTCACAAAAGTCTCTGATAGTCCTCGTGCAAGTGCAAGAATCTACCTATAATAGTCATACTTATTTATAATTAATACTAAGTTTATCAATTACTTCTAGGAAATTAACATAAGTTACAAGAGGTACCTAATAGGCATGAAATCCATATAAAAATGATTAATAAAGCACTTTAATAAATCTTAATATAAAATACGAAGCATGTGCAAGAATAGGTAGTTACCTTGGACTAGTGCAGGAAAGAGAGGTTTATTTTGAGATAAAATAGAGGTTAAAATGGGGTAGAAAATAGGGAAATTTGGGGCGACAACATCCTCCCATCCCTAAGATATTGTGTGTCCTCACAAAACATTTTACCTTCTGCGAAAAATCTCAAAAATGAATGGCTAGCTCGTTATTCCTGAACTTCAATGTTTATTCCTGCTTTCACTATCTTCGTCTTTTTGTCTTGGGCTCTTCACATCTACTTAGTCACCTTATTCAGGCATCTGTAACATTTGGAGGCATGATACTTCCATACCTTTACTTGTTGCTTCTGCCTTTTTACCTTTGTAAGTAACTTCACCTCGCTCTGTTTCTGCAACCTCTGCTCTTTCATGACCTAGTTTAAAGTCTCCAGGTCATGAACTTGCTGCTCCAAATCTACTATTCAGATGTTGAGGTAGAGAGTGGAGGGTGTCATGCTAAGATCTTCAGGTGTGAATGTATTCTCTGCAACAGACTTGAAACAGGTCCCATCGTCATCAAGGTCAAGGCTGTCAAATTTATGCATTATGACATCACCAAGGGTTTCTACACTCGGGGTTTTCTTGTCATCAAGGGTTTTGATGCCCTCCACAATATTTGTCCAAGGATTTTAGTACCATGTGCACTCAATTCCTCGGGGCTTTTAACACCCTATTCTTCCAGTTTCTCAGGGGATTCAACACGTTGTCTTTCCAAACCAATAGGGGTATCAGTTCCCCATTCTTCAACAGTAGGGGCTTCAGTACCCTATCCTTCTAAAACCGCAGGGGCTTCAATACCTTGTCCTTCTAAAATAGTAGGGGCTTCAGTAACCCGTTCCTTGAAATCCATGTCTAGTTCACTGAAATTATCAAGGGTCTCTACATGTTATTCCTCTTCATCCTCATGACCCTCTACTTGGACTTCACCAGTACTCGGTGTCATCTTCCTTTTCCTTAATCCACTAAAAAAAGTTGACAACAATACGTCGTCCTCCACATTCTCTTCATCTTCCATAGTGTGTGCTACTGCATCTGCAAGCACCAAGAGATTATGAACTATAGGGGAAACTTGGGGTGATTCGTCGATTATGATCGGAGAGCTTGACTGGTTCGTCCCTTGGGAGACAATCTTCCTCCTCACTGAGGTTCTGGTCTTTCTCTTCTTAGCCGCGGGTGGAGTATTTTCAATAGTATTCTTCTCTGCTTGCACTGGTGTACTTTCATCTCGCTTCTTGGTAGGAGATGATGTCTCTGCTTTCCTCTTCTTACTTGTACTCATGCTAGCAGGCTTCTCTGTACCCCTCACTTGAAAATCTTTCAGAAATGCTTCCCAAGTTATGCCCTTTTCTTCCAGCTTCTTGAATAGAATCATGATAAGCCCATGATGGTAGAGCTTGGTTGCAACTTGGCTTGCATTTCCACTCTGCATGCCTTTCGCCATCTTCTCAAGACTCTTGAGCAAATAGTAAGGGAAATTAATTGGTTTTGTCGACTCGAAGTGCAACAACAACTAAAGGTGATATACAAATTCCAATGTATAGCGTCCCTCCCCAGTTACAAATTTTTGCAGTATAAATAATAGGTCTCACCACTTCCCGACCATGACACTCTATGGAAGTCCCTTCCTCCAGCCGACCTTAATCTTCTTGTCGACCACGAACCGATGCCATTGTTTCTTTGCGAGCCGCTCCTTTTTAAACCAGTTCTCTCCTGCAAGTGGCAAGCCTGTGGCTTGCGCAATAGACTCCTATGTAACTTTGAACTTCAATGACCTGACCCTGACTTGACCTTATTTGAATGTCCTTGCGAACTCTAGTACCATAGCCATATCAAACCCATCAAACTTCTCTAGGAATTGCAGGAACCCAAATTCTTGCAATAGTGCAAGATTGTTCCTATACTCTGCAATTTTCTTGATCTCTTGCAAAGACAATGGTTCAATCCTTATAGGTTCCATTTTGAACCGCACTTCACCCTTTCTGATCACGCCCTCGAAATAATTTTTGCAAGTGGCTCCAACGTTTGCCAAGAACTTTATGCTAGAGGTTCGTCGCCCTCCATCTTTTCAAACCTACTTACCCAGTCATGATGGAACAACCCTTCCTATCAGGTGCAAATTCATGTTAGCCTGCTACAGGTGAATCATAATGATTGGGTGTAATGGAGGTATAGGCAGCGATGGCGCAATGGTTACATGATCAGATTACGGGTTAGGTAATAATGGACAAGTAATGCCGAATTATTTCGAGGAGGGTGAATACAGGCTATCGGACATAGTACTATCCCACAATCAGCATCATAATTTAATCAAGACATACTTCAACACTTATTAAAAATATTATATTTCAAAACCTTATACATACTGCACTTTTAATATTTTTCCTAGGTTAGTAAATAATGGAACAGAGTATCAATTAAAACATGCAATGCTATGATATATCAGTATACATGTACAGGAAAGTATAGATCTATAATTATCCTTCATAAAACACTCCAAGGCTATGTGACTTTTACTTGCTTTCACAGTCACTTGTGTTCCCACATTAAACCTACTTGCACTGTTGTGCTTGCACCAGAGACTTTTACCAAAGCAGAGAATCTGATAGGATATACTTTTGTAGCTGGGCTTTAAAACATTTTTCCTCAATATACAAGAAAAAATTATTTGCCATCCTTTAGTGTTTCACAAGCATGCCTTCTAGATTGACTACATCAAATTCTGCAATCAATTTATAAGGGAATAAACAAGTGGGAAGTGGGTAAAAAAAAATTAGAATGGGAAGGAATATTACAACACAGGTTCCAGGAACAATATCACCAAGAGGGATTTTACGAAATCGGGCAAGGGTAGTTTCTTAGAAGAAAGAGAAAGTTAATTCATTGGGGTTTTTAGAAAATAACTAGTGGGAATTTTCGAAATGGGAGATAGAAGAAAGACAATGTTTTTACCTTGAAATCTGCCTGAACTGGTGCAGGAAAAAATAATTGCAACATGAAGTAAGCATTTACTTGAAAATAAAAATGTCCATGCTAGTTACCCCAAACTTGGGTAAGTGCTCAGTTTCATGAACTTGCTTCTTCTTGGTGGCAGCCAACATATCTAAAATCAAGTAACATTCCATTTTTATTAAAATTTTGATATTCCTACCAATATGCTATTTTTCAGGTTGATTCTTCTCCAATCATATCAGTAAACTAATTTTCATAATTACATGATTTTCTTTTTCTTTTTGTACTTTTTATTTTTTTTTATTATTTTTTCAATAAGGATAAGAAGGAATCAAATCTTCAATAGGTTGGTGATACCACCTACCAACTCCTTTTCAAATGGCTATTGGACTTGCTGTATAGAATCTCCTTTAGTAAGGGACTGAAAATATACCTTCAATCTATGCCCATTTACTAGGAACACAAAATTCCGTCCATCAATAGTTTTGATTTCTACTACTCCATTTTTGAACACTTTGAACACCTCATAGGGTCCCATCCAACGTGTATGGAATTTTCCTTTAAAATATTTGAATCTCAAATCGTAAAGGAGTACCCAATCACCTGGTTGGAACTGCTTCTTCTGAATGGACTTGTCATGAAACTTCTTGCGATGTTGTTGAACCGGGATGTTCTGCTGAATAGCATCCCTTCAGAATTCATCTAACTTGTTTAATTGTAGAAGACATTTCTGCTGTGCTTTAGAGAGATCGAGTCCCAATTGGACTACAATCTTGAAAGTCTTGATCTGGAATTCTATCAACAAGAGGGCTTGTTTTTTCGTACACCAGCTCATATGTTGTGTGCCCTGTGCTATTTCTCCAAGTGGTTCGATAGGCCCATAATGCTTATGGTAATTTGTCAACCCAATCCTTTATGTGCATGTTTACCATCTTTGTGAGGATGGACTCAATCACCTTATTTGTGGGCTCCACCTTAAAATTTTCATGCAGTTGATACAATGTAGATTTCCTAAGTCGTATTTTGTACTACTCCATCGTACCATGTACAAGATTGGAAATAAACCACGATCCATCATCAAAAACAATTTGTCTAGGCACACCAAATCTAGTAAAGATTTCAGTAAAAAGGAAATCGACATCAACTCTTTCAGTAGCAAAGGAAACAACTTTAGATTTTTCCCATTTTGTAACAAAATCTGTATAAACCACAATATGCTTTTTATTTGATGATGTTGGATTTAATAATAGAGTTTAGGCTTCTGTGATCCATATCAAGTTAAGAAAGATTCTTCGGCGAAAATCACATGGAATATCATTTGTCGATGCGTTTCGAACCAACCAGTGTGGTTCATCGTCAGGACAAGATGTTGGATTTATTGGTCCTACGAAATCAATGGCCCATTTTTCAAAAGGCTCAATCATAACCTGAGGACATAAATGCATTTCATTAGTTTGATTAGGCTGGCCAACTCACTGACAACTATCACGTCGCTTGACATATTGTTTGACATCTTTGAACAAAGAAGGCCAAAAATTGCCAGCTCATAACACTTCATATGTAGTCCGCTTATCAACGAAGTGACCCCCACAAGGCTCATCATGGGAAGATTTTAAAATATCAAGCACTTCTTCCTCTCTTACACATCTATGGATAATGAGATCTACTCCGATGTAAAAGAGGTCTCCTTAGATCCAGGAATATGCAGCACTTTTTTGAATGATATTCCGCTTTTCATGAGCGGATAAGTGAGGTGGTAATTTTCCAGTGACTAAATAGTTACCTATGTCAGCAAACCATGGGGATTTTGTTGACACAACAAAAAGATGTTCGTTACGAAAATCATCATCAACAGGAATTGCTTCACCAGGATTATTTAATCTTGAAAGATAATCTGCTACTACATTTGATTTGCATGGTCTATCAACAATAGTAATATTAAGTTCCTGTAACAAGAAACCACCTAGTCACTCTACCGTTATTTAATGGTTTATTCATCAAATATCTTATTGTGGAATGGTTAGTATGTACAAAGACTTCATATCCTATAATATAATGTTTTAATTTATTAATAGAAAAAATTACAGCTAAAAACTCTTTCTCAGTAATCGTATAATTGAGTTCAGCATGTGACAAGTTTTTACTAATGAAATAAATAGCATGAGGTTGTCTGCATTCTTCTTGTCCTAAAGATGTGGCAAAGACTATATCTGAGGCATCAGAGGAAATATGGAATGGCAGGGACCAGTTTGGTCCTCTCAAAACTGGTGCCTCGACTAATTTTTCCTTCAAGGTCTCAAAGGACTGTTGGCAACTTGTGGACCAAGAAAACTCACTATCTTTAGCCAAAAGTCAGAAAGGGGGGTAGCTATCCTTGAGAAATTCTCAATGAATCTCCTATAGTAGCCCGCATGTCCTATAAAACCTCTCACTTCCTTTTGAGTTTTGGGTATAGGAAGACTCAAAAAGACTTCTATTTTTGTAGGGTTAACCTGGATACTGTTGTCGGAAATATTATGGCCAAGAACCACTCCCTCCTTGCACATTAATCTACATTTCTTATCACTCAAGGCGAGATGAGCTTCTTGGTAGCGAAGAAGCAATTTTTCTAGATTCTTGAGGGCTTCCTGAAATGAATCACCAAACACAGAGAAATTGTCCATATAGATTTCTATGCACTCAAGGTCAGCAAAAGTAGCCAAGACTTCCCTTTGAAAGGTAGTCAAGGCATTATATAGCCCAATGGGAAGTACTCAGTAAGAAAATGTAACCCATGGACATGTAAAAGTGGTTTTGTCTTGATCCTCGGGTGCTACATGTATCTGGTTATATTTGCTAAAGTCATCTAGAAAAGAAAATTACTTCTTACCAGCAAGGGTATCGAGTACCTGATCGATGAAAGGAAGGGGGAAGTAATCTTTGAGAGTGGCTTTATTCAATTCTCTATAGTCAATACAAATGCATCATCTCCCATATTTCTTTGGGACTAATACTAATGGAGAGACCCATTGGCTATCAGAAATGGGATAGATAAAGTCAGCATCTAAGAGTTTTTGTAATTCTTCCTTTACAATGTCTCTTAGAGCTGGGTTCATTCACCTTTGGGGTTGTGAGATAGGTCGGGCTCCATCCTGAATATAGATATGGTGTGTACAAGTTTCAGGAGGGTTGCATTTCATATCCTTATAACCCCATGCAAAGGCATCAAGATGGTTTCGCAACAAATTCACAAGTTGCTCTTGCTGAAAAGGATCCAAGTCTAAACTGATATATAAGGATTTACCTGGACTAATCTCAATAAGAGTACTATGAGGCTCAAGAGTACACAAATGTGTTGCTAATGATGGTGGTGATGGATGTGTTAGATTCGGTCTGGTCATCCCTCCATCAGATATCAAAAATCTTTTTGCATTTCATGTTTAGGTGTCCCATCTCGCTCAATCAGTTGCATTCCGTTAGGAGCATGCCATAAATATGTCAGAAGGGCATTTTTGATTCATCCCCCTCATGCTTTGCACTATTGGCTCAGGTCTGTTCATCAAAATCAATTCTTAAAAGTCATTTGTAGTCCTGTTTCAGTTTCCAGGTCATAATAGTCATTTTAGTCATTAGGTCTAGGGTTAGTCAATTTGGTCTTCAACAAAGTCTAATAAAGCCACCAGGCCAGAGGGAGGTTCTTGATAAGTTGTTATTTCAAAGATTTTTATTGTCAAATGGATGGATTATGACTTTTCTTCAAAACTCTGTTTTGAAGACATTTCCAAAATTTTCAGTTCTTGAATTCTTCAGGCGCATCCTTGGTCTCCTTTGCCAAATCACATGTCAACTATTCCTGCAAAAATTTGCCAATAATTTCATCATTTCAACCAAAAAATCAAGGAGGAAACAAAAAGTCAGAGTTGTATTGATTATGAAAAAGTGCCAATTTCAAAACATTACAAAAATGGGTTTTGAGGAACCAAAAATCAAATCAATGTCTTTATAAGCTTTTTCCATGAAGATTAATGTCATTTTGCATGCCAAGGTCAAAGAAAAGCATTTCAAACTGAATTGGGTGAGCAAGTGCGTGCTTTGGGGCGAAACTGCTTGCAACTAGCCGGCGCGGTGCACTGGAAGCGTGCGGCGCACTGGGAGAAACTGCCCAGTGTTATTCTGAATGGGCGCGGCGCACTGGGTTCTTGGCGCGGCGCATACAGTCCAAAGCCCGAAATTGATTGAAATTTCGCCAATTTGCTCATAAATTGCATGGATTTGCCAGAATTTGCACTCTAAAGAGCAGTTAAACAATTTTCATATACAACAACATCTTTTCTTCAAGGTATTTTGTACAGCAGTCATGGCATCTGAGCATTCATCGGACTATGAAGTGGAAACCCAAAGTGACTCACCCTTGGAAGAACAGGCACCCCAGAGGCCTCATAAAGGTGGCAGACATGTTAGAGAAGAACCAACCACCCTTACAGAATTGCAGGCCTGCCCTCTTGCTATGCAGTGTTTTCAGCATCAGTCATGCTATGAGTTTTGTCAAAAGGTGGCTAGTGTCCAATTTCATCATGAGCTAGCTCGTCTGTTCGTGCTACACTTACATGGAGATCAAGCTACCTTAGTCAGTGTCACCTTCATGCTTACACCAGAATCTGTCTCATTAGCAACCGATATACCGAACAGTGGTGAACCATGGCACAAGAAACAGAAGATTGACCGGCAGCATTATGAGCCATACATTAAAACCAGTTTCTTGAGGGAGCTCAAGAGAGTGTTCCCATTCAAATATCTGAAAGATGAATATGCTCCACTAATGAGATTGATTATGAAATATTTCAGCTATGAGGGACGGTTCTCTCGTCTTTATGCTTATCACATCAGGTTGCTCATGCATTTCACCAGGGTACGGATGATGAACATTCCGTATTTCATTTGCTGGAAGATAGAGAGGATGACCACCTTTATATAGCATAAAACCCCTCAACAGAAACTAATAGTGTCTATCATTTTTCTCTTATTAAAGTTTTGGTGGTTCATCAGCTTGGAGTACAGGGCATCACTTGGGATGATTTCATCTCTCGTGACTTCTTTAGAGCTTCACAAGGATTATCAGAGGTCAAGCATGAAGGTAGACCTTCTCGTCAGTATAAGCGTCATGAGACCACTAGTGTGCCGATATTCATCACATATCAGAGAGGCACCAGACATTTGTTTGCAGCAGCAAAGCGAGTGTTATCTCCACCCGAGGTGGAAGGGGCCTCGCTTCCTCCGTCAGCATCACAGGTATAGGACAAAGGCAAGAGGCCAATTCAGGATTAGGGGCCTTCAGGTGAGCCATCAAGTGAAAAAGAGACCAACTTCATTCTCCTTCATGATGATGATATAGATACGGGTCCGCAAAGTGCACAGCTTAGAGAGATCATCCAAGAGCAGCAAACAGAGATCCAAGCCTTATCCCTTGACTTGGAGAGGGCTAAGTGGACCATGAAATACTTGGAGCATAGGAACAAATAGCTTGAAGATTAGCAGGTAATCATTGAGCTACAAAACATCCGCGAGAATCGCCAAGCTGCATAAAGGAGAAGAATTGAGCTCACGTCATTGGAGTAAGAGATTAATGAGGATCGGGAGGCCAATCTAGAGAGAGTTAACATGCACTTAGAGAGGCTGTTGGACAAGGTCGACAAAGACCATGCATTGCTGAGACACATGGCTTTCCACTACATGGCACGAAACAAGGTGTGCAAGGCCCGAATCAAGAATTTGAAGGCCAAATTGAGGAAGCCAATAAGGAAGCAAAAGAGGCAAAGGGAGCTCGATCGTCTTCAGAAATTGGTCGAAGCCTCTTTAGCCCAGTATAAAGCTTAATGAAGAAGCTCCAGCCCAAATTTCAAGAAATTTGGGGCATTTTTGGTATTTTTGCAATTTTTTGTACAAAAAATAGGGGTTTTCTCCCTGTGCGCCGCGCCACGTGGCGCGTGCTTATGATAGGAGGCTCCAAATGAAAAAACTTTATATTTTTGGATTTTTCATGAAAAATCATGACTATTGGTGCATGGCCAAGACGTTTGGGTAAGTTTTGAGTCCTCAGGAGGTCAAAAAGGCCCTAAAAATGACCTCTCTACCCCTAATTTCACACACAGGAAGCAGTCTTGGGAGATTGAGGTGTTGGAGGGGCAAATCGGCACCAAATTCAGAAATTCCACTTAGGTTGGAAAGTCGACAGCCAGGGATTTCCAACAAGCACACTTGGGCTCGATTTTGACTTCAGAAAGTTCCTCAAAATCAGAATCAAAGTGGCATAATGCATACAGAAATTGGCGCGGCGCACAGAGGTTTTTTGACCAATTTTTCACCTTCGAGCTCAGAAATTCAGACATTTTGACTAGTTTTGCTTTGTGATGTTATTTTTTATCTATCTTGATGTAATTGGATAAACATGATGTAATTTTGGCACTTATTTACTTGTTCTAGAGGATTCATTCACCAAAAGTGAAAATTTAATGAATGAATCAGTTTCCTATCTTATAGAGGCAAGTTATTTTGATTGCCTAGATTTTAGTGCTTTGTTTAGAATTGGTTGAAACAGCTCCTAGAATGATGAGCTCGACCCCTAGAGGCAAGGGAATGAGTTGGGCTAGTCTATATCATGTATTTTCTAAGTCATTTTCAAGGTTGGACACTTGGGATTGCTTTGGCATATCATTGTACATTCTATATCTGCATTTTTTGCTAAGGAAAGACCAGGGTTTTGTAGCACTGTTTGGGATCCATGTGGCTTTATATTTTTATGGTGTGCTTCTCTGAGTAATTGTAAGTTTATTAGTGTTATGTGTATAATTTTCCTCTCTTTTCTTTTGAATTTGAACAAATAAGTGATTAAGGTGGAATCCATTAACTGTTATGCTCTGCCTTTGAATTTGTTTAAATTTCCATGTTCTCATCTGTTTAAGGAAAATTATTGAGACTTTCTTGCTCTCCTTAGCTCCTCACCAGTCTGATCTATCCATCTCACTCACTTTAAAGCATCAAAATGATTTCCTTCCTTGCCCCAATCAGAACTCTGCAAAAACTGTGCCTCATCCCCGAGCCCAATTTGACTTTCCCTGTTTCCAACACGAAACCCCCAAAAACTCACAACAAACCCTTGTACTTCATACCTAGCCTAAAATTAGCTTTTATTTCAGTCATCTCGAGCCCCATCGCTTGTCTTTTTCCGAGATCGACTTAGAGAGAGCCCTCTCCTATCCTCGTAGGGCTAGCTACGAGGCTGAGCGTGGCTTGATGTGGACCTAGAACCTTACCTTTTCAGCCTTAGGCAAATCTAGCCTCTAACAGAGTGGCGACCATACTTGGGAAGAAAATGGTTTCTTGTTGATGTCATTGGTTTTCTAAGCTACAGACGGAGCCTGAAGTTATGCCAGGTAGGCTTCGAAACGCTTTTGCTTTGCATTAGCGCACGTAGATAAATGCTGCTTCAGTCAATCTCCAGTCTAGCTTGTAAACGTGGCATCTAACTTGAAAATTGCCCTAGTACATGTATCAAGTTCAGATCTGATTGTTGATGGTGGACAATGACCAGACAATGGAAAGGCTGAAATCATTCACCTGGCAATTCCAAATCATTTGCGAGATCAGATCCAAAGACTCCACTGGATGATGAACCCGGTGAGCAGAAACATGAAAAGACAATATGGACAGATCAGGTATTCAAGTTGGAGTTTCATCCAAGACATTTTGTTCTTTGTTCTAAATTATTTCTTCTCTTTTCTCGAGAATGTCAAGAATCCTTTGCAAAGTATACTATGCTTGGAAAATATCCCAGGCCTGCATTTGATTCCTTCCCTTTAAAGATGGTAAATACCAAAGATTTGCATGCCTTTGAGCTTGATCAAGACCCTTCTTCTAAATCTTGTGATGACCCTCTTCAGAGTGATGAACCTAAAGAAAACAAAACTAAGCCTGTAGCTCTTGTATATACTCCTACACCTTTTATAGTCGCGGATAGGTATAAACCTCTTGTTTTAACTTCTGTTCTTCATGATTTCCCCAAAAACTATGATCTATACTTGCCGAGGTTTGATGGTGAAAGTAAGAATGTCAACGCTGAGAAACATGTGCAGAATTTTGAGTCCTTTCTAGACCTTTTTGAGGTTGATGAAAAAGATGTCAATATTAGGATTTTTTCTCTTTCTTTGCAAGGCAAAGTCAAGAGTTGGTTCAAAACCCTGCCTAATGCGAGCATCTCGGATTTCTCGCAGTTTGTCAAAGTTTTTCTTGACAGGTGGATGATCGGACGAAACCTTTTCCTTATTATAGAAGAGTATAACCAGCTGAAAAGACTACCAGAGGAGACAGTACAACAATTTTCTGCCAAATTTAACCAAGTTTATTGTTCAATGCCAGTTGAGATAAGGTCGTCTCCTAAATCTACTCTCTTGCACTACCTAGGTGTCTTTGATCTGGAAATGGAGTTTTAGCTGAGAGAAAGGAATGTCGCAACACTTGAAGAGATGCAGAATAGTGCAGTAAATGTAGAGGCTCATTTGTTGATCAGAAGGGCAAGGTTGAAAGAAGAAGAGATGAAAAACATAGATCCAGAGGAATAGAAATCTCTAGAGGTAAAGCTTGAAATTTTGGTAAGTGTAGTGGAAGAGATGATGCAGAGGATCACCACAAGGAATGAGAATAATGTTCAAGTCCATGGCTCGCTGATTGAAGAAGAACAAGCTGCTTATCCAAAACATCTTATTTCTTATCCCAATTGTTATAGATCTGATAATGATTGTCTTATTAATCATCTTGGAGAAGAGAGATATGTTGATATGACATGTATGCTTGATGATGTCTTTTATACTGATGATTTGCCTCAGTTTGATTAGTGTGATGATAATTATGTTCTCGAAACAGAAGCTAATCTTGCAGATAAATCAGTAGTTAGTTTGTGGGAGGAAGAGGTCCACTTTCAGTAGCTCGAGTACAGTGATCAACCGACGCATATCAGCTATGACAATGACGAGGAAAGTGTAGAAAATTTTGAAGTAAGTGAAGGATCTTTGCCTTTTTGTTTCGCTTCATTTCAGTTCATCAGAGACAACATTCATGCAATCATAACTAAGCTGTCAACAAGTCTTGATTTGGACCCTCTTGAGGGTGATGAAAACTTTGTTCCAGAATTCTCATATTCAGCTTTGCAGTTCCCGAAAGCCATTGCTTGTCAAGTTGCACATGAAGACATGGAAGCTGGAACACATGATCAAACAATACAGGATGACTCCCTACCATTTTGTTTTGAATCATTTCAGTTTTTAAAGGATAAATTGCATAGTAAATCTTCGAAAGAGAAGCTTGTAGGAAATCCACAATCTCTCAGCTTTAATGTTGAGGATAAAGGTCAGATTACAGATGAAGGTGTGGTAGCCGAAATACATGATCTAATAATACAAGAGGATTATGTACCCTTTTGTTTCGAAGCATTTCAGTTTATAAGGCAAAATTTTCACAATATCTCGACAAAAAAAGATGAACAGCCAGTTGGATGTCATACCATTTTAATGGATACATCGCAGCAGTCTTCTCAAATTTTTGATGATCCTATTGCTCATATGTTGGATTCTCCATCAGCTAACCATGTGCCAGAAGAGAATGTTGATAATAATATTATTCAAAAGTCGCCTTCATTGTCTTGTTTAACAAATTTTTCATTACAAAGCTCAGATCAAGGTTTGCAGTCATATGAGGAGATTGATAATGGAGACTTTTGTTCTGTTTGGAATGAGCAACAGAGTTTGGTTATTCATGAAATTCATGATCCTTTTGAAAGCTTGCTGCTATCATCAAAGAAAGACAGCACAGGTGTGAGGAAAATCTTAATATCCAGCTATGAAGACCACTTGGACCAGAGCAGTAATGTGTTAATGGAAATCAATAGCGATGCTTATGAATATCCTTTCGCAGTATTCTTGAAGTCATCCAGTCAATTCATGCTTTGCAATTTTATCAGCAGTAAACTTGATTCTGATTTTCCATGGGAGTTGTCGTTCAGTAGTTTTCTCTTGTTGTTTCTAAGCGAGCACTTGCGGAGAAGTCAAATAGCAGTCAGGATGCTTACATGGTTGCATTGGCTATTTCATTTCACTTGATCCGGTAGTGAAATAGAGATGTTAGGGTAGGTTGTATTGAATAAGCTCCATTTTGAGCATATTTTTCAGTTTGTCAGTTGTGTTTAAGTATCAAGTCAGTTTTTAGTTGAGTGAGAGTCAGTTTGTGTCGTCAAGTCATCAGTTTTCAGTCATGCATTTCAGCCTGAGTTTTTGACTCCATTGCCCAATGGATGAAGGCACTTGTCTGCTCTTCCAAAGATCTATCATTCTTGGCACCTCCAAGGAGCTACCATCCCCATTGGAGCCAATGTTAGAGTCGGTCTGGTCATCCCTCCATCAGAGATCAAAACTCTTTTTGCATTTCATGTTTAGGTGTCCCATCTCGCTCGATCAGTTGCATTCCGTTAGGAGCATGCCATAAATCTGTCGGAAGGGCTTTTGTCATTCATCCCCCTCATGCTTTGCACTGCTGGCTCAGGTCTGTTCATCAAAATCAAGTCTTAAAAGTCATTTGCAGTCCTGTTTCAGTTTCCAGGTCATAATAGTCATTTTAATAATTAGGTCTAGGGTTAGTCAATTTGGTCTTCAACAAAGTCTAATAAAGCCAGCAGGCCAGAGGGAGGTTCTTGATAAGTTGTTATTTCAAAGATTTTTATCGTCATATGGATGGATTATGACTTTTCTTAAAAACTCTGTTTTGAAGAGAAGTCGACATTTTGTTTTTTGTAATAATTTTCCAAAATTTTCAGTTCTTGAATTCTTCAGGCGCAGCCCTGGTCTCCTTTTCCAAATCACATGTCAATTATTCCTGCAAAAATTTGCCAAGAATTTCATCATTTCAACCAAAAAATCAAGGAGGAAACAAAAATTCAAAGTTGTATTGATTATGAAAAAGTGCCAATTTCAAAACATTACAAAAATGGGTTTTGAGGAACCAAAAATCAAATCATTCTCTTTATAAGATTTTGCCATGAAGATCAATGTAATTTTGCATGCCAAGGTCAAATAAAAGCATTTCAAATTGAATTGGGTGATCAAGTGCTTGTTTTGGGGTGAAAGTGCTTGCGACTAGCTAGTGCGGCGCACAGAATAGGTGGCACGGAGCACTGGAAGCGCACGACGCATGGGAGAAACTGCCCAATGCTATTCTAAATGAGCATAGTGCACTAGGAGTGCGCAGCGCACTGGGTTCTTGGCGTGGCGCATACAGTCCAAAGCCCAAAATTGCTTGAAATTTCGCCAATTTTCTCATAACTTGCATGGATTTTCCAGACTTTGCACTCTAAAGAGCAGTTAAACAGTTTTCATATACAGCAACATCTTTTCTTCAAGGTATTTTGTACAGTAGTCATGGCCTCTGAGCATTCATCGAACTATGAAGTGGAAACCCAAAGTGACTCACCCTTGGAAGAACAGGAACCTCGAAGTCCTCATAATGGTGGCAAACATGTTAGAGAAGAACCAACCACCCTTACAGAATTGTAGGCCTGCCCTCTTGCTATGCAGTGTCTTCAGCATCAGTCATGGTATGAGTTCTGTCAAAAGGTGGCTAGTGTCCAATTTCATCATGAGCTAGCGTTTCTGTTCGTGCTACACTTACATGGAGATCAAGCTACCTTAGCCGGTGTCACCTTCACGCTTACACCAGAATCTATCTCATTAGCAACCGATATACTGAACATTGGTGAACCACGGCACAAGAAACAGAAGATTGACCGGTAGCATTATGAGCCATACATTAAAACTAGTTTCTTGAGGCAGCTCAAGAGAATGTTCCCATTCCGATATCTGAAAGATGAATATGCTCCACTAATGAGACTGATTATGAAATATTTCAGCTATGAGGGACGGTTCTCTCGTCTTTATGCTTATCACATCAGGTTTCTCATGCATTTCACCAGGGTATGGATGATGAAAATTCCGTATTTCATTTTCCAAAACATAGAGAGGATGACCACCTTTATACATCATAAAACCCCTCAGTAGCAACTTAACAGTGTCTATAATTTTGCTCTTATCAAGATTTTGGTGGTTCATCAGCTTGGAGCACAGGGCATCACTTGGGATGATTTCATATCTAGTGACTTCTTCAGAGCTTCACAGGAATTATCAGAGGTTAAGCATGAAGATGGACCTTCTCATCAATATGAGCGTCATGAGACCGCTAGTGTGCCGATATTCATCACATATCAGAGAGGCACGAGACATTTGTTTGCAGCAGCAAAGTGAGTGTTATCTCCACCCGGGTTGGAAGGGGCCTCGCTTCCTCCATCAACATCACTGGTACAGGACAAAGGCAAGAGGTCAATGCAGGATGAGGGGTCTTCAGGTGAGCCATCAGGTCAACGAGAGACCGACTTCATTCTCCTTCATGATGATGATACAGATACGGGTCCGCAAAGTGCACAGCATAGAGAGATCATCCAGGAGTAGAAAACAGAGATCCAAGCCTTATCCCTTGACTTGGAGAGGTCTAAGTGGACCATCAAATACTTGGAGCATAGGAACAAATAGCTTGAAGATCAGCAGGTAATCATGGAGCTACAAAACATTCGCAAGAATCGCCAAGCTGCACAAAGGAGAAGAATTGAGCTCACGTCATTGGAGCATGAGATTAATGAGGATCGGGAGGCCAATCTCAAGAGAGTTAACATGCACTTAGAGAGGCTGTTGGAAAAGGCTGAAAAATACCATGCATTTCTAAGACACATGGCTTTCCACTACATGGCACGAAACAAGGTGTGCAAAGCCCGAATCAGGAATTTGAAGGCCAAATTGAGGAAGGCAATAAGGAAGAAAAAGAGGCAAAGGGAGCTCGATCATCTTTAGATATGGGCTGAAGCCTCTTTAGCCCAGCATAACACTTAATGAAGAAGCTCCAACCAAAATTTCAAGAAATTTGGGGCATTTTTGGTATTTTTGCAAATTTTTGTACAAAAAACAGGGTTTTTCTCCTTGTGCGCCGCGCCATGTGGCGTGCGCTTATGATAGGAGGCTCCAAATGTAGAAAACTTTATATTTTTGGATTTTTCATGAAAAATCATGACTGTTGGGGCATGGCCAAGAATTTTGGGCAAGTTTTGAGTCCCCAGGAGGTCAAAAGCTCCCTAAAAATGACCTCTCTGCCCCTAATTTCACACACAGGAAGCAGTCTTTGGAGATTGAGGTTTTGGAGGGGCAAATGGGCACCAAATTCCGAAATTCCACTTGGGTTGGAAAGTAGACAGGCAAGGATTTCCAGAAAGCACACTTGGGCTCAATTTTGACTTCATAAAGTGTCTCAAAATTGGAATCAAAGTGGCGCAATGCATACAGAAATTGGCGCGATGCACAGAGGTTTATTGACCAATTTTTCACCTTCCAGCTCAGAAATTCGGACAGTTTGACTAGTTTTTCTTTGTGATGTTATTTTTGATCTATCTTGATGTAATCGGATAAAAATTATGTAATTTTGGCACTTACTTACTTTTTATAAAGGATTAATTCACCAAAAAGTGAAAATTTAATGAATGAATCAGTTTCCTATCTTATAGAGGCAAGTTGTTTTGATTGCCTAGATTTTAGTGCTTTGTTTAGAATTGGTTGAAATGGCTCCTAGAATGATGAGCTCGACCCCTAGAGGCAAGGGAATGGGTTGGGCTAGTCTATATCATGTATTTTCTAAGTCATTTTCAGGGTTGGACACTTGGGATTGCTTTGGCATATCATTGTACATTCTATCTCTGCATTTTTTGCTAAGGAAAGACCAACGTTTTGCAGCACTGTTTGGGATCCATGTGGCTTTATGTTTTTATGGTGTGCTTCTCTGAGTAATTGTAAGTTTATTAGTGTTATGTGTATCATTTTCCTCTCTTTTCTTCTGAATTTGAACAAATGAATGATTAAGGTGGAATCCATTAACTGTTATGCTCTGCCTTTGAATTTGTTTAAATTTCCATGTTTTCATCTGTTTAAGGAGAATTCTTGAGACTTTCTTGCTCTCCTTAGCTCCTCACCAGTCTGATCTATCCATCTCACTCACTTTGAAGCATCAAAACGATTGCCTTCCTTGCCCCAATCAGAACTCTACAAAAACTATGCCTCATCCCCGAGCCTAATTTTCCTTTCCCTGTTTCCAACACAAAACCCCCAAAAACTCACAACAAACCCTTGTACTCATACCTAGCCTAAAATTAGCTTTTATTTCAGTCATCTCGAGCCCCATCTCTTGTCTTTTGCCGAGATCGACCCGGAGAGAGCCCTCTCCTATCCTCGTAGGGCTAGCTGCGAGGTTGAGCGTGGTTTGATGTGGACCTAGAACCTTGCCTTTTCAGCCTAAGGCAAAGCTAGGCTCTAACAGGAGGTAAAGAGTCATATATTTCTTGAAAATCTAGACTAAAAATATGACTCAATGACTCAAAATTAGGCATGGTGTCTATATTTTTCAGGAAGTCTTGAATCTCACCCTCTTGTGAGGACTCATCATTCTGATGTATCAAGGAAACAGGCTGCGTTTCCTCATCACTACTGTAGTCTAACCATAAAGTGTCTCGGAGCTCCTGAATGGATCTAGCAGGTGGATATAAGGTGACCTTGTTTCTGGAATCTGCATGGGAAATATACATATCACCAGAACGAAATCTGATATAAGCATTGACCATAACAAGCCATGGTCATCCCAAGATCAAAGGATGCCCTCCCACAAGGTTCTTTGGCTGAAGCATACTGAAATCTATGGGATATTCCTAAGAATGTAGGGAAACGACCACATCATCCAACAACCCTTCTGGCTTGATTTTATATATATCTGCTAGTTCAAGCACAGTGGGAGTAGGATGAATATGGTCCAATCCAAGTTGATCCATGGTTTGATTGGTCATAACATGAATGGATTCCCCTAGGTCTATAAGTGCATTGGAAATAAGGACATCACCTATCTGAACAGAAACAATAGTGTTTTCAGAGTCGGTATATTTCTCCATGTGCATACACCCCGTCATCAACTCTGCTGCTCTACCAACAAATTGAATAGTTTGAGGTTCCAATATTCTCCTTCCTGGCTTCTTGAGACAAAGTTCCCTAATGATTTTTATACATATGGGGATCTCTTTGATAGCTTGGAGCATAGATACCCTTATGAAAAGGTTCCTAAGATCAAAAGCCAGGTTAGACTCAGGAATGGGGTCTTTCTTCTCCACAACTAACCTCTTTGGATAGGGAGGTTAGTTGGAAGAAGATGAAAAGGGCTCAAAATGTATACGAATAGGCTGAATGGTGTCATCCTTTTCAGAATGGTTATGATTTTCCTCCTCTCCTTTCTCATTGATAATCACCATAGGATGATTTTTATTTTATGAGGTTACTACCTTCCCTGATCTCAATTAGAGATCATTGACTCCAACTGGCGTATTCTGATATCTGGATGAAGAAAGAGGGTTCATAGAATGGATCATTTTTACCAATTTATTATTGGGGTTGGGTAAAGGTTGAGAAAGTAGTTGAGAAGGTCGAAATGGTGCAGTTAAAGGTAATGGTGGCATAGGTTGACTCAGCTGAGGTAATGATGGTTGAGGTGTTGGGTAAGGTGCATATTTAGGAGGGTATGATTGCATAGGTGTACGATAAGAATGATGTGAATGATGTGAATGGTTTGGCCCTCTGCATCCTTGTTGCCAAGATTGGGAGGGTTGTCCATACTGATATTGATTCCCATGCTGCCAATGTTGAGAGTGACCAGTGTTAGGATAGGAATATGAGTGTGCATTATAACCAAAAAAATGTGGTGGAGGTTCAAGAACCATACCTGCACTTACCTGAGGCCAATTTCTTCATGCTCCCATAGCATGCGGTGATTCAGCTTCAGGTTGTCCCCCTTCAAGTACAGCTTTCAGCCCAGGTACGGAAGGACATTTCTCTATAGCATGGTTATCTGCACAAATTGCACATTTATTAGTTTCTTTAATATCAATAGGACATTATCTTAAAGGATGCTTTCTTCTACATTTAGGATAGAACATTGACAATATATCTTGATCTTATACAAGTTTTTACTGAAAATTAAAAGAGTCTATTTGTTTACTAACAATATTCATTATTTCAATTTTCATATTGTCCATTTTGTTTTCTAATTCAATAATAATAGCATCAGTAGATTCGGTTTTCCTATTTATATTATGAATTCCTTTATTGGATCTATATTGGTTCCTCAAGAATTTCCTTCCCAAGTCATAGATTTCATCAAAAGTTTTTTGAGCAATATCCCCTTGTCCTAACATATTTAAATTATTTCTAGCATCATCATTAAGCCCACGTAAGAACAAGGTTCTAATGGTACTTGGATCAAATTTGTGCTTTGACCTTTGAAGGATATACAAGAATCTCTCCAAGTATTCCTCTAGAGTCTCATCATCATTTTACACAATAGTAAAGATTTCATCTTGAATATCTCTAGTTTTACAATATTCCTGATATTTTGACAAGAACACTCTCTTCATTTGCTCCCAAGAAGATATAGTGTTTCCTCCTAGTCCCATGAACCAGTAGAGTGTTGCGTCCTTGAGGGTTGCAGGAAACAACTTTAACTTTTGGGCATCAGATGAATAATCATAACTTCTACACAAAATATCAAACTCAAATAAGAAAGAGTCTAGGTCTTCATGTACCTTACCATAAAAATGAGGAAGAGCTGATGGTGAAATATTTTTCATTTGTACTTGTGTATCAGGATCCACAATTGGGAATCTGAAAGTGGACTCTTCCTCATTTACCTGATTTTCACCACTTCCTTCTGCATGATCTTCCATATCTGCCATTGTTGTTATTCCACATGAACCACTCTCAATAGGCTGAGAAGGCTGACTATGGATTCCAACAGTCCCCTTCTTCCCCTTTATGGGTTGTGTCACACCTAGACCACTGCTACCAGAGCCTAGGTGGACTATTCCTACGTGATGAGTCTAAGTTTGTTTGGACTTTTTGCCTGCAAAAGAAGGCCCAATACGATTTTTTGTTTCAGATTTCTTAGTATTTCTTTGGCCCCTAGTGGGCTTCGGACCCCTACCTCTTTTAGGCATTCATTTCAAAAAATGACAAAACGAAATTCAAATAAAACCTACAATTTTCAAAAAAATAAATCAGCACCTATAAATTCCTTCAAACAATAGGAGCACATTTTAGGGAAAAAATAATAGCAAACTTACCCCTATTAAAAGAAAATAGCAAATTCTTACCAATTCAAATCATCTCCCAGACAACAGCACCAAAATGTTGGGTGCAGGAATTGTGCTTAAGCAAACTCATCAACACTTAATTGTCAACCCAGGGGTTTTTTAAACTTAGAGAAGATGCACAGGCAATGCCAAAAGTGGTATGAAATTTCCTATTCCTAATCCTACTTCTTAAAGGAAATACTTGCGGAATCAAATAGAAAACAATCGTAAAGGCAGTTGACACTAAAGAAACTCTAGTGCTGGAATGTAAAAGAAAAATTTGCAAGTAAATCAAGTAAAGGAGTTTTCACACAACCAAAACAATCTTAAATGCTGGAATGAAATGCTATTTTCATCTTCAGATGGATGGCTAACAATCTGACAAGTGGGCCCTTGTAGAGATTTGTTTCCCTCTTGATTTTCCTTCTACGCAAACAACTTGTTCTTACACTGTTGCAATCCGCTTCCACTAGTGTAGGTACAATGTCTCTATGTAAAAGTATACTTGACCTTCCCTACTGAATATTTATGTCTTAGTGAAGGTGCTCTAAGATTCAGGGCTTAGAGCACTCTGTTTCTGTGACAAGATACTAGATCTTGCAATGAGGCAGAGTTTCCCTCACCCAGTTTCCAAATTACTTTTGAAAGGATTGAAAGATGTGCTGAAAAGGAATTTCAACTGCAAATGAAATCTTGAAGTAAATTATCTATGGAAAAGAAATGATTTAATTAATTTACTCCTACAAAGGAAGTAAACTTCATGTAATGAAAGCAACTCAAAGGAATCAAAACAGTAGTCTAAGTGATCTACATGCGTCAACTAACTTTGGTAATCCACTAGAAGTGTTTATGTTCTTAGTTCATAAGACATAAAATGTAAGTATAACATATTTATGATAAATTCATGTAACTATTTTAAGATCATCTGGAGATATACTTTTAATGTTGAAGAAAATTACTGAAGTTAGTAGTTCATTCACTTGAAAAATAACTAGAAATAATATGAAGGAAAGTAATTCAATGTTTGCTGCAAAATGAAGAACTGAACCAAAGTGCAGGAAACCTCATGTATTGGTACAAGAAAAGCTTTCTACACGATACGAGCAAAAGCAAATTGAGACAAGGATTGAGAGTAAGGAAAATGTGAGAAAGGAATTTCATAAATGAAATAAACTCAACTAACTCCCAAAGCCATGGATTCGTTTCACACTTTAACTACAAAATATATTTAAACCAGAATTTCAGAAATCAATATCAGAACTATCACACGACGCAGCTGCAAAAGGAGATATTTACATTGTCTTTCTGAATAACAAAAGTACACAGGGTAAACAAGCTGGGTTGGCTGGGCGCTTGCCAACCAGCTCGTTTCCCATCTAAGAAATGGAAAAGCTCAGCACTCAAATATGCAACAAAGATAAATTAAACATTGTGTATGAAAATCATGGAAGATTTCTTGTATTACTCGATTCAGAAAATGTACATAAAGTGCAAGTCCAGCCCCAAAGCTGAGGCGATACCCAGATTACATGAAAATGAAATTACAGCTGATGGTTCGCTAGCTAGTCCTACCTATGATCTATATCTTATACATCCTTTTGGCCTTAGCCATTTTCCCTAATTACAAACATTTTCTTTTTTAGGCCTTTCGGCCAAACAGACTAACAACCAGAATTACAAAGTCGGTTAACAGTTATAATGAAACATGTACCTCGCTTGGCCATAGACTAACTTTTGAAAACATTCCCTAATTGTGCGCCATTGGTATCCTTCTTTAGTTCATCAACAACTAAACTCGGAATCAAGTATCAAAACACGTCCTTGTGGAAAGATTTGGCTCATAGAAATCTCGAACAGTCCTTGTGGCAGTGTAGGAATCTACTTGCACTAGTCATACTTATTTATAATTAATACGAAGTTTATCAATTACTTCTAGGAAATTAACATAAGTTACAAGAGGTACGTAATAGGCATGAAATCCATATAAAAATGATTAATAAAGCACTTTAATGAATCTTAATATAAAATACGAAGCATGTGTAGGAATAGGTAGTTATCTTAGACTAGTGCAGGAAAGAGAGGTTTATGTTGAGATAAAACAAATGATAAAAATGGGTAGAAAATAGGGTAATTTGGGGCACCAACATTAACCCCGTAAGTCTGCTCACAATTGGATTCCCGAAGATAGAGTTATGCCCAATCTCTCACGATGACATAATTATAGATTAGTTCAGTAGAGCGAACTTGTGCGACGTGCCATAAGTCACTGTTTCGACCTTAGATTCTAAAACAGATACCCAACAAACTACAGTCTATATTCTTTCTTTAACTTTTTACAAAATTTGAATCAGATACTTCGAGAGATATTTATGATGATTTTCCCAAGGTCACCTATTTGGGATGTAATTCGAGGGCCTGCAGAAACCCTAAATTTCTTGGACTGTATCTCCAAAAATATAGCGAAGAAAAATATAAAATTCGGGCCTGAGCATCACCAAGCTTTCAGGTTAAATGGGTTTTCATTTCAGAATCTAAAACATCATATAAAACAAAGTATAGCGAAAAATTCCGCGATGACCTGTTTAAGATGGAAGTTTGGAGCTTGCAAAAATACTAACTTCCTCAAATCGTATCGTCAAAAATATAGAAGCCAAGATCTGAAATTCAGACCCGAGGGTCGGCACGATTGTGTCTCAAATGGGTCCTTTTGTTATCATTGGAAACGTCGCAGAATAAAAGTTATAGCGAAAATTCCACGATGACCTATTTTGGAGAAGAGAAACCCTAGAATCTAATGCTCTAATACCAAATGTTATGAACTCAGCTCATAGAAAGATAGAAAAGAGAGATCAATGCCTTCAAAATAATCCTCTTCGAGGGGGTAACCTCCTTTAAATTACACAAATGAATAGTTCTTGAATGATACAAATGATAAGACCTCATTTCTATATATAGGAGTCTAAGGGGTCATAATATAATCAAAGCAGACATAACAATAATAATGTGAGGGTACAATAATAACAATTGTGGACTTCTACAAGGCACAATAATAACAATATGGGCACTACATGGGCACAAAATATAATAAGGGGGTTGCACTAATAACAATAAAGGGTTAAACTAGTAGTATAAGGGCCTAACTGTTATAGACATATTTGGGAACATCAACCCCAAACTTATATGTCGATAAAATAGGGATCATCAACCCCTAAAAGAGTTGTTTCATACCCTAAAAGAACATAGTCATCTGATTACATCATTCCCCAAAAGTTCCATCTAAGAAACCATCCAGAAATTGCCTAAACTGAACCATACTGACTGCTCCACTGGCAAAGTGCGATGCATACTGAGTGGTACACTGCCAGGGTACGATGCATACTAATTAGGCCTTCTATAGGGTGTGATGGGCGAGGATGGACAAATTTCCGAGACAATTTGCTAGGTGGTTGCTCATGGAATCTTCTAGAAACTTCTCCTGTGCCACTTGCCTCTCTGAATTCACCCAGGGATGAGTAAGAGATCCAAGAAATCTCCAAGTGGAACCAATTGTAACAAGTGGAATGACACTAATCAAACCCCATGGATGACTCACACCCTTGCACACATCTATAAATGGATCCCTCATCTAAGAGATTTAGGGCTGCAATATTGTGAATTGCAAGGAAGTGCTGATAGTTTGTAATTGAGGAAAGAGCATTATATTGTTGGTGTGATCTTGCTATTTCATGAGGTGAAGAGGGATTGAAGCTGGGAGGATGATGCCGGATCAGACAATTGGGTTGTAATTCTCCCTTCTATTAATAAAGATCTTCAAGTTTTCTTCCATATGATTGTGCAATTGTGAATGTTATCATTTGTGAATGCTATCATTTGTTCATTATATATCTAATTCTGTAATGTTTGTGTTGTAATAGATCACGATGCTTTGATGGTCCTTTGTTGCTGTAATTGTGCAGGTACTCTCCAAGTGGGTTAATTACTGAGAGAAAAATGATCTGATCACACAAGGTTAGGAATGGCAGTCATGAAAAATGAATGTTGAAGGTATTGCAGTGGATGAGGCATTAACTAGATTGTGGTTTCTCAACTGAATGACTTCTCTTGAACATGTCGGTGACACTGAGATGGATTGGTAGTGTTAACCCCAAAAGATGGATGGTGTGAAACACCAATGGTGTGATGATGGGTGAACGAAATAACCCAACCCAACTCAATAACAGTGATGGAGTGAAAGTGTCATGTTCAAGAGCGACGTGCTACCATAAATTCTTCAAGTTTTTTCCCTTTTTCTCCAGTCATTGCTCACCAGTACCTCTTTATTTTTGTCAAGCTTTAGGAGGATAACATATGCTTGTTCTATAATTTTCCCTTCGAGCAAACCTGTCGCTATGTTTTAATGAGTCTAGCGATAGTGAAACTCGGTCTTGTCTAGAATGGACAAGTTTGTCGCTTTTGTTTTAACGAGTTTAACAACAAGGACAAATCGGTCATTTTCATGTTTAGAGAGTTTAGAAAGGGATGAAAAGGAAAATCTAGAAGTTATTTTTCATAAAATAATCTCTTAGGTCCGAAAAAGGATAAAATAATAGAAAAGGGATGACTTTTCCGATCACTTTAACGAGCTGAAAAAGACAAGTGTTCAAAATTTTTCGTAAGATAATCCCTCAGGTCCGAAAAAGGATAAAGTCACACAAGAGGGATGACATTTCAAATCACATTAATGAGCTAGAAAGGCCAATTTCTTGACAATATTTTCATATTTAACAAGTATGAAAAGGGTTTAAAGGAGACTCGATTTTGAGGAACGAGTGGTGTCTAGGGTAGCAACTGGTTCCAGTGAATTTAGAACTTCTCAAAACATGGTGAATTGTTTGAAGAGGCTAGCTAATGAGACCACTCATCACAAATGTTCCTCAAAAGAGTAAAACAACCAAGTGAGAGCGTATGATCGGCCAAAGGGATGGTGGTGATGAGAGGTACACAAACAAGGTTCGAAAGGCTAATAGAATGGCAATCATAGAGGTTATTTATTTCAAGGTGGGTTCATTTTTTGACAAGCTTGAACCATGGGGGAACTATTCTTGGAAATCAGTTTCATTTTTATACAAGCTCAAAATGACAAAACTATGCTTGAATCAGTGGTCAAAGATGTTCAATTCACTGTTTAGCACACCAGATTCGTTTGTCAGTCGTTCAACCTGCTCAATCACTCCATCAAATTGATTAGAAATATATATATATGGATGAAAAATGAACTAAAACTAACATTTTACTTGAAGTATGTGAATAGTAAATATAAAAAGTAGTTTTACCTTTCACTTTCATCATTTCATTTCAAATTTGGGATTTTGGAGCTCTGGAGTGGTTTTCCCCCTCAAATTTCACCAGTTGATTTCGGGAGATCCTGTGGACTATTTTTCATGCCGTCAGGACCAGGTAGGAGCTATCCCTAAGCTCTTCATTTTCATTCCATCTTTTCTTGAATCTAATCTAATTTTTCCACTTTTTTGGGCCCCTGGGGTTTGAAGATCGCGTTACCCAATCATCGCACCTAGCCTATATATAAAGGTGTGATTCATACTGAGCTACCAATAGGCCAATCAGTATGCATCCCAACTTGCTCAAAGGTAGGGTGTGATGGGCGCAGAAAGGTAACTTTACATAGTTTTTTTTCATCAAATGTTTGCTTGTTTTTGCTCAAATTTGGATCCTAACTCATCTTTTGTTTGCATTTTAGATTTTTTTTGGATCAAGATGGTTGTCACATGGCATGAACGAGAACATGAAGAGTAGGATATGATTGCTTTACATGGCCAGGGCACAGTGGATGCATTAAGAAATTGTGGCTTGCTGAAGTTCTTCCGTATATCCAACATGAGGCAACAGATCAGTTTGTTGCAGTATTTTCTCGATGCTTGGGATTTAATTGACCAGGTATTACAGATCAACGGTAAATTTATTCCTTTTAAAGTTGAGGATATTTACTTTCTGATGAGATTGTTGAGGTGTGGTGCCCCTCTTTCACTATCAGGATTTGCTCGTGGGGGTGAATCCATGAAATATTACATTCATCAGTTCTGCAGGGATGGATCTCAGCCCAGTAGAGATGGTAAGATTAATATCCGGGATGTCATTGATTGGCCCTTGAGGACCATTTTATTTACCTTTGCTAGATTGGTTGGCAGCACAGATCTACATTTGGTGAACAGATCTTACATGCGATATGCCCTGGAATGCCTAGAACTGAAGGTGTTCAATTGGTGTGAGGCGATACTTCCTGTCATAAAAGAAAAACCCTCCAAATTAAAGAATGGAAGAACCAAGAATTTTGGCTATGGATCCATATTGATTGCTTTTTCTTTGGAGAGGATTCCACTGATGTAGCCTCAAAACATTTCACTGGTATTTCCAGCACTGAGGGAACCACGGATGCAGAGATGGGTTGATCTTATGGCCAGACATGCGAGCTAGTCACAGATTTCCTTCTTTGATGCCTTTCTCGAGTGGTTCAACCGCCAGGAGATGGTATTTACGGAGTATCCATATGTCAGGATGGATTTTAGAGGCGAACTGGATTTGGCATTACCAGCTGGCGAGCAGTGGAGTGCTATAGGTAAAATGATTCGACCACATCTTTGTTTTTCAGTTTTATAATGTTTTGGTGTTTTTGATGTTACCAAGACTAATCAAACTTATATGTGCATGCAGATATTGGACCATTGCGACCAGTGGCACGCCCACAGGTGGAAAATGACGCTCTAGTAGGAGAGGCTGTAGGGGGTCGTCCTTCGGGATTCGAACATATCAAAGACCCTGGCAGTGTTGCAGGATCAGATCGAGGGCCTCACTCTCGGTATTCAGGATGTCAGGGCTGATGAGTCACCTTTGAGGTTAGAACACCATACTACTAGCATACCGAGTCGTTGGACTAGGCTCCTGCGCATGATAGCACAAGCAGTGACATTTTATCACCAACATCACTAGTCTAGGATGTTTTTCTACATTCATTTTGAGTTTCTTGGTCAGATGACCGATTTTGTCTTGGACACAAAACATATTTTAAAAACTATAAATAGCTATCTACTTTTGATTTTTGGAGTTTTATTTTGGCTAAGTGATGAAATCCTAATGCAAATGTTGATGTGAAATGATTTCTTTACAAATGTTGTGAATGTCTATTTAACACATAGTTTGGTAATGAATTAGTCAATGTGTTTAAGTTTCTGGAAATGTGTTGATATTGAATGGAATCAAAATGTCTTTCCAAAATCCTAACTCTTAGGAACATGAAATAAATAGCTGGGTTCTGAACGAAATAAACACCAATAAGCTGTAGAATGACGAGTTGTGAATCTAGCATGACAACGAGTTGTTGTATGCCATGTGAAATGGCATCAGAGAGGAGTTCAATCAACACGCTATACGTAGTGTTGTTGTTCATCGATCGACCAATACATATCCCCCTGAAACTCACTAATTCGCTGCATGGAGTGAAAATGGCCCAGGCCGCAGAGGATAGGTTCTGTGTACTACGACTAGCTCTGTCGGCGTACCCAACAAATGGTTCCAAAAAGTCTAATATCTACAACAAATGTGAAGTGGATTACTCAACCAAAATGACAACTCTAAAAAGGAAACACTCATAAATGCAATAAAAGCATATGTACAATGAATTTACTATGCTCAATCAAGCATAGTAACGTTTAAGATACAACCCGTTTTGGGGCTGTGACAGTGTAATCCCATCATAATCGACCAGCTCGTAGACTCCTTTTTTTAATACTCTTTTAAAAATGTAGGGGCCCATCCATAATGGTTCGAATTTACCTGCTCCTAATTTGTCAAAGTCCTAATCGTAAAGCAAGACCAAGTCACCTTCTGAGAAGACACGAGGCTTGAGATTTTTGTCATAGTGCCCTTGACGCATTTCTTATGTGCTTCTTTAACCAACGTGACATCACAACGCATTTCATCTAGATGGATTAGTTCCAAGAAACGTGCCTCTTCTTCAACAGTTTCGGGAAACAGATCAATCGCAAGCTTGCGGGATGATATTTTGCACTGAATTGGTAAGACTACTTCCAGACCATACACCAACTGAAAGGGCCTAAATCCGGTCACATTTCTCACCGAAGTCCTATATGCCCAAAGAGTTGAGTACATGATTAAATGCCAATTCTTTTTGTGGACTCCAATCATTCTCTGCAGCATGCGCTTAAGGAATTTTTTGATTGCCTCAATTTGTCCGTTAGCCTGCAGATAATATGGAGTAGAACTATCATGGGACAGTCCTAATTTGGCAGTCAATTCTATCATCATGTGATGGAAAAAATGTAATCCATGATCTGTGACTATAGCCTATGGTCCACCAAATCTAGAATCTACTGATTGAAAAAGGAAAGAGAAACCATTTCACCACTATTGTTTAATGTAGGCACCGCCTCGACCCATTTTGTAAAATAGTCAACAGCGACTATAATATACCCATGCCCCCTGGCCGAGGTGGGGTTAAATATCACGAAATCAATGCCCCATTTAGAAAATGGCCCAACAACAATTACTGGATGTAGTGGTGCAGGTGGTAATCTAGTTTTGCGATCAAAAATCTGACAAGCATGGCAACTTTTGACTGCAATTATGCAATCTTTGAATATGGTGGGCCAGAAGTAACCAGCTCGTAAGATCTTTTGTGTAGTAGCGTAACTAGATATATGTCCCCCACAAGCACTTGAATGACAATGATTCAAAACTTTTTCGGCCTCCTCATGCGTGAGGTACCTTCGCAGGACCGTATCGACACCATGATGGTAAAGTGTATCACCAACGATCAGATAGTCTTTGGCTTGGTATCGAGTACGTCGCTGTTCAGAGCGAGAGGTGTTAGGCCTAAATGTTTGGGTTAGGAGATAGACCAGTATATCTCCGTACCATGGATCACTTGACGATATTAGAAATAGAGTCTCATCGATGATTGATGCTTGGGATGTTAAATCATTGGATGACGAGGGAAGGTCACAAAGTAACTCTGCAAAGACGAGAGATTTCTTTGATTTGGATTTGGTGAATTCCATATCAAACTCCTGAAAAATAGCTATCCATTTGGAATATTTTCCCCCTAGTAATTGACACGACAGAATGTAGGTCATAAGGTTGCAATCTGACACAATGGTAGTTTTGTGAAAGAGAACATAGTGTCGAAATATCTGTACTGCTTGAACGGCTGCTAAAGCCACCTTTTCAGCATAAGAATGCTTGCTTTCTGTATCATTAAGATTACAACTTAAATAATATATAGGATGTTCTATTCCATTATCTTCATGCACTAAAACCATAACGATGATTGTATCTGTAACGGGGAGATACAGGTTGAAGTCTTTTTGATAGTCAGGAGCATACGTTAATGATGCTTTTATCAGGGAATCTTTTAAAGCATCAAAGGAAGCTTGCACAACCTGATACTAGTGGAGGGGTACTCCTTTTTTCAAAACACGTGTATAACCTTTAGCAAGCTCAGCATAATGTGGAATGAACCTCCTTAGAAAGTTTGCTTTCCCTTGAAGTCTTTGAATCTGAAGCAAATTTGAAGGTGGAGGCATGTCAAGGATTGCCTGAACCTTAAATGGGTCGAGTAAAATTTTATCCTTAGAAGCTACAAAACCAAGCAATCGACTAGAACCAACACAAAACACACTTTTGCGGATTGAGTCGTATCTTGTAGTGTCGACAACGTAGAAATATGGCTCTCAAATCCTACGGATGATTAGTCCATTTTTGTGATTGAGCGGGCAGATCATCGAGATATGGTTGAACGATATGTTTGATGTCATGGAAGGCGTAATTCATTGCCCTCTAAAATGTTGCTCTTGTGTTCTTCAAAATGAAAGGTAATTTATGATATGCGAATGTGCCCCACGAACATATAAATGTAGTTTTTGACTAGTCCTATGGGCAGATATTAATTTGATTGTATCCGGAAAATCCATCCATGAATGAAAATATTTCGCATCCGGCACATTCATCAATAATTTGGTCAATAAAGGGTCTAGGATATTTTTCCTTTGGACATGCTTGATTTACATCCCTATAATCGACACACACTCTAATCGTTCCTTGTTTTTTCATTACAGGAACGATATTCGATACCCAATTAGTGAGAGGAACGGGGTAAATGAAGCCAGCACACAAAAGTTTTTCAACCTTTGCTTTGATGGTAGTGGCTTTCTTTGGATGAACAGGTCGAAGTCGTTGTCGTACTAGTTTGACATCTGTATACATCTTGATTTCATGTTCAACAATTCTTGAGTCAATGCCTGGAATTTCTTCATATGACCATGCAAAGACATCTCTGAATTCGCGAAAAAGAGGGCAATAAATTTCTAGTTCTGAGGGAGAACAAGATTTGCCAACATGAATATTTTATGAGAGATTCTTCAGCGTAAATCACATAGAATATCATTTGTCGACGCGTTTCGAACCAACTAGTGTGGTTCATCGTCAGGACAAGTTGAAGAAACAGATCCAGCTTAGCATGTTAAATAGTCTGAGCAGAGTCTCCAATGGCTACTTCGACCAATGGCTAATTTTGACCTTGGGACGAGGGTCAAATTAATATTATTATTATTATTATTTATTTATTATTATTTATTATTATTATTATTATTATTATTATTATTCAATTTTAATAAATAAAATAATTTTAATTGGTGTTAATGGATAGTTAGAAAACTAATTCATTTATTTATTTAATAATTAGTAATTATAAAGATTATAATAATAGGTTGTTAATAAAAGTTAGTTAGAATTAATAAAAATATAGGAATGAGGTAACTTAAAAAATTAAAAATAATTGGAACGAGGTAAAAAAAATAAAATTAAATAAACAAATAAATAAAATTAAATAATGGAATAGTTACCTCATTCCTATTAATTCTAACTAATTTTTATTAACAACCTATTATTATAATCTTTAAATAAATAAATAAATGAATTAGTTTTCTAACTAACCATTACATAAATAAATAAATAATAATAATGATAAATAATAAGTAAATAAAATGAATAATAATTTATTTTTTTTATTTTTTTATTTTTTAATTTATTTATTTATTTATTTACCTCGTTCCAATTATTTTTATTTTTTAAGTTACCTCATTCCTATATTTTTATTAATTCTAACTAACTTTTATTAATAACCTATTATTATAATCTTTATAATTATTAATTATTAAATAAATGAATGAATTAGTTTTCTAACTCTCCATTAACACAAATTAAAATTATTTTATTTATTAAAAATTGAATAATAATAATAATAATAAATAAACAAATAAATAATATTAATATTAATATTAATTTGACCCTCGTCCCAAGGTCAAAATTAGCCGTTGGTCGAAGTAGCTGTTGGAGACTCTATTCAGACTATTTAACATGCTAAGTTGGATCTGTTTCTTCAACTTGTCCTGACGATGAACCACACTAGTTGGTTCGAAACGCGTCGACAAATGATATTCTATGTGATTTACACTGAAGAATCTCTCATAAATTGATATGGATCACAGAAGCCTCAATTCGACAACATGAATATTCTCTACAACATTAGGTTTGGTCGAAATATTAATGGTGATAATTTCTTCAATATTGAACAGAATTCTCTTGGAATCTACTGTATGTACAGTATTTAATAAAAAATAAAAAACTGAAGGATGATTGAGGTCATTTGAATAATCTTCATTGTCATCTCAAAGGTGGGAACGATGGTGTTAATCTTCCCACGATGTCTCTCCTATCATCATTGATTTGATGATTCCTTCACCTGTAGAATGTATGTGAGACCAAGGATCAGAAGTGGTACCATATTCTAAAGACCTATCTACTCAAACACTCGTCGAGTGTTGATTTGGGTTTTCCACCCAAGCCCAGAAAATTGATTGCTACAAAGATTCAATGGGGCTTGGTGGCAACACCTTGTGATAATCCTCACTATCAGAATGGTCAAAGCTCTTCTTAAACTTAGATGATGTAGAAGAGATCATATGATAGGTTTCCACTGTGGCTACTTCCGTGAAACCAGATGGAGGTGGGAGGGCAAAAGTACCCATTAAGGAAGGGTCTTTCAGGAGACCTACTCCAACATTTTGAAGCGATTGTGAACTTCCATAGATCAATGGAATGCTTCCAGTAGCTTGTGAACTGTTAGGAAAAAAGGCTAGTTGGTCAACGATTGTGATTCCACCTTGGAAGGGAAATGCAATCTTTCTAAAATATGTAGACAAAATGGCAGCCATAACATAAATCTAGGGCCTTCCTAGTAGAATATTGTAATCAAGGCTTCCTTCAATGACCTTGACTTCAAGTTCTATTGTCTTGCCCCCTAGTTCAACTTGAAATCCACTTAAAATCCCATATGGAGTGTATGTCCTTCCATCGAATGCTTTTAATGTTGTTGATGATCATGACAAGGGTGGTGAACCAAGAGTTTTCCATCGACTCATCGACATAATACACTTAGATGCCCCCTTATCAATGATGGTTCAATGAACAATTTTATTGAGGGCTTTTACCTGTATAAGGAAAGCGAGTTGGGCCGGTAACGGAGGTGTATATCCTTTATGATTAAAGGCCACAAGATTGGAATCCGTTGGATCGATCCCACCTATTGCTAATAACAAAGCCTGCTTTTGGGAGGGAGAATTTTGCAATACCTCAATTGTCGACATAGTGGATGGCGATTGAGCCAAATCTTCCACTATATTATAATTTTGAGTAGCTCGAGCATGAGGATTAGATGTCGATTTATGTATGACTCCCTTTGGCGGCTTTATTGTTAATTCAGGAATTATGGGTGGAACAACTTCTAGCGAAGTCGTTGTCAAATTGTTAAGTTGATTTGTAGCCTGGTTGTTCGATGACGATGGATACCCATAATCTTTATTCCTTGTCGATATCAAAGAATCATTTTGATTATTTGAGATGGATAGCATAAGCACTTAGGATTTGGAAGCGTGATCGATAGCAACCAGATTAGTTTCTGGGTTTGGAAACAGATCAGTCAACACCGTTGAGGTATTTGAAGCTTTCAAAAGTTTTACAACCTTAGCTCGATGTGGACATTCTCTCGTGTAATGATCCTCATTACATATTAAACATGGAAACGAGGAGGTTTCTTTAGCCTAGTAGGGTTCTCCGATGATTTTTCAAGAGTTGTATTCTCCTATTTCTTCTTATTATTTTTCACTTTCTTGTTGCCCCTCGTTGCTTTGGATTTTTGCCTTTGTTAGATGACATAGAATTAATCTTTGAGGCAAGAGGTTTGTCATTTGCATTTTGACTAGAAACAACAAGGGCTTTACCAGATGAACCCCTTGCATTTGTGTGCTTGAGGCACCGATCACACCGTCATCGACATGAGAGTCACTATTCGACTTAGGAGGAGGTAGAACAAAGAATTCTTGTCTAGGAGCATCATGAATTTTGTCGTAGAGTGTGCCAGACTGAGTATAGATCAAGTCTAATATTGGGCATGAGCAATGACTTGCTCTTCAGTGACAACTCCTCCTTTCGCCACATCCTCAGTGATAGATGGAAATAAGGACTTAATAAACCACTCAGCTAACAGCTGATCGAGAACATACATCTTTACCATTCGACGACGATGCCGCCATGCATGAATATGATCAGATATGTGAGTGGCTATGGTTTGTTTAAAGTTGGTAAGGAGTTTTGTTCCCATTTTGTACCTGATGGGTAACTGAAAGTGGGTTATAAAAGTTGTGGCAAGGATACTAAAGTTATCAAACGAAGCTCTAGGAAATTTGATATACCATTTTGCTGCTGGACTAGTGAGTGTTCTCTGAAAAAGGTGAAGCCTAATTGAATCATCATTCAGGGTGTTAGATGAGCACCAAAAATGAAAAGTCATTACGTGATTCAATGGATCTTTACTTGGATTTCCATTGAATTTAGGAATATTGGAGAGAAGTTTATGAGGAATTGCTGGCCACCAAGGGGCATATGCAATTGGATCATTTGTCAGCCAGTTCAAATCTGGTAATTCCAGAGTTGCTACAAAAGGCAACTGCTGATTCAGGTTAGGTGGAGCATACCCAAGATAAGATGGAATCACCTAAGTAATACGTATTTGCATACCAGCATAATGTATCTGATGCTGGTAACTTGGATAAGGTTGTTGGACATAACCAGTATACTGTGGTTGTTGATAACCGTTTTGAAAATGCAGTTGTCCATTACCTACAAAGCCTTTTGCTCAGGTCCTCGGTAGGATTGATATTGACCAAATCCAGTTTGAGCTTGTAAGCCAAGCCCAAAGTGAGGTTGGGTTTGTTGGAATTGTGGTTGTTGGTATTGTACTAGCCATGGTTGTTGGACCATTTGTTATTGCCCAATACTTGAAGATTGACCAAGATGCAGATTGATAATACCCACTTGTACCTGAGTCGTTCCAGGTAAGGAAGCACTAACCTGAGGTTACGATTGAGCCATAGAGACAAGTAGTTGTTGTATCGTAACCTGAGAGACTTGAGGTTGAGACACAACAAGTTGTGCTTGTGCTTGCGACACAATCATAATAGCAGGTGTAGTGGGAATATTTGACATAGGTTGGATTTGTTGCGTTGAATATACAACCCTTGGTTGTTGTGGCAGTATTGGTACCCAACCAATGGATATAATTCCAGTTTGACCTAAATTTTGTTGGAAACTCTCATATCGTTGTTCCCTAGGAGGGAGCAATGAAAAGGCATACTGGCCTCCATATCGCGATAGTCCAGTGTTTAAAGGATATATCAGTCTTTGAAGATTGGTCTGCCCAAATTGATACTAGCATGCAAGATCAAATTGTTCAGTTTCAACATAAGAAAAACCAGATGGGACTCCAGATGAATAAATACGAGTAGACCATGTTGCCAAAGCAGCCCCTAAGTGGACTCTAGCTAATGACTGATAACTAGCCAGAACAGATGGTATACCAGCAAACATTGTAGGAATGGCAAGATGAAGTTTTGCCACAGGTGTATCAGATGACACATTCCTGGATGTCAATGGTTGCTCAAACATGCTTAATTTATCCAAAATATTTCCTAGCAATTTGATAGGAACTTGCGATGGAGGAGGATCAAAAGAACCAAACTCAGGAGTAGAAGGACACAAATGAATCCCAGTTCAAAAATGAAACAAGGTACTAGATGGGGGATCCTCTACTATTTCCTCTATATCAATCAAACCGGTTGGAAGAGGTAAACCGTCAGGTCTGTAAAATATTTCTGGAGCCCAAGAAGGTATAGCTTCTGCAGTAATAGATATCGAAGAGGTGACACCTTCTAAATTCTGAAACTCAACTTCTAGATGTTCAGGTAAGTGAACTTCAGTCTCAAAGGGAGGTTCTTGAACAAATACTAGTTCGAATGTAGCCTTGGTTTGAACTGAGATGGGTTCTGGATCAACTTCAGATGGAGTTGTTTCAGGTATAGAGGTGTTTACCATTACACTAGGATCAGTTCTAATGTCCTCTTGTAATTGCGGAACTTCTTCTCTAAAGGCAGATATATTAGAAATGATTGGAGTAATTGTAGAACCAAATGAGTTAAACTCAATTAAACGAGACCACTTTGTCCGGATTGGCTTTGCTTCCGGAGGCAAAGATGGTTGACTTGCTAGTCTCCACGAACGATGGGGTCTTCATTAAATTTCTTCCATGATTGCGGATTACTTGATCAACTCAAAATTAAGGGGGGAAATGATGTTATTCCGATTTCAATTAATTTTAAATACGCTTTGAAACAACCTTGCTTTTTCAGTTTTTAAGAGTCGAGAAAAAGCTAAATATGACTCTAGTCTCCTTTGATTTTTAATGAGCCTGAAAAGACAAGTGCTCAGATGGACCTTTTATTTTAAAGAGTCGAAAAGGAATGAAAGTGACTTCTCTGGAAAATCTAGACAGAGGGATTACCAAACCAATCGCAAAACTACAATATACACCTTGGTGATAAATTAAAGAGAAATTACCAAGGACTTATGTATAGCAGTCAATCTTCCTAAATGTTGTGTTCAGTCCATTGCAATCAATAAGGCGGTAGACTCAGCTTCCTATGGATAAAAGATATAAGCCTATTGTGGTCTCCCAATATATACGCGATGGTACGGGGAGCACAAATCCGTGCTAGCACTTGTCATATCAAGGAGGAGGAATCACCCAACCTTCAATGAAGATGATAGTTACTAGTTTTAATGACATCGGAACACGTCTCTAGCCTAGACCTCTAGATATGTTGCGTTAAGTTCCAAAGCATTGTTATGTTCATTGAAATTTATTTTAAAGTTGATCTTGTTTAAAGTTTTCCTTTCAATGGTTCACCGCGTGATGATGATTTGAAATTCCTAAAATGCAATCTACAATGATAAACAATCTTGTTTATTTTGATCAATGAAAATCCTAGCTACTAGGGAAAGAGGATTACAGTTCCTTCAACAAAAAGCAAAGAGCACACACTAGTGCATTTTCCTAAATCATTTTTTCGCACACAAACCAAAAATGCTAAATGCAAATGCATGTATTTTTTTTTTTCTCCTTAATGTGAGAAATGCCAAAAAGGAAAACTAAATGCAACAAAGATCTGAAATATTTCTTTCAAAATGACATTTTTGACAATTTTTTCTTCAAAAGAGAAAGGAAGACTCAACGACACTTTTCGATTTTGAATAAAAATTCTTTCGACACTTCGAATATAAACAAATCAAATCAAATACATGAAGAAAATTTCAATCGAATATCAAGGGAAGGAAGAACCCACGATGCTTCTCTTTTCGACAAAAAACAACAATTACGACAGTTTTTGTACCAAAGCAACAAATCGATTTAAACAAATTTTTGACAAAGGATTGTAAATGATGAACAAATACAAAAAAAATTCACTAATCCTAATCTAATGGATGCTGATCTATGTGATGCAAGTAGGCTTCAGTAAGGAGGCACTATTCATAAGCAGCAAAACAACCAAACAAAACTGAAAACAAGGTCAAAACCCTCAATTTCTAGAATGGAAAAAGATTTCACTCAGTCATTGCACCTGGGCTTCATAGAAATTGAGATGCATTGCACTTACTGCACTCGGGAGGTGCTATGCATATTGATTCACAGTGGGAGATAGTACGATGGTCTAGGGAGCGCAACTGAAATGGGTTTTGGCTTAGATGTGCAATTGTTCTCAGAGTTAAGGTGGATTTTTATGAACAGTAAAGAGAAAATTAGGAATGAATGTCTTCAGAGGTTACTGAGCTACCAAAAGGTCATCTAGATGTGCTTGAAAGTCAAATGTTTAATTCATAAACTAAACCAGAGATTGACTGAAGCAACATTCATCTATTATGCAATTGCAGAGCAAGAGTAGTTCGAAGGCTACCTAGCTAACTTCAGGCTCTGTCTATAGTTTATAAAACAAATAATAACAAGAAACAAACATCTATTCGTTCCCCAGTGGAGTCGCCAATTTTTTTATGGGAAAACTAGTGTCTTGTCGAATGACTAGCCCTCTAGGTTTGCAGATACCCTAGAAACAACAGTTTAGAGCAATTCAACAATTTCCTCTATGTGTAATAGATAAGAGAAAGATAATGGAACCAACCTGGAACTTCCGCTTAATCCCTTGCTTGATCTCTCTCCCCCTTGACAGAGCTTGCAACTCCTCTCCGTACTTAACCCGCTTGGAGAGTACCTGCATAAGTACAACAACAAAGAACCGTCAAAGCATCATGATCTATTACAACACAAACATTACAAAATTAGATATATAATGAACAAATGATAGCATTCACAAATGATAACATTCACAATTGCACAATCATATGGAAGAAAACTTGAAGAACTTTATTAATAGAAGGGAGAATTACAACCCAGTTGTCTGATCCAGCATCATCCTCCCAACTTCAATCCCTCTTCACCTCATGAAATAGCAAGATCACACCAACAATACAATGCCCTTTCCTCAATTACAAACTTTCAACACTTCCTTACAATTCACAATATTCCAGCCCCCAGATCTCTTGAATTGGAGATCCAATTATAGATGTGTGCACGGGTGTGAGTCATCCATGGGGTTTGATTAGTTTCATTCCACTTGTTACAGTTGAGTCCATAAGAGAAGGGATAACATATGGTTTCAGATCCCTTATTCATCCTTGGGCAAATTCAGAGAGGCAAGTGGCACAAGAGAAGTTTCTAGAAGATTCCATGATCAACCACCTAGCAAACTGTGTTGGACATTTGTCCATCCTTGCCTATCGTGCCCTATAGAAGGCCTAATCAGTATGCATCGCACCCTCGCAGTGTACCACTTAGTATGCATCACACTTTGCAAGTGGAGCAATCAGTATGGTTCAGTTTAGGCAATTTCTAGATGGTTTCTCAGATGAAACTTTTGGGGAATGATGTAATCAGATGACTATGTACTTTTAGGGCATGAAAAAACTCTTTTAGGGGTTGATGAGCCATAGTTTATCGACATATAAGTTTGGGGTTGATGTGCCCAAATATGTCTATAACACTAACACGGAAGGTCAAGTGCAACACATGATGGTTCTAACACACGAAGGGAAAGTGAGTGAACCCCTTAGAAGCATGTAATAGTGCGCAGCTTGAAATGAACACTTTATAATTAAAAGTAATTAGAAGTAAAAAATAAAAGTAAAAAAATTGTAACTCACTTTATATTTATTTCTACTTTTTAGTATGGGGGAGATCTGCAATTCCTTAAACCTTCACTATGACATTTAAAAACATTATTCATATTACAATCCAAAGTATATGAGTAATTAATTTTATGTTCAATTAAAATGTGACTATATATATATATATATATATATATATATATATATATATATATATATATATATATATATATATATATATATATATATATATAGAGAGAGAGAGAGAGAGAGAGAGAGAGAGAGAGAGAGAGAATCACTTTATTATGAGAGAGATATGTGATATTTTGTTAATAATAAAAAAACAAATATTACTTAGAATTAAAATATTTTAATATTCATATTGAGCAAAATATTCAAGATATATATATATATATATATATATATATATATATATATATGGAAAACCTCTCATATTTCAATTTTCAACAACATAGACAACCATCACTCGATACTATCCATGAATGCATGCTAACTCATCATCGTTATTAAAGGAAAGTAAAGCCACCTAGAATTACTTACTAATGGTTCATAAGGGGGCAGACTTTCACTCCTACCAGATGTCTTGGGTAAGGTTTCCTTACTCCATGCCCATATATATATAGAGAGAGTTTTTTTTTATCCCATGAATATATATTTTTTAAATATGAAGAGCATGTGTATTTAAAAATGTATTAATGATAGAAATTTTTTTATAATGTGGATAATTCAAACCATAAATAAAATATTTCAATGGCCAAATTGAGAAAAATATTTCAATGCGAACTATGTGCATATTATATAAAAGAAATGAAAATAAGAAATTTGTTTGGTTAAGATATGTTATTAGTGTCTTGTTTAAAATTATAAAGGAAATGTGTAATTTCTTCCATGTTCAATATGGAGTTTATATATATATCTAACCTCCTTGATCAAAGTGGGGAATGAGGGTGCGCAAGATGTTGGGAGGTAAGCCTACCACCCCATTGCCTCACGTAACATTTAAGAGGGCGATGGCCATGTTAAGAGGGGGTTGGCATGGCCATCCCCCACATGTAAACACATGCGAAAAATCCTTTGTCAAGTTATGAATATAGTAAATTTTCATTTCAAACTTCACTCTAAATAGAGAACTCTCGTTGTGAGCTATATGGTGTAATACAATCCCTGCCCTGATGCAGATGGGATTTCCTTAGTAGTCTTGCGGTGTCGAGGGGATTTTGCAAGGTAAATCAGTTTCTTTCCCATAGAACTTTCCTTTTCCTTTTTCAGAATTGGACCTATCTACTCCATCCATGGGAGCTAAAGTGGTTTGGATTTTTCCACAATTCATTTTGAGAAATGACTATTGCTCGATTAGGAAATTAAGGAGAGAATAGGGTGATGATTCACTGTGAATTGCAAGTTGTGCTATCGAATTTTAGCTTGAGAGTTGTGGCTTCCTTTGGAACTGGATTTTCCTCCTACTGTAGTCGTCGTGCCATCTATTGTGTGCTACCTTTCGAAGGTTGGGTCAACGTGGGCTATGGTATTTTAGGGTACTCATTCTCACTCCTAATTTTAATCACTCTTCCTTTGATTGTATATTTGTTGGTGTTCTGTTGTTGTTGGATTTTAGATCCAAGAATTATGGTGTGTGGAAAATTTTTGTAGTCCTGCCCTGTCCAACATATTTATCATTCCTTCTCACCTCTCTACCTTCTCCTTGTATTCATTCCTCCTGCCAATTCTTGCCTCTACATTTTGTTGGATATCCATTGTCTTTACTTCTCTTCCCTTCGAATTATAATCGCCATCCTCTTCTATCAACATCCACTTTTTTTTAGCTCTGTGCATCGGTATTGCATGTGTAACCACCGAGGAGGGGGGGGTGGCTATGGACCTCAAGGTAAAACTTGTGCCCAATCATAGGCATAGGAGGCACCGACCATCTACCAATATGTTGTCCCTTCTAATATCCATGCTGAGATCAATCATATTAAGTCCCTTTATGCTGATGATTTTCAAGCTTTCTTTGACTCATATATCCTTGAAGAGGTTTCCCATTGGGTTCTTGACCTTGTTCATACTGGGGGAAGACAAAAATAGTACCTTAATTCTATTACCCTTAATTGGGAATTAAAATCCCTCGCAGACGAAGTTATGAAGGAGAAACAAGAAGAGAAATATGACACTTTTTTTCTCTAAATGATACCAAATGTGCCCGAAGGTTCTAACATTCATGCTTGGAGAGTTTGGATGCCTGAATAACCAACTTGAACATCTATCTCCAGTGTGAGGTAAAACATCCAGCTTCTCTAGCCTCTTGTGACTTCCCTAGACTGTTGCCTTTTTGTTTTGTACCTCAATGGTATTTGTCTTTGTAGTTCTATAGTTGATAGGCTTGTCTACTTACAATAGTTTTTTTATCTTAGTATGACTCTGTCCTTCATAGGAAGTAAATATATTAGATTTTGCTTGTGCGAAATTGAGATTGCATATGGTAAACTAAGAAAAGAACATGGACAATTGGTAATTATATTTTGACATTTGGATATTTTGAGGTAATATCAATTTCAATTAAAATTCACACACACATAACCTCAAATCTATTAAATGTGAAGAGTAATCAAATCCCTTGAGGTGCAAACTTTTCATAAATTTAAATTCTAAAAAAAAATTACAATTTAAGAAATTTTATTCCTTTCTTTAAAACATATATAAATTTATTTAAAAAAAAAACAAAATCACTTTACATTATAATGAAGATATATCCATCTAATAATTGTTTATATATGATTATATATGAGAATAATTTTTAAATAAAAATTATTATTAAATTTTAGCATTATTTCACTAAAGAAATTATATATAAAATATCTATTTAGTGAAATGACATTACATTTTTATTATCAATATTTAAAAAGGAAAAAATGAAAATCATAAAATAGGGAATATTTTTATTTATTTTACATCAAATGAAAATTTTAATGTGTGTGTTGAGTTTAGGCTAGAATTAATTCGTGTATTGGAGGGTGTTCGCGCGGGTTTTTGACCGTTCGTCAACATAGGAGATGTGGCTTCAATTGAGGCTCTTTAGATAGCTTAAGTCATTTAAAGTAACCAATCCTGATTGGTTTAAAAGCTCCATTAACCTGTAAACCTCTTCCTCTTGTTAAAAGAGAGACAAGGAAATTGTAAGATTATCTAATATTATATGTACATGAAACTAAAACTATGTTTTATGTAATATACTTAATTTACTCATTAACTAATATGATATTATACAATAATGAGTAATCATTTGTTAATATATAATGGATGATATACAAATTATACTAGAAATATAATACATAAAGAAACTAATAAAGAATATATTATATTTCCTTTACTATATATTTCAATGTAATTATATAGCTAAATTTAAATTATAAATGAAATTATAATTTAAAAATATTGATAACTCATAATGCTATATATAAATGATAAAAAAATACAACAATGCAACCCTTTAATCTTTTAAAACACAAAGAATAACATAAACTTGTTTTCATAGCATGCATCAAGAATTATTATGAATTCCTGTAACTACTTAATATTATTCTTGACATGAATCTTTTAACACTTAAACCCTGAAAATAATTTCGCAGACAAGTGATGAAAGACTATAATACTTAATATTATTCTTCACCATGAATCTTTTAACACTTAAACCCTGAAAATAATTTCGCAGACAAGTATTATAATACCCCTGGCCGAGGTGGGGTTACATATCACGAAATCAATGCCCCATTTAGCAAATGGTCGAGCAACAACTACTGGATGTAGTGGTGCAAGTGGTAATCTAGTTTTGCGATCAAAAATCTGACAAGCATGGCAACTTTTGACTGCAATAATGCAATCTTTGAATATGGTGGGCCAGAAGTAACCAGCTCCTAAGATCTTTTGTGCAGTAGCATAACTAGATAGATGCCCCACACAAGCACTTGAATGACAATCATTCATTTCGGCATCCTCATGCGTGAGGCACCTTCGCAGGACCGTATCGACACCATGATGGTAAAGTGTATCACCAACGATCAGATAGTCTTTGGCTTGGTATCGAGTATGTCGCTGTTCAGAGCGAGAGGTGTTAGGCTAAATGTTTGGGTTTGGAGATAGACCAGTATATCTCCGTACCACGGATCACTTGAAGATATTAGAAATAGAGTCTCATCGATGATTGATGCTTGGGATGTTAAATCGTTGGATGACGAGGGAAGGTCACAAAGTAGCTCTTCAAAGACGAGAGATTTATTTGATTTGGATTTGGTGAATTCCATATCAAACTCCTGAAAAATAGCTATCCATTTGGAATATTTGCCCCCAAGTAATTGACACGACAGAATGTAGGTCATAAGGTTGCAATCTGACATAATGGTAGTTTTGTGAAAGAGAACATAGTGTCGAAATATCTATACTGCTTGAACGGCTGCTAAAGCCACCTTTTCAACATAAGAGTACTTGCTTTCTGTATCATTAAGATTACGACTTAAATAATATATAGGATGTTCTATTCCATTATCTTCATGCACTAAAACCATAACGATGGTTGTATCTGTAACGGGGAGATACAGGTTGAAGTCTTTTTGATAGTCAGGAGCATACGTTAATGATGCTTTTATCAGGGAATATTTTAAAGCATCAAAGGAAGCTTGCGCAACCTAATCCCAATGGAGGGGTACTCCTTTTTTCAGAAGACGTGTATAACCTTTAGCAAGCTCAGCATAATGTGGAATGAACCTCCTCAGAAAGTTAGCTTTCCCTTGAAGTCTTTGAATCTGAAGCAAATTTGAAGGTGGAGGCATGTCAAGGATTACCTAAACCTTAAATGGGTCGAGTCGAATTCTATCCTTAGAAGCTACAAAACCAAGCAATCGACTAGAACCAACACAAAACACACTTGTGCAGATTGAGTCATATCTTGTAGTGTCAGCAACGTAGAAATATGGCTCTCAAATGCTACGAATGATCAGTCTGTTTTTGTGATTGAGCGGGAAGATCATCGAGATATGGTTGAACGATATGTTCGATGTCATGGAAGGCGTAATTCATTGCCCTCTGAAATGTTCCTCCTATGTTCTTCAAACCGAAAGGTAATTTATGATATGCAAATGTGCCCCACGGACATATAAATGTAGTTTTTGACTAGTACTATGGGCAGATATTAATTTGATTGTATCCAGAAAATCCATCCATGAATGAAAATATTTTGCATCCGGCACATTCATCAATAATCTGATCAATAAAGGGTGTAGGATATTTGTCCTTTGGACATGCTTGATTTACATCCCTATAATCGACGCACACTCTAATCGTTCCTTGTTTTTTCATTACAGGAACGATATTCGATACCCAATTAGTGAGAGGAACGGGGTAAATGAAGCTAGCACGCAAACGTTTTTCAACCTTTGCTTTGATGGTAGTGGCTTTCTTTGGATGAACAGGTCGAAGTCGTTGTCGTACTGGTTTGACATCTGTATACATCTTGATTTCATGTTCAACAATTCTTGAGTCAATGCCTGGGATTTCTTCATATGACCATGCAAAGACATCTCTGAATTCGCGAAAAAGAGGGCAATAAATTTCTAGTTCTAATGGAGAACAAGATTTGCCAACATGAATATTCTCTACAACATTAGGTTTGGTCAAAATATTAATGGTGATAGTTTCTTCAATGTTGGACAGATTTCGCTTGGAATCTACTGTATGTACAGTATTTAACAAAAAATCAAAAACTAAAGGATGATTGAGGTCATTTGAATAATCTTCATTGTCATCTCAAAGGTGGGAACAATGGTGGTAATCTTCCCACGATGTCTCTCCTATCATCATTTATTTGATGATTCCTTCACCTATAGAATGTATGTGAGACCAAGGATTAGAAGTGGTACCATATTCTAAATACCTATCTGCCCAAACACTCGTCGAGTGTTGATTTGGTTTTTCCACCCAAGCCCAGAAAATTGATTGCTACAAAGATTCGATGGGGCTTGGTGGCAACACCTTGTGATGATCCTCACTATCAGAATGGTCAGAGCTCTTCTTAAACTTAGATGATGTAGAAGAGATCATATGATAGGTTTTCACTGTGGCCACTTCCGTGAAACCAGATGGAGGCGAGAGGGCAAAAGTACCCATTAAGGAAGGGTCTTTCAGGAGACCTACTCCAACATTTTGAAGCGATTGTGAACTTCCATAGATCAATGGAATGCTTCCAGTAGCTTGTGAACTCTTAGGAAAAAAGACTAATTGGTCAACGATTGTGATTCCACCTTGGAAGGGAAATGTAATCTTTCTAAAATATGTAGACAAAATGGCAGCCATAACATAAATCCAGGGCCTTCCTAGTAGAATATTGTAATCAAGGTTTCCTTCAATGACCTTGACTTCAATTTCTATTGTCTTTCCCCCTAGTTCAACTTGCAAGCCACTTAAAATCCCATATGGAGTGTATGTCCTTCCATCGAATGCTTTTAATGTTGTTGATGATCATGACAAGGGTGGCGAATCAAGAGTTTTCCAGCAACTCATCGACATAATACACTTATATGCCCCCTCATCAATGATGGTTCAATGAACAGTTTTATTGAGGGCTTTTACCTGTATAAGGAAAGCGAGTTGGGCCGGTAACAGAGGTGTATATCCTTTATGATTAAAGGCCACAAGATTGGAATCTGCTGGATCGATCCCACCTATTGCTGATAACAAAGCCTGCTTTTGGGAGGGACAATTTTGCAATACCTCGAGTGTCGACATAGTGGATGGCGATTGAGCCAGATCTTCCACTATATTATAATTTTGAGCAGCTCGAGCAGGAGGATTAAACGTTGATTTATGTACAACTCCCTTTGGCGGCTTTATTGTTAATTCAAGAATTATGGGTGGAACAACTTCTAGCGAAGTCGTTGTCAAATTGTTAGGTTGATTTGTAGCCTGGTTGTTCGATGACGATGGATTCCCATAATCTTTATTCCTTGTCGATATCAAAGCATAATTTTGATTATTCGAGACGGATAGCATAAGCACTTAGGATGTGGAAGCGTGATCGATAGCAACCAGATTGGTTTCTGGGTTTGGAAACGGATCAGTCAACACCGTTGAGGTATTTGAAGCTTTCAAAAGTTTTACAACCTCATATTGATGTGGACATTCTCTCGTGTAATGATCCTCATTACATATCAAACATGGAAAACGAGGAGGTTTATTTAGCCTAGTAGGGTTCTCCAATGATTTTTCAAGAGTTGTATTCTCCTATTTCTTCTTATTATTTTTCCCTTTCTTCTTGCCCCCTGGTTGCTTTGGATTTTTGCCTTTTTTAGATGACACGGAATTAATCTCCGAGGCAAGAGGTTTGTCATTTGCATTTTGACTAGAAACAACAAGGGATTTACCAGATGGACCCCTTGCATTTGTGTGCTTGAGGCACCGATCACACCGTCACCGGCATGAGAGTTACTTTTCGATTTAGGAGGAGGTAGAATAGAGAATTATGGTCTAGGAGCATCATGAATTTTGTCGTAGAGTGTGCCAGACTGAGTATAGATCAAGTCTAATACTGGGTATGAGCAATGACTTGCTCTTCAGTGACAACTCCTCCTTTCGCCACATCCTCAGTGATAGATGGAAATAAAGACTTAATAAACCACTCAGCTAACAGCTGATCGGGAACATACATCTTTACCATTCGACGACGATGCTGCCACTCATGAATATGATCAGATATGTGAGTGGCTATGGTTTGTTTAAAGTTGGTAAGGAGTTCTGTTCCTGTTTTGTACCTGATGGGTAACTGAAAGTGGGTTATAAAAGTAGTGGCAAGGATACTAAAGTTATCAAACGAAGCTCTAGGAAATTTGATATACCATTTCGCTGCTGGGCTAGTGAGTGTTCTCTGAAAAAGGTGAAGCCTAATTGAATCATCATTCAGGGTGTTAGATGAGCACCACAAATGAAAAGTCATTATGTTATTCAATGGATCTTTACCTGGATTTCCATTGAATTTAGGAATATCGGAGGGAAGTTTATGAGGAATTGCTGGCCACCAAGGGGCGTATGCAATTGGATCATTTGTCAGCCAGTTCAAATTTGGTAATTCCAAAGTTGCTACAAAAGGCAACTGCTGATTCAGGTTAGGTGGAGCATACCCAAGATAAGATGGAATCGCCTAAGTAATAGGTCTTTGCATACCAGCATAATGTATCTGATGCTGGTAACTTTGATAAGGTTGTTGGACATAACCAGTATAGTGTGGTTGTTGATAACCATTTTGAAAATGCGGTTGTCCATTACCTACAAAGCCTTGTTGCTCAGGTCCTCGGTAGGCTTGATATTGACCAAATCTAGTTTGAGCTTGTAAGCCAAGCCCAAAGTGAGGTTGGGTTTGCTGGAATTGTGGTTGTTGGTATTGTACTAGCCATGGTTGTTGTACCATTTTTTATTGCCCAATACTTGAAGATTGACCAAGATGCGGATTGATAATACCTGTTTGTACCTGAGTCGTTCCAGATAAGGAAGCACTAACCTGAGGTTGCGATTGAGCCATAGAGACAAGTATCTGTTGTATCGTAACCTGAGAGACTTGAGGTTGAGACACAACAACTTGTGCTTGTGCTTGCGACACAATCATAATAGCAGGTGTAGTGGGAATATTCGACATAGGTTGGATTGGTTGCGTTAAATATACAACCCTTGGTTGTTGTGGCAGTATTGGTACCCAACCGATGGATATAATTCCAGTTTGACCTAAATTTTTTTGGAAACTCTCATATCGTTGTTCCCTAGGAGGGAGCAATGAAAAAGCATACTGGCCTCCATATCACGATAGTTCAGTGTTTAAAGGATATATCAGTCTTTGAAGACTGGTCTGCCCAAATTGATACTGGCATGCAAGATCAAATTGTTCAGTTTCAACATAAGAAATACCAGATGGGACTCCAGATGAATAAATAGGAGTAGACCATGTTGCCGAAGCAGCCCCTGAGTGGACTCCAGCTAATGACTGATAACTAGCCGAAACAGATGGTATACCAACAAACTTTGTAGGAATGGCAACATGAAGTTTTGCCACAGGTGTATCAGATGACACATTCCTAGATGTCAATGGTTGCTCAGACATACTTGATTTATCCAAAATATTTCCGAGCAATTTGATAGGAACTTTCGATGGAGGAGGATCAATAGAACCAAACTCAGGAGTAGAAGGACACAAATGAATCCCAGTTCAAAAATGAAACAGGGTACTAGATGGGGGATCCTCTACTATTTCCTCTATAGCAATCAAACCGTTTGGAAGAGGTAAATCGTCAGGTCTGTAAAATATTTCTGGAGCCCAAGAAGGTATAGCTTCTGCAGTAACAGATATTGGAGAGGTGACACCTTCTAAATTCTGAAACTCAACTTCTAGATGTTCAGGTAAGTGAACTTCAGTCTCAAAGGGAGGTTCTTGAACAACTACTAGTTCGAATGTAGCCTCAGTTTGAACTGAGATGGGTTCTGGATCAACTTCAGATGGAGTTGTTTAAGGTATAGAGGTGTTTACCATTACACTAGGATCAGTTCTAATGTCCTCTTGTAATTGCGGAACTTCTTCTCTAAAGGCAGATATATTAGAAATTATTGGAGTAATTGTAGAACCAGATGAGTTAGACTCAATTAAACGAGACCAATTTGTCTGGATTGGCTTCGCTTCCGGAGGCAAAGACGGTTGACTCGCTAGTATCCGCGAACGATGGGGTCTTCATTGACTTTCTTCCATGATTGCGGATTACTTGATCAACTCAAAATTAAGGGGGGAAATGATGTTATTCTGATTTCAATTAATTTTAAAGACACTTTGACACAACCTTGCTTTTTCAGTCTTTAAGAGTCGAGAAAAAGCTAAATATGACTCTAGTCTCCTTTGATTTTTAATGAGCCTGAAAAGACAAGTGCTCAGATGGACCTTTTATTTTAAAGAGTCGAAAAGGATTGAAAGTGACTTCTCTGGAAAATCTAGACAGAGGGATTACCAAACCAATCGCAAAACTACAATATACACCTTGGTGATAAATTAAAGAGAAATTACCAAGGACTTATGTACAACAGTCAATCTTCCTGAATGTTGTGTTCAGTGCATTGCAATCAATAAGGTGGCAGACTCAGCTTCCTATGGATAAAATATATAAGCCTATTGTGGTCTCCCAATATATATGCGATGGTACGAGGAGAACAAATCCGTGCTAGCACTTGTCATATCAAGGAGGAGGAATCACCCAACCTTCAATGAAGATGATAGTTACTAGCTTTAATGACATCGGGACACGTCTCTAGCCTAGACCTCCAGATATGTTGCATTAAGTTCCAAAGCATTGTTATGTTCATTGAAATTTATTTTAAAGTTGATCTTGTTTAAAGTTTTCCTTTCAATGGTTCACTGTGTGATGATGATTTGAAATTCCTAAAATGCAATCTACAATGATAAACAATCTTGTTTATTTTGATCAATGAAAATCCTAGCTACTAGGGAAAGAAGATTACAATTCTTTCAACAAAAAGCAAAGAGCACACACTATTGCATTTTCCTAAATCATTTTTTCGCACACAAACCAAAAATTATAAATGCAAATGCATGCATTTGTTTTCGTTCTCCTTATTGTGAGAAATGCCAAAAAGGAAAACTAAATGCAACTAAGATCTGAAATATTTCTTTCAAAATGACATTTTTGACAATTTTTTCTTCAAAAGAGAAAGGAAGACTCAACGACACTTTTCGATTTTGAATAAAAATTATTTCGACACTTCGAATATAAACAAATCAAATCAAATACATGAAGAAAAGTTCAATCGAATATCAAGGGAAGGAAGAATCCACGATGCTTCTCTTTTCGACAAAAAACAACAATTACGATAGTTTTTGTACCAAAGCAACAAATCGATTTAAACAAATTTTCAACAAAGGATTGTAAATGATGAACAAATACAAAAAAACATTCACTAATCCTAATCTAATGGATGCTGATCTATGTGATGCAAGTAGGCTTCAGTAAGGAGGCACTATTCATAAGCAACAAAACAACCAAACAAAACTGAAAACAAGGTCAAAACCCTCAATTTCTAGAATGGAAAAAGATTTCACTCAGTCATTGCACTTGGGCTTCATAGAAATTGAGATGCATTGCACTTACTGCACTCGGTAGGTGCTATGAATATTGAGTTATAGTGGGATACAGTACGATGGTCTAGGGAGCGCATCTAAAATGGGTTTTGGCTTAGATGTGCAACTATTCTCAGAGTTAAGGTGGGTTTTGATGAACAGTAAAGAGAAAAGTAGGAAGGAATGTCTTCAGAGGTTACTGAGCTACCAAAAGGGAATCTAGGTGTGCTTGCAAGTCAAATGTTTAATTCATAAACTAAACCAGAGATTGACTGAAGCAACATTCATCTATTATGCAATTGCAGAGCAAGAGTAGTTCGAAGGCCTGGCTAACTTTAGGCTCTGTCTATAGTTTATAAAACAAACAATAACAAGAAACAAACATCTATTCGTTCCCCAGTGGAGTTGCCAATTTGTTTATGGGAAAACTAGTGTCTTGTCGAACGACTAGCCCTCTAGGTTTGGCAGATACCCTAGAAACAACAGTTTAGAGCAATTCAACGATTTCCTCTATGTGTAATAGATAAGAGAAAGATAATGGAACCAACCTGGAACTTCTGCTTAATCCCTTGTTTGATCTCTCTCCCCCTTGACAGAGCTTGCAACTCCTCTCCGTACTTAACCCGCTTGGAGAGTACCTGCACAAGTACAACAACAAAGAACCGTCAAAGAATCGCGATCTATTACAACACAAACATTACAAAATTAGATATATAACGAACAAATGATAGCATTCACAAATGATAACATTCACAATTTCACAATCATATGGAAGAAAACTTTAAGAACTTTATTAATAGAAGGGAGAATTACAACCCAGTTTTCTGATCCAGCATCATCCTCCCAACTTCAATCCCTCTTCACCACATGAAATAGCAAGATCACACCAACAATACAATGCCCTTTCCTCAATTACAAACTTTCAACACTTCCTTGCAATTCACAATATTCCAGCCCCCAGATCTCTTGAATTGGAGATCCAATTGTAGATGTGTGCAAGGGTGTGAGTCATCCATGGGGTTTGATTAGTTTCATTCCACTTGTTACAGTTGAGTCCATAAGAGAAGGGATAACAGATGGTTTCAGATCCCTTATTCATCCTTGGGCAAATTCAGAGAGGCAAGTGGCACAAGAGAAGTTTCTAGAAGATTCCATGATCAACCACCTAGCAAACTATCTTGGACATGTGTCCATCCTTGCCTATCGCGCCCTATAGAAGGCCTAATCAGTATGCATCACACCCTCGTAGTGTACCACTAAGTATGCATCACACTTTTCCGGTGGAGCAATCAGTATGGTTCAGTTTAGGTAATTTCTGGATGGTTTCTCAGATGAAACTTTTGGGGAATGACGTAATCAGATGACTATGTTCTTTTAGGGAATGAAACAACTCTTTTAGGGGTTGATGAGCCATAGTTTATCGACATATAAGTTTGGGGTTGATGTGCCCAAATATGTCTATAACACTAACACGGAAGGTCAAGTGCAACACATGATGGTTCTAACACACGAAGGGAAAGTGAGTGAACCCCTTAGAAGCATGTAATAGTGCGCAGCTTGAAAGGAACACTTTATAATTAAAAGTAATTAGAAGTAAAAAATAAAAGTAAAAAAATTGTAACTCACTTTATATTTATTTCTACTTTTTAGTATGAGGGAGATGTGCAATTCCTTCATCCTTCACTATGACATTTAAAAACATTATTCATATTACAATCCAAAGTATATGAGTAATTAATTTTATGTTCAATTAAAATGTGACTATATATATATATATATATAGAGAGAGAGAGAGAGAGAGAGAGAGAGAGAGAGAGAGAGAGAGAGAGAATCACTTTATTATGAGAGAGATATGTGATATTTTGTTAATAACAAAAAAACCAATATTACTTAGAATTAAAATATTTTAATATTCATATTGAGCAAAATATTCAACACACACACACACATACACACACACACACACACACACACACACATATATATGGAAAACCTCTCATATCTCAATTGTCAACAACATTGACAACCATCACTCGATACTATCCATGAATGCACCCTAACTCATCATCGTTAAGGAAAGTAAAGCCACCTAGAATTACTTGCTAATGGTCCATAAGGGGGCAGACTTTCACTCCTAGCAGATGTCTTGGGTAAGGTTTCCTTACTCCATGCCCGTATATGTATGTATATATATATATATATATATATATATATATATATATATATATATATATATATATATATATTTTATCCCATGAATATATATTTTTTAAATATGAAGAGCATTTGTATTTAAAAATATATTAATGATAGAATTTTTTTTATAATGTGGATAATTCAAACCATAAATCAAATATTTCAATGGCCAAATTGAGAAAAATATTTCAATGCGAACTATGTGCATATTATATAAAACAAATGAAAATAAGAAATTTGTTTGGTTAAGATATGTTATTAGTGTCTTGTTTAAAATTATAAAGGAAATGTGTAATTTCTTCCATGTTCAATATGGAGTTTATATATATATCTAACCTCCTTGATCAAAGTGGGGAATGAGGGTGCGCAAGATGTTGGGAGGTAAGCTTGCCACCCCATTGCCTCACGTAACATTTAAGAGGGGGATGGCCATGTTAAGAGGGGGTTGGCATGGCCATCCCCCACATGTAAACACATGTGAAAAATCCTTTGTCAAGTTATGAATATAGTAAATTTTCATTTCGAACTTCACTCTAAATAGAGAACTCTTGTTGTGAGTTATATGGTGTAATACAATCCTGGCCCTGATGCAAATGGGATTTCCTTAGTAGTCTTGCGGTGTCGAGGGGATTTTGCAAGGTAAATCAGTTTCTTTCCCATAGAACTTTCTTTTTCCTTTTTCAGAATTGGACCTATCTACTCCATCCATGGGAGCTACAATGGTTTATATTTGTCCACAATTCATTTTGAGAAATGACTATTGCTCGATTAGGAAATTAAGGAGAGAATAGGGTGATGATTCACTGTGAATTGCAAGTTGTGCTATCGAATTTTAGCTTGAGAGTTGTGGCTTCCTTTGGAATTGGATTTTCCTCCTACTGTAGTCGTTGCGCCATCTATTGTGTGCTACATTTCGAAGGTTGGGTCAACGTGGGCTATGGTATTTTAGGGTACTCATTCTCACTCCTAATTTTAATCACTCTTCCTTTGATTGTATATTTTTTGGTTGCAGTGTTGGTTGGTGTTCTGTTGTTGTTGGATTTTGGATCCAAGAATTATGGTGTGTGGAAAATTTTTGTAGTCCTGCCCTGTCCAACATATTTATCATTCCTTCTCACCTCTCTACCTTCTCCTTGTATTCATCCCTCCTGCCAATTCTTGCCTCCACATTTTGTTGGATATCCATTGTCTTTACTTCTCTTCCCTTCGAATTATAATCGCCATCCTCTTCTATCAACATCCACTTTTTTTGAACTCTGTGCATTGGTATTGCATGTGTAACCACCGAGGAGGGGAGGGTGGCTATGGACCTCAAGGTAAAACTTGTGCCCAATCATAGGCACAGGAGGCACTGACCATCTACCAATATGTTGTCCCTTCTAATATCCATGCTGAGATCAATCATATTAAGTCCCTTTATGCTGACGATTTTCAAGCTTTCTTTGACTCAGATATCCTTGAAGAGGTTTCCCATTGGTTTCTTGACCTTGTTCATACTGGGGGAAGACAAAAATAGTACCTTAATTCTATTACCCTTAATTGGGAATTAAAATCCCTCCGAGACGAAGTTATGAAGGAGAAACAAGAAGAGAAATATGACACCTTTTTTCTCTAAATGATACGAAATTTGCCCGAAGGTTCTAACATTCATGCTTGGAGAGTTTGGATGCCTGAATAACCAACTTGAAGATCTATCTCCACTGTGAGGTAAAACATCTAGCTCCTCTCGCCTCTCGTGACTTCCTTAGACTGTTGCCCTTTTGTTTTGTACCTAAATGGTATTTGTCTTTGTAGTTCTATAGTTGATAGGCTTGTCTACTTACAATAGTTGTTTTTATCTTAGTATGACTCTCCCCTTCATAGGAAGTAAATATATTAGATTTTTCTTTTGCGAAATTGAGATTGCATATGGTAAACTAAGAAAAGAACATGGACAATTGGTAATTATATTTTGACGTTTTGATATTTTGAAGTAATATCAATTTCAATAAAAATTCACACACACACATAACCCCAAATCTATTGTGTGAAGAGTAATCAAATCTCTTGAGGTGCAAACTTTTTATAAATTTAAATTCTAATAAAAATTTACAATTCAAGAAATTTGATTCCTTTCCTTAAAACATATATAAATTTATTTTAAAAAAAAATCAAAATTACTTTACTTTACATTATAATGGAGTTATATCCATGTAATAATTGTTTATATATGAGAATAATTTTTAAATAAAAAAATATTATTAAATTTTAAGCATTATTTCACTGAAGAAATTATATATAAAATATTTATTTAGTGAAACGACATTAAATTTTTATCATCAATATTTAAAAAGGAAAAATAAAAATCATAAAATAGGGAATAATTTTATTTATTTTACATCAAATGAAAATTTTAATGTGTGTGTTGAGTTTAGGCTAGAATTAATTCGTGTATTGGATGGAGTTCATGGGGTTTTTGGACCGTTCGTCAACATAGGAGATGTGGCTTGAATTGAGGCTCTTTAGATAGCTTAAGTCATCTAAAGTAACTATTCCTGATTGGTTTTAAGGCTCCATTAACTTGTAAACCTCTTCCTCTTGTTAAAAAAAGACAAGAAAATTGTAAAATTATCTAATATTATATGTACATGAAACTAAAAGTATGTTTTATAAAATATACTTAATCTACCAATTAACTAATATGATATTATACAATAATGAGTAATCATTTGTTAATATATAATGGATGATATACAAATTATACCAGAAATATAATACATAAAGAAACTAATAAAAAATATATTATATTTCCTATATTATATATTTCTAATGTAATTATATAACTAATTAAATTTAAATTATAAATGAAGTTATAATTTAAAAATATCTACGACCCATAAAGCAATAACTAAATTTAAATTATAAATAAAATTATAATTTAAAAATATTGATAACTCATAATGCTATATATAAATGATAAAAAAATACAACAATGCGACCCTTTAATCTTTTAAAACACAAAGAATAACATAAACTTGTTTTCATAGTATGCATCAAGAATTATTATGAATTCCTATAACTACTTAATATTATTCTTAACGATGAATCCTTTTAACACTTAAACCCTGAAAATAATTTCGCAGACAAGTGATGAAAGACTATAATACTTAATATTATTCTTGACCATGAATCTTTTAACACTTAAACCCTGAAAATAATTTCGCAGACAAGTGATGAAAGACTATAATAACACATAAATTGTTACAATGAAAGTATTAGCTCAATGCTTATACAATCAAAATTTTTAACTGATCCAAATCTCCAGAAATTGTTCATAGAAACCCAAGCCCAAGTAATGTACAAATTTATATTATCCATTAAAAGCCACGAGATAGAAACCCAAGCCCAAGTAATGATCCAAATTTATATTCTCTTTTTTGCGTTACGATCAGTGGGAAGTGGAAGAGCCACCGCAGAACCTAAACTAATTCTGTAACTAAAATTTTTCAGAATTCAATTCTAATTCTATGAGGATCATTCTTATCTAGATTATTGATTCACTGAATATTCGGCCATCCAACAGATATGAGCAGGGTCAATTATTTGATCTGATTGCCCAATATTAAGCGAATAAGCAATCAAGATAAACTAGGGGGTGGAACCTCAAACGCGGACAGTTAAATTTATTAATTCCTTGATGAAACGACAACGTGTTGTGTCCATTCGAAGAAATGGTAATGTGGAAGAAAATCATTTTCAGGAAGATCAAATCAATTACATTGCTACGCTCCGTTGGATAAGTCCAAAGCCCTTGTACGACTGCAAAAGGGCTACAGAAAGTGGATTTTCATGAGCTGAAATCCATTTTGTCAATTCAGCTTGTGAGCAGTCCACCATTGAAACAAAATGCAGTTATCAGAAAATGTAATCAGATAAATTTTTATGGATTTGGATGTGCAATGCATATCAACACATGGAAATCCATAGGATAAATCCTACAATTGTGCAAAGCGCATGGTTTGCGATTGACAGCAACGAAGGGTTTAATTTGGAAAACGTGAAGGCATCATTCAACATACGTACTGTTAAATGCTCGCATTTGCTTTTCGCAGGATCCAGAAGCAGGATCCACAAAATGGAAGACTACTTGCACTTTTATCATTGAGAGAGGATACGTTGTGTTAAGTGTGAAGCCAAATTTATGCATATTTTGTGTTAAGTGTGAAGCCAAATTCATGTACGATTCTAGATCATTTTTTTGCCTTTACAAACTTGTAATTTCTCTGGGCAACCAAGCCAAGGCTCAAGCCTATTATGTAATGCAAAGTGATTTTTGTTATCTAGTGATTGTTTTATGTATTCTGCTGTTTCTAACTAAGTAATCTTGTTGTTTCTCCATTTTTCTGTCTCTCTGAATTATTCTCTACTTTTGCTATCTAAGTCTCTGAGTATAAATTCGCTGCGTGTTATGTATGTTCTGGTCTAACAATTGGTATCAGAGGTAGGGTAGAATATCCACTGTGCAAGCCACCTAGTGCTATCACTTAACTCTGCATTGATTAAAACTTGGTTGTTACCTTTGGAGCTGTTGAAGGATCTATCCAAAAAATTGGAAATCCGTGCAAAGAAGAGAGTCCAGGAAATAGCTAGGAAAGGTGGAACTAAAAGACAATTGCTGCAAGAAAAACAAGGTCGTGGATCTATGTTGAAAAGTGTTGCTAAACGTGGAGATTTGTGGATTTTGGAGTTGAAACATGGTGTTTGTAAGTTTTTTTTCACATCAAGCTTGCACTATATGTCAATTTTTTTCTCAAACCAACATATGTATGTGTGAAATGTGAAAAGGTTAAAAATTATATATGTTTTTTATATTTATTATGAAAATATATAATTATATGATGGAATTTTGAGAAGTATATTTTAAAATGGGCACTAATTTTGAAAAGGGTATCTTAAAAGGAGGAGGAAGGTCATTATTACTAAATTTTAAAGAGTAATAATTAAAATTTTACTTTTAAGTGGAGTTTTTGTGTTTTGGGGCGTGAATTGGAGACATCGGTTACAGATATGGAGAAGTTGAGCGGGGCTAATTTTTCCCTATGGAAATCACAGATGGACGATATACTAATTTTAAAGGATCAGTATTTGACGACTGAGGGCACAACAAAGAAATCCTCATCGATGACAAATGAAGAGTGGAATAAGTTATATAGAAAGGCGATTGCAACAATCCACCAATATTTAGCAAAGAATGTTTATTTCAATGTGTATGGAGAAAAGACCACAAAAGAATTATGGAAGAAGCTCCATGATCTATATGAGAAGAACACTACATCAAACGAAGTGTTCTTGATGAAGAAGCTTTATAATCTCAAAATGAATGAGGGTGCTTCAGTTGCTGAGCACTTGAATGCATTTAATATTATTACTAATCAACTTGCCTCTGTTAAAATAATTTTAGATAATGAAATTAGAGCTATTTTGCTAATGTGTTCTGTGCCAGACAGCAAGGGAAATTGTTATAGACAATTTTGTGCCTTACAGCAACAAGCATGAATTGTCAATAATCCAAGGGATCCAAAGTTCCCTAAACATGATGTTCTTACCCCTAGAGGAACAAGGTCAGCAAACCAACAGCTCTCAGATCAGTTCTCCACCTGAAAACACTCAAAAACAAGCAATCCTGAAATCAAAGCAGGTGCTCCACTAGGTTTCTGCGCTGAAACTCAGTTGCTCCATGGTGTACGTGCGTTGCAAAGCAAGTGGGACAAAGGCCACCTGCGCTGAGCGAGAAGGGACAAGTGGCACAGTGAGTCATTGCTTTGGAATCTTCCAAAAATGACACTTGGATCAGGTATTTCGCCTTGTGATGAGTCAGAGGCTCTGTTTCTCCAAGTGGAAGCAAAGTTCTCCAAGTGGACTCAAGAACTGAAGATCAACTAAAGATTAACTGAAGAGAGAGAGGACACAAGGCAGCTACACATCAGTTGCAAGCTGACTCATCCTTTCTCAATTCATCTATATATTGAGCTCTCTCCTATGAGCTCAGGAGGCTGGAATTTTGTGCAAAGTAATGATATGCTGTTGGTTTCACTATTGAGTTATTGGGTGATTGTTTGAGAGAGGTGAAGAAGAGCAATTCTTTCTGCTGGGAGGTGTTGCTGGGTTGGAGCCTTCAATGGTTGTAATACTCTCAGAACCTTTATTTCTTCATTAATAAAAGCTATTGAGGTTCTTCTATGTGCTCTTGTTTCAATTATATATTGTGATGATTGCATGTTTGGTTTACACTAATCCATGAACCAGTTATGATTGCATGCCTCTTGTAGTTTCCTTCTTTGTTATTTTGCAGGATCTCATCGTAGCTGGGCGAGCAGAAGGACAAAGAGCTAGGAGCAAGCGGTCAAAGAGAAGAGTTTGGATTCAACATTAAGCGCAAGGCAACGGTTAGTGCTTTCTCCATTCTCTTTTGCTTTCATAAAGAAGTAAACCTTAAGTAGTTTGTTTTACAGTTGTTGCTAAGGAACTGTCACCCTTAGAGTGGGATAGGGTCATCCGAGTCGGATACTTTTCCCTAAAACAAACTGGCGACTCCACTGGGGAGCGTATCCGTTTGATTGTGTTTGTAGTATTTTGCTATTCATTTCCTGAACAAAAGAGTACCAAATCGAAAAGCTTTTGACTATATCAAAAGCGAAGTAGAGGGCAGCTACTCTTGCTCATTTTCTGAGCAAATTCATGATTTGAAGAGCTGATCTACAAGGATCCTTGTAAGCTCTTAGTGATAGCTTTGCACCTTCTTAATCATCCCTTTGAGTGTGCTTGACTGATTGCTTCTGATTTGAGCAAAAACCGTGCATTTTTGACAAAATTATGACCCGGAAACTGTGAAAACGCAATTCTCGTTTTCCAAAGCAGGTAGTACACAGGCTACCTGCTTTGCAACGCAGGTCCCGAAGGGGCTACCTGCGCTGAGAGCCAGTTTGGCTGTGCAGAGCCTGCGTTGGCCCAAATTTGCCTAGTGCATTTGGGGTTTCCTCCTTTCTCTTGCCTGTTTTCACTTAGTTTTGTTGCTAGGTGTCAGTCTTGTGCCTGTTTTGAAACCAATATTACTTGCCATCATTCTGCCTCTGTTATATAATGAAATTGTACTTGTTCTTTGTATTTCTTACTCATTTACAATTTCCCATAACGAAAAGTAAACTAGTCATGCTTTTGGCCTTTTAGATCTGAACCTGTGTTAGGCATTTTGCTGGTCTAAAGAGTTAGCTTGTTTGCTGTCCATAGCTGATTAGTCATTTTACTTTCGTTAGTATGGTTTGATTTCATGTATTTCCAGTGATTAAGCAAGTGAATCTTAAGGTGTCTTTTGATTTTGGACAAACTTGTTTACTTTCGCTTTAAATCGAAATCAAAGTTATATAACCACTTTCTTTTTGTAATCCACCCACATTAAGAAAGGGAAAAGAAAATACATGCATTGTGCATTTTGCATTTGACTGTGTGCTTGACGATTTAGGAAAGATTTGCATTTTAGTGTGTGCTCTATGATCTGTGTGAAAAGATTTGCCTTTCTTTTCCCTCAGTAGTTAAGGTTTTCAAAGTTGAAGGATTGAAAAGTTTGCTTCTCATCTTAGACTGCATTCAGGAATTTGTTATATACATCTCGTGGTGATCCTTAAAGACAAACTGCTAAGCAAGATCAACATTAAAATAAATCCAATTTACATAACAACGCTTTGTAACATAACGCAAACAAATAGAGGTCTAGGTAGAGACGTGTTCCGGCGTCGTTAAACATAGTGACTGTCGATCTCTACGAAGGTGGGTGATTCCTCCTGAGAGTCGGTGGCACTAATACGGACTTGTGCTCCCACGTACCGTCGCGTATATATTGGGAGACCCCTATAGGCAATTATCCTTTATCCATAGGAAGCCGTGTCGACCGCCCTACTGATCGCGATGCAGTGAACACAGCATTCACGAAGATCGACCACCCGTACCGTAAAACGTATTCTGTGGTTTCGCGAAAAGTTTGGCACACCCTCTGCCTAGAACTCCAGAGAAGTTTCTTTTGGCCTTTTTCAAACTCTATAACTGAAAAAGTCCATCCGAGCATTTGTCACTTCGGGCTCGTTAAAACATCGAAGGCGACTAGAGTCATCTTTAGCTTTTTCTCGACTCTTAAAACATGAAAAAGCAAGTTTGTGTCTAAAAGCGTCGTTAATAAAATTTATTTTAAGCGGAACATAATCACCTGTTATTCCCACGTTGATCTTTCAGTTGAAAAGTATGGAGCCCACCAACCAAGGAAACAATCTTGGTGGAAGTCCAAATCCCTTCTCCTCTTGGGGAGATGTTGGTGCGCCTCATATGGCAACATTGTCACTTCCAGGATTGACAATTGGCCTACCTGTATGGCTCTTTTCAACTAATGTAGTCCAGATCGCCACTAATCCTGAGCAGTCGAATCAACAGTCAGAACAGTCTAGAGCTACCCACCAGCCTTCCACTTCTTACAATTCTTCCTCTGATCCTTCATCTTCACAAGGAAGAGCCGGCAAAAGTCAGCCTCCCATGGAGAAGAAGGAAAAGAAGAAGAGAGAAAAGAAGCAGAAGGGGCCTATGGCGAAGGCGACTGGGGGCAAGCAAAAGACAGCTGACAAAAACCCACACACTGCACCAACCGGGCCTAAATCGCCATGTGTCATTTGCAAAGGGGCCCACTTCCATCGTGATTGTCCCTGTATTCCCCGGATACTAAGGGACTGGTCCCCAAGGTTGCACAATCCGGTAGCATCAACCTCTGGTAGTCATGTTGATTGCAGTCCGTCAACTAGCGGGAGTGAAGAACGAAGAGGGAGACCAAGATCACCCTGTATATTGTGTGAAGGCGATCACGTCATCCACAAATGTCCATTCTTAGATGAGGCAAAGAGAGTTTTGGAAGATCGTCCGGTTTCACCGTTACGACTTCCTCCTGAATACCAAAAACTCGCGCCTAATCCCTCGGTAGTTGAAAATACAGCTGACTCGCTCAAGTGGTCAGCTGAAGTGTCGGTCATTGAAAATGAACCTACTGAATCCAGAACAGACGAAAGTCTAAAGGTCGAAACGGCAGTCGACCCCGTTCTTCCTTCGGAGGTTTCATCCTCCAATGACCCCGTCATTGAAGACCCATCTTCAAATGACACCCTCACTGAAGAGGATAAGGATGACACCGTCCATATTCTTTTCATCAACACAGACTCTGATGAGCATCAGGGCAATGCGCCCATTCCTTTATCGCAGGAAGGAACATCGTCAGGGTCGTATCCGGCCGTGTATTCGGTCCCACCACCGAGCAACCTAGTTGTATCCTTTGATTGGAATCAACTAGGCAGACCCCGGTTACCAGCCAATATCCCATTCAGAATCATAGTCCAAATCTACAGAATGGTGATGGCTGGAACTATCATTGATGAAGGGGCATCTGTGAGTATCCTTTCCTCTGTTGCTTGGAAAGCACTGGGTTGCCCAGCGCTTTTACCTGAGATGAGAAATCTATCAGGTTTTGATAAAGGAACCAGTCACCCGTTAGGAATTCTCCCCAATGTTCCAGTTACATTGAAAGGGAAGACAGTTCATATGAACATCATGGTCGTCCAGGGACCCTTGGTTTATAACTTACTCCTTGGACGAGACTATATATATTGCATGGAGGCGATAGTGTCCTCCCTCTTCAGAGTCATGTGTTTTCCGCACGAAGGAAGAATGGTCAAGCTCGTAGACCAACTTTCATTTCCAGGATCACGCATCGCAAATAGTCAAATACCATCCCTTAACGGTTTATTCACTCAAGGAATGCCACCACCCCCGGTTCTACTTCCCGATGAATGCGAGTAATTCGGAAAGAAAGAACTGGGACCCAGGGGGCATGCACCCTGGCCTGCCTCGGGCAGAGAAAACCTTAGGTATAAAGTTAATTTCCGCAGAAGAATGGACTAGTCCGTACCCCGTCCAAAAAAGGAAGAGAGGGTTGTTCTAGGATAAAATTCTTTTGTCAAAGTTATGTTGAAGCGGAAGAATCGCTCCCTTTGTCTAAAGAAGTGGGCTCTCCTAAGGAGGGGATCTATTTGTGGCAGCAAGAAGGCACCATCTTTGAATGTCAAGCCTCACCCATTAAAACAATATGTTTTAAAAGAGAAGTAGGGGCAGTCTTCAAAGAAAGAGAGGAAATTGCTGCAACAAGTAGTCACCATCCTTAGCAACCTAATGATAGACATCGCCGAAAAGAGAGTTTAGTTTGCGGCAGCAAACAAAACCATTTTTCGGATAATAAGTAAGAGGACAGAATCTCGAAATTATACTTTATACCTGGGGGCATGCAAACCTTTTGGAGTGCAAGCACGGGACGACTATTTATTTTTTTTAAATTTTTAGGTCCTCCCTTTAAACCTGTAGGTCTAACCCGTTAAACTCGTAGGATTAGCCGTTTCCAGCTTGCATATAAAAAGGGATGAAGGGCAAAAGTTAAAACCTGCCAAATCGGAGTAATTAGTGAGGTATCGCTCCTTAAATAAGATTACCTCACCTAAAAGCATTCCTTGTATTAAGACTGGTATATTCGAGCAGTTTTAGCAATGTTCATGCTCGTTAAAAAATAAACACAAGTTGTGAGCAATCTTTCCCTACAGTTCAAGCTCATCCAGAAAAAATGAACCGGTAAACAACCTCGAGAAATGTAACCTTTGAAAGCCATATTAAAAGCCCTTGGTCGTGTTTATATGCCATCACCTCCATCCGTTCATTTGGCCAATCGTTCACCCCCATATGTTTGTTTACCCATTTTGAGGAACAGCTGCGAAGAGTGATTTCACTTAGCCATCCTTGTGACACTGCCGTGATTGGAGAATTCCAACCTGTACCTGGAATCTGCTGCTATCCCTGTTCATCACTCGTTCCTCAAAAGACGAGTCTTCTTTGAGCTCTTTTCACTGACTCGTAAAATATGAAAAGTTTGTCGAGTTTTGGCCTTCCAGCTCGTTAAAGGACAAGAAGAGCTATCCCTCCTCTAGATTTTAATCTTTTTGGACCTGAGGCATTATTACACAAAAAGATCGAGCGCTTGTTTTGTTCGACTCGTTAAAGAAATCGAAAATTCATCCCTTCTGTATTGTTTTATACTTTTTCGGACTTAAGGGATTAGAAGACGAAAAAGGAATTTTGGAGTTAACTTTTCGTACCTTTTCAGACTCTCTAAAAATGAAAAGGACCGAGTTTTCTTTGTCGTTAGACTCGTTAAAATGATTAAATAGCGACAAACTTGTCTTTAGACGAGAACGAGTTTCCCTATCGCTAGGCTCGTTAAAACATAGCGATGGGCTTGCCCGAAGGGCAGGTTATAGAACAAGCATATGTTATCCTCCTCAAGCTTGACAAAAATAAAGAGGTACTGGTCAGCAATGACTGGGGAAAAATTGGGAGAACCTCACAGCATTAATGGTAGCAAGTCGCTCTTGAACATGACACTTTGTCCTCCGTATCACATCGGGTTGGGTTGTTTCATTCACCGGTCTCATAACCATGGTCTTCGCCACACCATCCACAATTGGGGTAATGCTACCAATCCATCACATCAGTGTCGTTATATGTTCAAGAGATGTGGTTCTGTAAAGAGTCAACCGTGTTCCACCCACTGCCATACATTATCCTTCATCCACTTCATGACCGCCACCCTGAATCATACATCACAGTTTGTTTTCACCTCATCACAATCACTAGCTCCGTTCCGTGTCACTGATGTGGGATTCATTAAGGCCCTCCTTTGACGGATCGCTCCTTGTCGACATCAGCTCATTATCCAAGGAGTTGATCTAGGAACACCCCCCTCAGTACTTTGAAGCTTGCATGCCTCAATGGCAAGTTTCTCACTTCCGGCGACAGGTATACGTCAATGACCTTCGACCAGAAGATTTTGCATGGTGGTCGACGCCAAGTCTTTTATTCCCACCATGTGGATTGTACTGCCGTACCTTGAGGGTCATCATCCTTATCGGTGACTCCTCTCGTGCTTGTTAACGGTTTACATCATTGACCGGTAATCAAGCGATGTCTTTCCATGTTCGACTTCAAGAAATTCTCACATGGATCGACTTGTACATCGAGTGAAGATCGGAAGAGATTGAAGACCCCGGATCTAGTTTCATCCATCCGGGCTGCGATATATATTCAGGACATAAAGACATTTGATATGTACACCATTACAGCAGATGATCATCCTTCTCAAAGGATGATAATTTCAGCAGAGAATTATCAGTCTACAATCAGACGATCGTCTGTTCTATGTACCAAAATGTATTTATAAAGCTGAGCATGGGAATGCCCGCCTCAGCTAGATCATGAAAAATGTATGAAAAATAATGTATTGTATTGTATCTTATTACAGGACACTTCTCAGCAGATTGAATGAACTTCGGATCCTCTCAATAAAGCATTTCACCCGATAAACGACCTCATACTTTAGGGGGCATCTGTTATAGACAATTTTGTGCCTTACAGCAACAAGCATGAATTGTCAATAATCCAAGGGATCCAAAGTTCCCTAAACATGATGTTCTTACCCCTAGAGGAACAAGGTCAGCAAACCAACAGCTCTCAGATCAGTTCTCCACCTGAAAACACTCAAAAACAAGCAATCCTGAAATCAAAGCAGGTGCTCCACTAGGTTTCTGCGCTGAAACTCAGTTTCTCCATGGTGTACCTGCGTTGCAAAGCAAGTGGGACAAAGGCCACCTGCGCTAAGCGAGAAGGGACAAGTGGCACAGTGAGTCATTGCTTTGGAATCTTCCAAAAATGACACTTGGATCAGGTATTTCGCCTTGTGATGAGTCAGAGGCTCTGTTTCTCCAAGTGGAAGCAAAGTTCTCCAAGTGGACTCAAGAACTGAAGATCAACTAAAGATTAACTGAAGAGAGAGAGGACACAAGGCAGCTACACATCAGTTGCAAGCTGACTCATCCTTTCTCAATTCATCTATATATTGAGCTCTCTCCTATGAGCTCAGGAGGCTGGAATTTTGTGCAAAGTAATGATATGCTGTTGGTTTCACTATTGAGTTATTGGGTGATTGTTTGAGAGAGGTGAAGAAGAGCAATTCTTTCTGCTGGGAGGTGTTGCTAGGTTGGAGCCTTCAATGGTTGTAATACTCTCAGAACCTTTATTTCTTCATTAATAAAAGCTATTGAGGTTCTTCTATGTGCTCTTGTTTCAATTATATATTATGATGATTGCATGTTTGGTTTACACTAATCCATGAACCAGTTATGATTGCATGCCTCTTGTAGTTTCCTTCTTTGTTATTTTGCAGGATCTCATCGTAGCTGGGCGAGCAGAAGGACAAAGAGCTAGGAGCAAGCGGTCAAAGAGAAGAGTTTGGATTCAACATTAAGCGCAAGGCAACGGTTAGTGCTTTCTCCATTCTCTTTTGCTTTCATAAAGAAGTAAACCTTAAGTAGTTTGTTTTACAGTTGTTGCTAAGGAACTGTCACCCTTAGAGTGGGATAGGGTCATCCGAGTCGGATACTTTTCCCTACAACAGAAATTTAATTGTAGCTATGAGCACTTCAACAACTACAGGACGCTGAGGTTTGATGATGTCAGCAGCAGTTTAATGAATGAGGAACTACGATGCAAGTCAATTGTGGAAAACTAGGGAGGAGAGGCTCCAACTCTAGCTGATCGTGGTAGGAGAATGGATCGAGGCCGGCAAAGGCGATCAAGATTGAGAGGCCTATCAAAATCAAGGAGAGGCAGAATCATCTACTTTCATTGTGGCAAACCGGGCACATGAAGAAAGAATGTTGATTCTGGAAGAAAGGACAAAAGGATTAGAGACCGTCTAATACAAATCACAAGCCATCCAGCACAAATGAAGGTGAGTCTACTGCTGTAGCCACAGATGGTGATGTGTTGTTCACTGTTTGAGTAGAAGATGCATGTGTATATACATCTAGCAGTAGCTTTGATTCGATCCTTGAGTCTGGGGCATCTCACCATGTAACCCCATGCAAAGATAGTTTTCTTTCATCTAATCCTTGTGATTATGGTAGAGTGCACTTGGGGAATAATCATTTTTGTAGTATTGTTGGAGTGGGAGATGTCTAGATCAAGATGAAAGATAGACAAGATATATTGTTGAAACAGGTTAGGCATGTACCAAAAATGCGTATGAGTTTGATCTCTATGGGACGACTGGATGATGAAGGCTATTCGACAAGATTTGGAAAAGAAGGTTGGAAAATTAGCAAAGGTGCATTGGTCGTGGCCAAAGGACCCAAGACAAGAAAATTATACATATTGAAGACACTGATAGGAAAATTAGATTTCGCTACTATCACAAAAGAAGGAAATTCAATAGATATGTGGCATAAGCCTTTGGGTCACATGAGCAAGAAGGGCTTAAAAATCCTTGTTGGTAAAACTTTATTGCCAGGTTTTAAATCCTACAATTTTGATCTTTGTGAGCATTGTATATATGGTAGACAAAGAAGGGTTTCATTCCTTAAAGGTGGCCATGATAGAAAGAAAAATGTGTTAGAATTGGGACACTCAGATGTGTTTGGGCCTGTTAACATCAAATCATTAGGAGGAGCATCATATTTTGTAACGTTTATAGATGATGCATCTAGGAAGGTTTGGGCATATCCTATGAAAAATAAAAGTGAAGTGTTTGGAATATTTCAAAAATTCCATGTTGCTGTTGAAAGAGAGACTAACAAATTGCTGAAGTGTTTAAGAACATATAATGGTGGAGAATAGTGCTCAAATGCATTTAAGGAATACTGTAATAGGTTTGGCATAAAGTATGAGAAGACTGTGCCTGGTACTCCTCAACAGAATGGTGTCACACAAAGGATGAATCACACCATTATGGGAGATGTGCGAAGTATGTTGTCCAATTCCAGTTTGGAGAAGAATTTTTGGGCTGAAGTAGTCAAGACCGCTTGCTACCTCATAAATAGATCTCCAACTATAGACTTGGATGGTGGTATCCCTGAAGAAGTTTGGATTGGTAAGAAGTTGAATTATTCTCATTTGAAAATCTTTGGATGTGAAGCATTTGTACATATTCCCAAAGAAAATAGAACTAAGCTGAATGATAAATCTATTAAATGCATATTTTTGGGATATGCGGATGAAGATTTTGGTTATCGTCTATGGGATCTAGCCAAAAATAAAATTATTAGAAGCAGGGATGTTATATTTAATGAGTCATAAATGTTCAAGAGGACTGTAGGTGAGTTGGAGGTCAAGAAGGTTATTGACAGGTTTGAAGAGCAGCAGGAAAACATACTACAAATACAAGAAAATGAACAAAAAATTCAGGAGCATGAAGAATAATAAGTGGAAAATGATGAACAACATGAAGAAGGAATCTTATAGGAACCTTTATAGGACATTCAACCTGATAATGCACCACCACAATTGGTTCGTAGATCTTCTAGGCCTTGTAAGCCTTCACAAAGGTATCCTCCTTCAAACTATATTTTGTTGACTAATGAAGGTGAACCTAATTGTTTTCAAGAAGCTTGTAAAGTCGAGCACAATAAAGAATGGAAGAAAGCAATGGAAGAAGAAATGAACTCTTTGCAGGAAAATAAAACTTGGGAGTTGGTAAACCTCCCAAAAGGTAGAAAGGCTCTACAAAACAAATGGGTGTACAGGATTAAGCATGAAGGTGACAAAAAGAAGGAAAGGTATAAAGAAAGTTTGGTAGTGAAAGGTTTTGCCCAAAAAGAAGGTATTGACTTCACTGAAATTTTCTCCCTTGTTGTTGAAATATCATCCATTAGAGTCATTCTTGGTCTAGTTGCTGCTTTAGACTTAGAATGTGAATAGTTAGATGTAAAAACTGCTTTCCTCCATGGTGAATTGGAGGAAGACATTTATATGGAGCAGCCAGAAGGCTTCATAGAAAGAGGCAAAGAAAGCCTTATTTGTAGGTTGAAGAAGAGTCTTTATGGGTTGAAATAGGCACCTCGACAATGGTACATGAAATTTGATTCATTCATGTTGGAACATGGCTTTCAGAGGTTGTAAACTGACCATTGTATCTATATCAAGAGGTATGATAAAGGAAAATATATCATATTATTGTTATATATGGATGACATGTTGATTGTTGGGCATGATAAGAATAATTTCATTAGGTTGAAGAAATATTTGGGTAGCAAATTTGCAATGAAGGATTTGGGACCAGCACAAAAAATATTGGGCATGCAGATTATGCGTGACAAGAAAAACAAAAAGTTGTGGTTGTCACAAGAAAAATATATCAAGAAGGTGCTTGACAGGTTTAATATGAAGGATGCCAAGCCAGTTGGTACACCCCTTGCAGCCCACTTCAAGCTGAGTACTGAATTATGTCCTAGTGATGACAAGGAGAAAGAAGAGATGAGCAAGATTCCTTATGCTTCAGCAGTTGGCAGTTTGATGTATGCCATGGTATGCACATGACCAGACATTGCATATTCAGTGGGAGTAGTGAGTAGGTTCCTTGCCAATCCAAGCAAACAACATTGGCAAGTAGTAAAATGGATTTTGAGGTATCTCAAGGGTACTAGTCATTATTGTTTATGTTTTGGTCATGATGAGACTGTTCTTAAAGGATTTACAGATGCGGATATGGCTGGAGATATGGATACCAGAAAGTCCACTACAGGTTATTTGTATACAGTTGCAGGTGTAGAGTATCTTGGGTGTCAAGGCTACAAAGAATAGTAGCCCTCTCTACAACAGAAGCAGACTACATAGCTGCAACAGAAGCTTGTAAAGAGATGTTGTGGATGCAGCGATTCCTAGGAGAGATAGGATTAAAGCGGGACAAGTATGTGTTATATTGTGATAGTTAGAGTGCCATTCACTTGGAGAAAAACCCAACATTTCATTCATAAACCAAGCACATTGACTTAAGGTACCATTGGATCCGGCATGTGTTGGAGGAAGAACAATTATCCTTGGAAAAGATCCATACAAATAGGAACCCTACTGATATGCTCACTAAGATTCTACCACGAAATAAACATGAGTTATGTAGAGGCATGGTAGGACTCGGTGTGACTTGATGACTCTTATTTGGCTTCAAGTGGGAGAATGTTAAGTGTCAAGCCAAATTCATGCAAGATTCTAGATCCTTCTACACCGCCAATAGTTTCTAGAATCACATGCATGATTCTGGATTCTTCTACACCGCCAATAGTTTCTAGATCTTTCTACACCACCATTAGTTTCTAGATCATTCCAGATCTCCATCTGAATCACATACAAGATTCTAGATCCTTCTTTTGCCTCTATAAATTTGTAATTTCTCTGGGCAAGGAAAGCAAGCAAGCCAAGGCTCAAGCCTGTTATGTAATGAAAAGTGATTTCTGTTCTCCAGTGATTGTTTTAACTATTCCGTTGTTTCTCATTGAGTAATCTTGTTGTTTCTCCATTTGTCTGTCTCTGTGAATTATTCTCTGCTTTTTCCGTCTAAGTCTTTCAGTATAAATCTATTGTGTGTTATGTATGCTTTGGTCTAACACTTTGCTAATACGATTTATTATATATGAAATGTAGTCTAGATATTCTAATTCCTCTACATGATGCAAACAATTCTTGACTAATTGGAGCAATTGAATAGATAACATCCCAAAAGCCATTTACGAATATTTGTATTGAATCTCATAATCTTGTGATCAGATCTTCGAAGGATTGGACAATGTTAGAAACTTTCACAAGGCAGAGGAGAGGAGTCTCACTCAGAAATCAGTTGCAACAAGGCAAGTATTCAGTTGCCACAAGGAAATCATAACTACACTTAATCAAAACACAGATCATAACTACACACAGGCTTAATTAAAACACAGAACTTGTGGCAGAAAAACAGAGTAAAAGAAAATGGTTGCGGTAAATCTACTAAAGTTTAAGATGACATCACAACATAGCATACTTTTGATTATATTTCAAAACATAGGAAAATACATTCGCATGATAAATTGGAGGTTGCTACTCCAAGTGAAACAAGAAAGCTCTTACTACGATTTACCCTTCACCATGGTTGTAGAGTAACACACAGTAAAACACAGTAACTGATGTTTTCAAGAACCCACCAAAATTTTCTCCATGATTTTGTCTTTACCTCTCATACTTTCACCCTCTCTCTCGTTCAACCTTGCAAATGAATTTTACATTCATATTTATACAAAACATACATTTCATTCATTAATTGATGACAGAGAAAACATTAATACACAACATGGGCGATTTTACATAATAAATGGTTTTCTAAACTTGCAGGTGTTGTGGAGTGTGGGTAACAATCGCGGAGTGAATGCTTGCCTATACATATTTACCAAAATTCATTAAGTGCCTTAAACACTCTGTCGTGTTGCGGAATGATCAGCGATGTACTTCTACTCAGACTTTAGTCCTTTCGTCTGCAAAAAAAATCACAACCTACAAAAATACTTTTGACAAGTATGGATGTTGTCAAAGTGTTTAACACGATGGTTGGAATTAATATTTCCAACACTCCCCCTTAATCACAACTGCCACCATTGAAAATTCCCAAGCAATCTCTGAGATAAACAAAACTTTCACGTGCCAACAACTTTGTGAAAATATCAGCGAATTGTTCATGCGATCTGGAGTGCTACAACACAATTTCATCATTGTTAATCTACTCTCTAATAAAATGATATTTAGCATCAATATGCATGGTCCTCTTGTGAACAACATAGTTATTTGATAATGCAATTATGGAAGTGCTTTCGCAAAAATAGTTGTCATTCCCTCTTGGTTGTGGCGAAGATCCTTCAACATCCTTATCATCCAAAATTCTTGATATGTTGTTGTTGTTGTGGCAACACTTTTAGCTTCTGTTGTTGATAGTGACACTATTGGTTGCTTCTTGGAGGCCCATGAAATGGCTTCGAAACCCAAATTAAAAAAACATATCCAGATGTAATTTTTCTGTCGTTGACACTTCCTGCCCAATCGCTATCAGTGTAACCAAGCAGCCTGAAATCATTTGTTGCGGCATATAAAATACCATACTCTTTTGTCCCACTGACATACCTTAAAATCCATTTCGTTCTTGCCAATGTGTTTCCTTGGGTGTTTCCATGAACCTCGACACTAGACTCACTACATACATTATATCCGGCCTAGTGGCGGTCAAATACATCAAGCTGCCTATCATAGTATTGTATAATGTCAGATTGACATTGCTACTGCAATATTATTTGCTCAACTTCAACCCCATGACAGTTGGAGTTGGCATGGGCTTGGTATTCTGCATATTAGACCTCTCCAAAATGTCTTCTACATACATTTCTTGAGAAATAAAAATGCCATTTTCTGTTTGCTTCACTTCTATGCCTAAAAAATACCTTAACAACCCCAAGTCAGTCATTTCAAATTCACTCTTCATGACTTCTTTGAAATCAACGATAAGAAAATCATCATTGCCTATAAACACCAAACCATCTACATATAAGACAACGATAAGAATCTTACCATCGCTCTCTTTGATGTAGAGAGTAGGCTCACCATCACATTTGTCGAAACCATTGTCCAATAAGTAAGCATTTATCCTGCTATATCATGCACGCGGTGCTTACTTCAGCCCATAAAGAGATTTCCTCAACTTATACACCTTGCCTTCTTGGACTTCTACCTCATAACCAGTTGGTTGCGCAACATAAACTTCCTCTTTCAGCACTCCATTCAAGAATGTTGATTTCATGTCCATTTGACACACTTTCATTTATGTTGTGTGGCAATCACCACAATTTTATGCATTGTCTCCATCCTCGCGACTGGCACAAATGTCTCCAAATAATCTCTTCCATGTTGCTACTTGTATCCTTTGACAACTAGCCTCTCTTTATGCCTTTCAATCTTTCCTTCAACATTTCTCTTGGTCTTATAGACCAAATTCACTCCAATGACTTCCTTTCCTTATGGAAGGTTCTCTAAATCCCATGTGTCATTCTTTTCTATTGCTTCTATTTCTTCCTCCATTGCCGCAACCCATTTTTCCTCTTTGACTGCATCCTCGAAATGGATTAGGTCATCTACATGACAAACCATTGAAAATAAGGAATTTATACCAGCGCTACTATCAACTTCATCTTGCTCATAAATCTCATTTAAATTTCTGAATTTTGTTCTTCTTGTGCTTGTTGAAGATGGGCTTGACATGTCACTTAGTGTTGCACTTTGTGACATGCTTGGAGAAGCACTCGCTTAACTGCACAATTTTGTCCTATTATTTGTTGATGGTGTTACTCGTTGCCTACTTTGCTGCACTTGAATAGGATTAGATGGAGGCACTGTTGACGAATTTCTTGTTGTTGTCAATTCCTCTTTGTTCTCATGTGGTATACATCCTTTCACATTGATTGTCTTCTCTAAAATTCCATCCCATGCTTCCTCTTTTATGAATTCCACATCTCTACTAATTATGACCTTCTTGTTTGATGGATTGTGGAGCTTGTATGCCTTGGATTCATCACTATAACCAACAAATATGCATTGATCCCCCTTGTTGTCCAACTTCTTCCTCAACTCATCCAGGACATGTTCATATGCCATACAACCAAAGACTCTCATGTGAGTGACACTATGCTTTCTTCCACTCCATGCGTCTTCAAGAACCACATCCATAACACTTTTGGTTGGAAACCTATTAATGATATATGTTGCACAAGCGACAACTTCAACCCAATAATCATTTGGAAAATGATTTTCCTTCAACATACTCCTTTTCATTTCCATAATGGTCATATTATTCCTTTTTGCAACACCATTTTGTTGAGGTGTATACCTTGTTTTAAATTTCTTGTGAATTCCATGCTCCCTGCAAAAATGTAGGAAATCATTTGAGATGTATTCGCCACCTCTGTCAGTGCTAAGGACTTTGATGTAATGTCTACTTTTCTTCTCAATAAGAGCTTTGTATTGACGAAAGTGCTCAAACACTTCACTTTTATGTTTTAGGAGATAGATCTGTGTCTTCCTTCTGTAGTCATCTGTGAAGTTCAATAAATAGTGGCTGCCACCAATTGAGGGTGTTTTCATTAGTCCACATAAATTTGAAAGGAAAATATCCAAAGGTGTCTTTTCCCGTATTGAATTTCCTGCTGGAAATGTCTCTCTATGTTGCTTTCCCAAGATACATCCTTCACATAGGCTGTCCAGTTTTTCTATGAGTGGAAATCCCTTCACCATGTCTTTCCTATGTAACATATGCAAACCTCCAAAGTTGAGATGTCCAAATCTAAAATTCCATAACCATTTTTCATCTTTGACCTCTACTTGAAAGTTTACTTGTGTGATAGTTGCATATTTTCTTCCATCATCTTGTGAGTTCAATGATAGTTTTGCTTGTGCACCTTCTTCTTTCAAATTTGATCTTATCTTTAGGGGAAACATTCTATTGTTTGTCATCTGAACCTTTGCAATCAACTGTCTACTTGGAGGGCTATCCAAATTTTGCACTCATAATTTTTTAAAAATATATTGTAGCCTTTTTTCATGAGTTGTCCAATGCTTATGAGGTTATGCTTCAAACCAGGGACAAAGTAAACATCTGAGATGTACTTCTTCAACCCCTTCTTTGTTAGAATATTGAATCTTCCTTTCCCCATGACAGATACTTTGCTATCAATCTCTAATTTCACTTCAGTTTTCACACTTTCATCTAGATTGGAAAACATTTCTATGTTCCCTGACATGTGGTTGCTGCACCTCGAATCTAGATACCATATATCACTTTGTTTTTCTTGTGCTACATTACAAGCTAAAAACATGTTATCATGGTTCTGATTTTCCTTTGTGAAATTTACACTTGGTTTTTTACTAATATCATATTGCTTCTTTCCACATTCATTTGCATAATGACCATACTTCTTACAGTAATGACATTGGACTTGAGATTTATCATACCTATGACCTTGTGCTTGATTTTGGATTTGGCCTTGATTTGGATTTTGATTTCTTCCTCTTCCACTTGAGTTTGAAGGGCTTCTTCTTCCACCTTTGCGTGGGCTCCTTCCTCTTCCTCTAACATATGATCTTCCTCTACCTCTACCTTGACCAAATGAAACTTGTATCTTGAAGGCATGCTCCAATGAGGAGCTTGTTGCTCTATTCAGTCTATGTTCATGAGAAATCAGTGATGCATGAAGCTCATCCATTGAGAACTATGAGAGATCCTTTGTCTCTTCTATGGCCACAACAATGGAATCAAACTTTGCTGGCAAACTTCTCCAAACTTTCTCAACTATTCTCCTTTCCTCAAGTGTCTCACCATGAGACCTTATTTGAGTAACCAATCCAATTACATGTGTAAAAAATGATTCTACATTTTAGACTCTTTCATACAAAGTGTCTCAAAGTCTCTCCTCAACATTTTTAGTTTTGTTGTCTTGAATTTTTCCATGCCTTGGTAGGATGTCTGGAGGGTGTCCCATGTTTTCTTGGACTTCATTGCTGCTGCAACCCTTGGGAAAATACTTTCATGTACTGCTTGAAAAATGCAGAAGAGGGATTTTGCATCCTTCTTCCTGTTGTCCCTCAAGAAATCCCTTTATGCTTGAGACAAGACAATGTATGATGTTGCATCTGCTAGTCCTTGAAAATCATTCTCCACCAAATCCCAAATGTCTTGAGAAGAAAACAAAGCCTTCATTGTAATAGCCCAATAATCATAAATTTTCCCATTAAACTAAGGTATCTGAGGATTAGCCAAGCTTGTGCTTGATGTTTCCATTTCTAAGTGAAAAGAAAAATTCTACCCGCTGGTAAATACGCTCCAAAATAAATTTTCCCTCAAAACAATTTGTAATTGCAAGTACTTTTCCCATTAAACTAAGGTATCTGAGGATTAGTCAAGATTGTGCTTGTTGTTTCCATTTTTGAGTGAAAAAATAAATTCTACCCGCTGGTAAATACGCTCCAAAATAAATTTTCCCTCAAAACAATTTTTAATTGCAAGTAAAAACACATGTTTTCAGACTAAAAAAGTTTAAACCTCTCTGATCCCATGTTAGAAAATTTCATAGGGGTAGAGGAGAAGAGTCTGGCCTAGAAATCAATTGCGGCAAGGAAATTGCAACTACAGAGAGTCTTAATTAAAACACAAAACTCATGGAAGAAAAACATAGTAAAAGAAAAATCATTGTGGTGAATCTACTTGTGAAAGTTTAATACCACATTGCAACATAACATATCTTTTATTATATTTCAAAACATAGGAAAATAAATTTGCATGATAAATTGCATAATAAATTGGAGGATGCTACTCCAAGTGAAACAAGAAATCTCTTACTGTGATTTATGCTTCACCAGGGTTGCGTAGTAACACACAATAAAACACAAAAATTGTTTTTTTCACATGCCCACCAAAATTTGCTGGATGATTTTCTTTTTACCTCTTAGACTTTCACCCTCTCTCTCGCTCAACCTTGAAAATGAATTTTACAGTGATATTTATACAAAACATACATTTGACTCATTAATTCAAGATAGAGAAAACATTAATACACAACACGGGCAATTTTACATAATAAATGGTTTTCTGAACTTGCAGGTGTTGTGGAGTGTGGGTAACAACTGCGGAGTGAACCCATACACATCTACCAAAATTCATTAGTGCCTTAAACTCTTTGTTGTGTTGCAGAATGGTCAGTGATGTACTTTTTTTTTAGACTTTAGTCCTTTCGCCTGCACACAAAATCATAAACTGCAAAAATACTTCTGACAAGTATAGTTTCTGTCAGAGTGTTTAACACAGTGGTTGGGATTAATATTTCCAACATACAAAGATGATAAATAGTTGGGCAACGAAGATTCAAAATAATGTAGATTGGAAGCGAAGTTGTTCTTATAAGAATGGGAACGAGAGGTGAATTTGGGTGTGATTTTTTTCTAGAAAAGTTGATCACTATCAGCACACTATGACCTGAAGCTAAGATCACGCATGAGGAACATATTTATATTTATGGTAAAAAATAGTTATAATTTTGATATATTTTAAGTTGTTTAATTTATTTCTTGTTTTAAAATGTAGGAGGTCCCTATAGTGTAACCTTGGAGTTCATATATGTAATTATTCGTATTGGACTCATATGTGATAATTTATGAATTTTTCTAATCAGAATCAGAGATGAACTATTTTGGTAGAAGTGGAATTAAAGCATTGATAGAAATCCATATATGATTTTTTTTTTCCAAGAATAAAAAACACTTTTTTATTTATAGATAATGAAAATAAATATTCTAGAGAGGACTTTATCCATGATTAGATCAACTCCATGTCATCTGTGAATAAAGAAAATATCAGTATCACAACTTCCATGATAGTTTCAAAAACAATTATAGACTTTACAGTGAGAGCGGAGAGAATTACTATGTAAACCAGGAGAAAAAAACATGTATTTGAGCAGACAAATGACAAAAAATAGGAAACAAAGCATTGTGTAACAGATCTTGCTCCTAGAATTCATAATTAGATCATGAAATGTCCCTTCCCTTTCAATGAGGCAGAAGCATATAATTGGAAAAAAATCCTTGCAGTCTTTAGAAAACAACCTTCATTAGATAGACAATTCACTTCACCATTTTGGATCTTGTATATGTGGGAAATGGAGACAGAGTGAAACTCATGGATCAAGGTCTGTATTCTGCATTTCTAGGGATCGAGATTAGGGGATTTAATGGATCCTTTGTCTTTTTCCTAGTCAATGACTGACTTGGAGTATCCAAAAATGGTTAGATCCCTAAGTCCAAGTCTTTTAGCATAGAACAGAACACCCAAGAGGGAAAATAATTCTGCTAGTGTGTTGGTTCCCATACCACAGTGCTAGTGGAATCTGTAAAATGTCCCATGCCCAAGATGGATGGCCATTCTGCATCCACATAGTCCAAAGGAGGAAGCTCCATCAAAGAAGCAAACCGAGAAGTTGGACTAGATATTACGAGGAGGAGGAGGACTCTTGGGGCAAGAGGGTGAAAAGGAAGATTGTTCAAGATAGAAAGATATAATTTTACAACTAGTTTGCCCCAGATGATGAAGTAGGCCAATGTACCATAAGATTGATGGTCCACAGTCCAACTTCCAAGACAAGTGACTATATCAGAGCGGTCCCAATCAACAGGGGAGTTAATCAATTGAAGCACACAAGTCTAGACAGAGGAGGAAAAGGGACAATGAAGAAAAAGGTGGTTGGTATCCTCGCTAGCAAAAGAGGAAAGGCACCACTAGCCTGGGCCCTGATAGCCTCTCCTACAAAGGATTTCCCAATTCAAGATCCGATTGTGCACCACCAACCATAAGAAGCATTTGAGTTTGAGTGGGAAATTGCAATTCCATGATCTAGCCAGCCAAGGAAAGAAAGGAATTTGTTTAGTAGGCTGGTAGATAATTTGAAATTCCTCATGAACAATGACCTTCCCTAGTTGTGGGCCACTGAACCAAATGAATATTTTTGATTTTGATGAAAGGACAATCCCAACAAGCTTGAGATTAGTAATGTAATATTTCCATTCTGAAGTCATTGTTCTAGGAATTCCAAGCTTGGGGGTGTCTTCCCAATGAGGGAAAGCTTGAGAGGAAAGATGAGCAGAAGCAATATCCTTAATCACAAAGAAACCATGATTTTGCAGGAATGTAATAAGAGGAGGAGAAAGTAAATGCAGACCTGTCAGGCCAGAGAGGGAGTCCAGGATAATTTGCAAAAAATATCCCGAGCCAACATCCCATCTAAGGTTCCAAAAAAACCAATGTTTAGAGTGGAGAAGGTTGCACCAAGTTATAGATATATTGGGAGGATCCAGGGAACTAACATGAATCCAACCAATAGGACCCTGTTTTGAAGATATTTAGCCTTGATGATTTGACTCCAGAGGCCATCGTTGCTCACAGCATGCAACATATTTTTAAGGAGAAAAGAAAGTTTGAATGTGGAGGTGTCTTTTAAACCCCAACCACCTTGTTTAACCAAAAGATTTAGTATCTCCAAACTAGCCAGATGGAATTTGTGATCTGTTTGTGTTCCAGCCCACAAGAAGCCAGAAACAATTGAGTTGATCTTACAGATGACTCCTTTGGGGAGTCTGAATATGTGCATCTAGTAAATATAAATGTTATGAAGGACATATTTGATTAGAATGAAACTCCCTCCCAATGAGATCCATGAGTGGGACCATTGGGAGAGTCAATTTTCTAGTTTCAGAAGTAGCCAATCTCAATATTTTTTTTTGTATCCTTTCAACTTTAAGGAGAAACCTAAGTACTGGAAACCATCCTCCAAAAGAGATACTTTTACCCCAAATATGCAAGAAATCTCCACTATCCATTCCACATGAAGATCATTATAAATCAATAAATACTTCTTTTCATTCATGAATAGTCCCAAGGTAGATCCAAAATCTACAAGAATATTATGAAAACACTTTCCATTCAGAGGGATTTGATTTCCCAATAGCAAGAAGGTCATCCACAAAAATTAAATGGGAGACCCTGTCAACGATTTTTCATCTTGATAAGAGGTTACTCTCATGAGCTTCTGAAATTTTTCTATAAATACCTTCAATGATGATGAGGAACATGAGGGGGGATAGAGTGTAGCCATGATGGAGACCTCTAGAGACTGTGAGGAAAGTTGCAGGAAAATTGTTGATCAGTATTGCAAATGATGCATTATTGATGCAAGCTTTAATCTAGTTTGTCATTATAGGTCCAATGCCAATTTTATGAAGGACCATCCATAGAAGTTACCAATCAACACACTCAAATGTCTTGTTGAGGTCAATATTCATAAGGTAAGCATTCAAATGAGAGGTCTTGATAGAATGAAGACACTCCTGGGTGATTGCTACAACATTATGAACTTCACAATTCTCTAAAAAGGAAAATTGTTCAATAGATATGTGCTTGGACATGAAAGGTTTGATCCGGTTAGCAATGGTTTTAGAAATGAGCTTGTAAATGGTGTTACACAATGAGATAGGATGATAGTCTATGAAGGAGACAAGATTAAGAAACTTGGGAATGAGGGTGATGAACGAGGAATTTGTTGCACCAAAGACCCAATGAAGATAGCGAGATTCTTCCACCATGTTTATAAGCTCAACAACCATGATTTCCTGAAAATGGAAAAAGAGTTCAATGCTCCATCCATGAGGGCCAAGTATTTTCCCTCTCGCCATTTCTTTTAGGACTGATAGGACTTCATCCTGTGAGACATGGCATACCAATAGTAGATTATCTGCCAGGTTGGCTGATAAGGGGAAAAGGTCACATAATTCTAGTTGTATTTAAGAGGTAGTTGTTCCTTGGCACAATATATATTCTGAAAATGGCTGAGTGCCTCTCTTTCAATGTCAATTTGAGAGGATTCTTGTTCACCCAAATTAGATTCAATGCTCCAAATGGAGTTTCGTTGCTACGTCTTTTTAACCTATTTGTGGAAAAAATTGTTGTTTTTGTCTCCAACATCGACCCACATAGCACGACTCTTCTATTGCATTTCCTTACACTAACGAAGAAGTATTTGTGATCTACGAAGCTCCAGTTGAATAATCTCATCCTTGCGTGATTCAGAGAAATAAGTCGAGTTTGTTGGGTTCTCGAGTGATTTGAACTTGTTGACAATCCATATTAACTTTCTATTCAGTTCTCTTGTTTTTTTGAGCTTAACATCTGACCAAATATTTCACAGTTCTCAATTCGTAATTGAGCTTGCTCATCTTCCTAGAATTAGAGTCTCCCAGTGGGATCAGCCATAAAGTGTGGACAAGTTTGATGAAGTCTAGCTCCTTCAACTAGAAGTGGTTAAATTTGAAAGGAGGGGCCTTATCATGATGTGTCTTAGACCAATTCACAAGATAGGAAAATGATTTGAGATTTTTATTGGGAGGATCGACGACTTCAAGTCCTTAAGTTTGTTAGCAATTGCTTCTTGAACATAAAATCAGTCGAGACGTTTTGCTATGCCTTGTGAGCCACCTCAACCATTTCTCCAAGTAGGCCCAATGGGGATTGGCTTAATATCCCTGATACATTTCTGTTTAAATAGTTCCTTAAAGTAAGTCCCCATCAGATCTGATCAGCATAGGGAGCCCCATATTTCAAAAGAGTCATTGGAGAAATTGATATCCCCAACTAGAATCAAGGATTCTAGATCAAGGAAGTTGCTTTGTTCTGCCCTCTTCTAGAACATCCTCCTATTTGAATAGGGGGTGTATCTGTTGATGATTCGAAGGCGAGTTTTAGTACCTCTTCAACCCCCAGTGATCAATAAATTGATGATTATACTGTAATCCTTGAATTTATATAGATCTAGATTCCACATAGTTGTCATTCCCCTGGATAATCTTGACACACTAATTGCACATATGTTCTAGTTTGGGCATACCTGAGATAGAAATCCACATGTCTTATCCTTGCAATTCATTGTTTCTTGGAGAAGAACTATTTCTAGATTGTGTATGTCGATTAAGATTTTCAGGGATCTTCTTTTGTTGGACGATCCCAAGCCCCTAATGTTAATAGACATTAAAGGCATTATGGAAGGTCAAAATTGGGGGCATATTATCTAAGGACCCGAGATTTAGGTTGATTCATTACTAGCTTGTCTACCCTATTGATGAATGCAATGGTGGATGAGGCCAAGCTGACTGGACACTCTTGGAAATGTTCTAGAAGATTGGAAGGAGTGATAGTGCAGTTAGGAATTTTTTGGATTTTTTCCCTTCTTTTCTTCGAGTAGTCACATTTTTATGAGCATTAGGGTGAGGATGGAAGGCATCCTTATCAAAGAAGGACTTTTTTTACTGTCAAAGGTTCCAAGGATATTTTTGTCTCGCGGGCTAGTGTCTCCAACTCTACGTCTTCTGTAAATTGGGAGTAAGTTCATTCAAAAGGAGCCCCAAATTTAATGGGGGAGGAAAATAATGGGTCTCCAAGTGTTTCGGGCTCAAAAGGGAAATCTGGCCGTTTGGAGGTTTCAGAGGAGGGGACGATGGGAAGTTGTTTATGATTGAGGATATGGGCTTATATTTGGAAAATGAGGTAGATTTGATTACCGGGTTAAGTCAAATTTTGTATGTTGAAGGTAAAGGCGGGGACAAAGAGTTATGTCTTATGGCAGATGGTGTAGGATGGATCAATGGAGAGGAAGTAGGGAAACACAGAGGTAAGGGATGTGTGAGAGATTTACTTCACAGAGTTGAGAAGTTAGGATGTGAAGAGATGTTTGTGTTATATGATGGGGAGAGAGGATGAGGGATATACGGCTTAGCATGAAGAAATGTAGAGTGTGTAAGTGTATCCTCTCATCTCCCCACAATAGAGACATAATCGGGATGTCTGGAGGCCCTAGAAAATCTGTTCAGACAATTGGCCTGTTCCATGCCAACGGAGACATCGAAATGGGATTGCTAAGTAGTCGATAATTTGTTTTCAAGAACATAAGCCCCAATAGATATAAATTTATGTTGGGAGTCTTCCCTAAAGTGATTTTTGAACCAAGACCCACACTGTGTTTTTTCCATGTCTCCAAGGAAACCTTCATCAAGGAAGTAGAATTTCCCTATTGAGTTAGCAATGAATGTTATTTCTTTCCTAGTCCATAATTCAAGAGGAAGCCCAGGGAGTTTTCCGCATAGGATGTTCCTCCTCAGAAAATCGATTTCGGGGTCAAAACTGAAGGACCATCGCTGCAGTGATAGATAACCATGCCCTTTGAACTAGGGTCGGTCTGCAATGAGATCTATTTCCTCTGGTATGAGGAAATGAAAATCGTACCATCCATTCTAAAGGGCACTGATGCGGGGACAGTGTTTTAGGAGAGGCAAGCACTAGGTCTCTATCCACCTTTTCATTTGAGCATCATATAATCGGCTGTAAACCCATATACTAACCAGTGCTTGGTTTTTTAGCTTGAAAGATTCATCCCAGTAACCCTTCCTTTCTATGACCAGACCTTGTGTCTAAATGTCAACTTTTATTTCCTTATTTTTATGAATAAGAGGATTTCCATTGGGAGGATTCGATGTTTTAGGAGGATTTAGGTGGAACTTCCTTGCGTGTTTATCCTCCAGCATAATAGATTAGGTATGTAGTTCTTCTACATGCACTGTAATTTCTATCATCACCACATCGTCTGGAGAGGTTCAAAAATTCCATCCACCTATTCCAACTTGATCAGCCAATCATGATGCAGAAGCATCCAGCTCAGGGAGGTCATGGCTGGGAGTTTGTCTCTTCTAACAGTTTGAGTTTCATTAGTTTTCATTTTCATTTACATTTCTAGGAATGGCTATCTTAGCCACTGTTAGTGTTTGCTTACGTGTTATTTTTACTTCTTAGTTTTATTTAAAATTTTCTTTTGGTTTACAAATCAAGAAAAGACAGTTATTCAAAAATAACTTAATGTAACTATTGGCAGTTTGATAACTGTCCAAGGTTCTCTACAAAACGAAAAAAGAAAATGACTATTGTAATCTTTTTGATAATCATAGAACTGAATGAAGAAAATGCACAGAAGCATTCTGAAGAACAAAACACATCTGGATCCATTCATATTACAACTTTATCATCTTTTCTACAAAATACAATTAAATTCATTTTCTTTTCCATAAGCATAATGATGACAGACAGTGAACAGTAAGCACCGAAGCGAGGAGAGCACCCAAACAAGTCAGCAGCATAATAGAGAAAGCTTATGGTAGAAACAAGGGAGCTACTATCAGAGGAATACCCAAGAAAACAAAGCTACAAGTACATAAACGAACGCATAACCATATTCCTTTGCAAATTTTTAACAACTGAAATTACTGTATAAATATATATACATATATGTCAAATTCGAGCATCCACAGTTCATTATTCAGAGACCAGCAAATAAAATAGAGTTGACAATACTATAAACCACCACGAGGTCATTACAGGACTATATCATTACAACCATAGTTACAATAGTAGAGCCATAAATATACAGTGAAACTACCAGCACAGTGAGGCCAAGAAACCACAGAGCCAAAACCAAACTAAAACAACAGACTCATAAACCCTACGAATAGAAAAACCCTCAAACAGACAAGCAAAGAACTTTCAAGGAGCGACCCTACCTAGTTCGAGCATAGGAGTCAGGTTGCGAGGTCCACATACGGAGCCCGGGCGTGCACCTGCATGGCCAGCAAGCAGGCCATTAGCAAACAATGAAATGAAGCTAACGACAAAGGGTTGACAAGAAAGGAAAGGGCCAACAGAACTTACCTGAGAGAGCCAATTCCATGTGAACTAGAGGAGAGAAACCACGAGCAAAGGTTACGGCCGCACAGTGCTCACTGCCCATAAGGAGCAAGAGCTGTTAGCGCCGGAAGAAAATGAGGAGGAAAAAACAGCATGGAGAGTTAACTTACCTCTGATTAATTTCTAAATGAGACCTGAGAGCCAAGCCACTCCACAACCGCAACCTGTGGCAAGAACCAAGCAAAAAATCAAATAGAGGAGAAAGTGCATCGAAACCAATAACATATAATAGAAGTCTACAGGTGAAAACGTAACCAGAGTCGAGCCAAATAGAAACCAGAGACCAAGACCGAGGGTTCCAGACGTAGAGCCGAGAAAACGAGCACAGAACAGGAAACATTGATAGCACACGCAGGAGGAGACCCTAAGAGAAATGCATGTCCAGGCATGGGAAAGCTAAACCGCTATAAAACAACCAGAGCTAAAAACTTTGTTTCATAGAAGAGTAGAGCAAAATGAACTAGAGACCTCACCCCACAAACAACAAAGTGAAACAACAGTGAAATGAATTGGTCAAGGGTTTCGAGGGTTTGGTAAGAGGTGGGAAGGAACAAGCCCCAAGGACAGGAAACCTATCCTCAAATCATTAACACCAAGGTACATTGCCATTAAGTCAACCAGCTACGCAAACAATCAACGGTTAATTATTCATACAGAACTGTAAAGGGTTGGTCCCATCAAATTTTGGTATCAGAGCAGGTAAAATTAACTGTTTTACTTTATAAAATGGAAGTTGGAAGAAGAGGTCGTGGCAGAGCTATTCTAAGAGTATTAGATGAAGGATTGAGGGAAGAGATTAGGATACTGAATGCCTCTTTGGCGGCAGTAGAAGTAGGAAGGAGAAGGGATCCGGAAGTAGGGGACGACAGTGAAGAAGAAGAAGAAGTTGTAGTTATGACAGATAGATCAGATGAAGGACTTGAAATGAAATTGTTAAGGTTAGTTTTGTTGGCTAACAGTAAGCCAAAGCCTGAAATTCTGAGCTATGATGGTAGTTTTTCCATAGAAGTGTTGTTGAATTGGATTAGTGAGTTAGACAAATATTTTGAATGTGAGGAGGTCAGCGAAGATAGGAGAGTTAAATTCACTGCCACCAAGCTAAAAGGACATGCGGCCTTATGGTGGGACAGTGTCCAAGAGGAGAGGAGAAGATTGAATAAGTTACCTGTTAAAAAGTGGACCAGAACATTTTCCAAGATCAAGGGTAAGTTCTTGCCCAAAGATTACCAGATTTCTCTGTATCAGCAGGTGCAAAATTTGAAGCAGAGAGGAATGACGGTGAAAGAATATACTGAAGAATTTTATCGGGTGAATTTGAGAGTTGGTTATACTGAAGACACCCCAGAAAAGAAAGAAAGGTTTGTAAATGGCCTAAGGCTAGAGATATTGGATGAGATAAGTATTCTTTCTCCAAAAACCATAGAGGAAGCATACTAGAGTGCCTTAAAGGCAAAATAAAAGATCGCAAGAAAGCAGAATGCTAGGAGAGGATGAGGAACTAGCAGAGGGAAAGGACAATCCTTTGGCAGAGGAAGAACTGTCGACAACAGTGAAGAGGGCAGTAGTTCAAAGACCTTAGGGACAACAGAAAAGGAAGGTAGCACTAGGAAGGCCATACTAGAAAGGAAGGTAGCACTAGGGTAGAGGAGCTGCCTACCAGTGTTACAAGTGCCACAAGTGGGGGCATACGTCCTTTGAGTGTCCTGAAGGAGAATAGGCTGGTCAAAAGAGGAGCATATGTTGCTCAGATAGAGGAAGCAGAGGCACCGCCTCAAGAGGTAGAGAATGTACTAGAGACAGTAGAGGCCTTAGTCTTGAATAAGGTACTGCTGAAACCTACAAAGGAAATAGCTGAACAAACCCAAAGAAAAGCATTATTCCGGACTGTGTACAAGTCACATGGTAAATGCTACAAACTGATTATAGATAGTGGAAGCATTGATAATCTGGTTGCAACAAAGATGGTGGAGAAATTGGGTTTAAAAAGGTTGAAGCACCCAACTCCCTATAAGGTGTCTTGGTTACAAAAGGGTCACCGATTGCTAGTTGATGAGCCGTATGAGGTGGAGTTCCATATTAGCAAGTATATGGACAAAGTGATTTTTGACGTCATGCCCATGGACGTGTGTCATATTCTGCAAGGTAGACCATAACAGTATGACTGAAAAGTTGTTCATGATGGGAAAACAAAATGTTACAAGTTTGTCAAGGATGGGATTAAGCATACGCTAGTACCCATCAAGGAAGAAGAAATAGCAGAAACTAGTGGGACAAAAGTGCTGCTAGTGGGTGGAAAATAATTTCTAAAATAGATTGAAGATGACGAGGTAAAGTATGTTGTTGTAAGGAGACCAAGAGCAGTGTTGTTGCACACTAAAATTTTTGACTTACCTGAAAAGATCCAGGAAATGTTGCAGGAATTCAATGACATTATGGTGGATGATTTACTAGATAAATTACCACCAAAGCGGAGTATCAGTCATCACATAGATTTCATCCCTAGAGCTAGTTTACCAAATAAAGCTGCTTACCAGATGAATCCCAAGGACAATGAAGAGATCAAAAAGAAGGTACAGGAATTGTTGGACAAAGGCTTGATACGGGAAAGTTTAAGTGCTTGTGCAATTTCGATAGTTTTAGCTCCAAAGAAAGTAGGTGAGTGGCGGATGTGTACAGATTCATGAGAAATAAATAAAATTACTATCAGATATAGGTTTCCATTGCCACGAGTGGATGACATGATGGACTGCTTGAGTGGGGCATCATATTTTTTGAAGATAGATCTGAAGAGAGAATACCCCCAAATTAGAATCAGAGAAGGGGACGAATCGAAAATAGTGTTCAAAACTAATGAAGGGTTGTATGAATGGCTAGTGATGCCAGTTGGGTTGAGTAACGCCCCTAGTACTTTCATGCGCCTGATGAACGAGATGTTGAAGGAGTTCATTGGGAAATTTGTGATTTTGTATCTTGAAAATATACTGATTTTCAGCAAGACCAAGGAAGAACATTTTCGACATGTTCAATATGTTCTAGAGAAGTTGCAGCAAAACAAGTTGCTGATAAATTTGAAAAATGTACTTTCTTTCATAAGGATTTATTCTATTTGGGTTTTGTGATTGCAGAAAATGAGCTGAAAATGGACCCAGAAAAAGTTGCAACTATACTTAGCAGGCCATCCCCTAAGAGTTTGTTCGAAGTTCGAAGTTTTCATGGGTTGGCAATTTTCTATCACAAGTTTATAAAGAATTTTAATGGAATCTGTGCACCTATGTTGGATACAATAAAAAAGGAAAGTCAACATTTTCAGTGGATTGAAGCTGCAGAGAAGAGCTTCTAGATATTGAAGAAGAAGATCACTGAGAGGCCAATTTTGAGGTTGCCTGATTTCAACAAACATTTCCAAGTTCATTTTGCTGCTAGAGGTACAGCCATTGCAGTCGTACTTAGTCAGGAAGACAAACTAGTAGCCTATTTCAGTGAAAAATTAAATGAAAGTAGGCAAAAGTATACATCTCATGGAAAGGAGTTTTATGCCATCGTCCAAGCCTTGAAGCATTGGGGACATCATCTGTTGGGTAATGATTTTTTCTTGTTTTTTGATAATTCTGCATTACAGTATGTTATGCAGCAACATAAGCTGAATCACAAACATGCAAAATGGGTGGAGTACTTGCAGAGTTTTACAATTGTATTGAAGCACATCAGTGGTTAAGCGAACAAGGTGGTAAATGCACTAAGCAGAAGAGTTCTACTCTTACAGGAGAGCACGATACATGTGTTGGAAATTGAAAATCTGAAGGACTTATATCAAACAAATGTAGATTTCAAGGAGGCTTATGAAGCCTACCAAAAGCTATTGTTGAGGAACAATAGTCCATGGATGGACTATAACTTGCAGGAGGAGCCGTTATTCAAGGGAGGACAGTTGTGTGTTCTAGAATGTTTTATGAGGGAGAACATCATCTGGGAAAAACATAGTGGAGGTCTAGCTGGAAATTTCGGCATTGATAAGACCTTGGATCAACTCAATCATTTCTATTACTGGCCAAAGATGCAAAGAGACGTGCAACGCTATGTGACCAGGTGTAAGATATGTCAGTTGGCAAAAGGGCATAGTCAGAACACGGGGTTGTATACACCCTTGCCTATTCCAAACAGACCATGGGATTCAGTCAGTCTGGACTTTATCTTGGCTCTGACCAAAACACAGCAGGGTTTTGATTCCATCATGGTGGTGGTGGACCGATTCTTGAAGATGGCACACTTCATCCCTTGCAGAAAATCCAGTGACACTACCCATGTAGTACACTTTCTTTTCACTGAAGTCGTCATACTACACAGCTTACCCAAGTCCATTATTTCTGATAGGGATGTGAAATTCACAGGGTATTTCCAGTGCACCTTGTGGAAAAATTTGGACACGAAGTTAAATTTCAACTGCACTTATCACCCACAGACTGATGGGTAGACAGAGGTAGTGAACAGAAGCTTAGGAAACCTGTTACGAAGTCTAGTTGTTGAAAAGTAACGAATGTGGGATTGTTTACTTGCTCAAGCAGAATTTTCTTACAACGATTCACTGAATCGAAGCACAGGAAATAGTACTTTTCAGATTTTGTATGGAATGCATCCCCGAGGAGTGCATGAGCTACAAGATTTGGGATAGTTAGAAATAAGAAGTGCTGATGGGGAAGACTTTGCAAGAGAAATTAACGACCTACATGAGCAGGTGAAGACAAAATTACAGGACAACAGTCAAAGGTACAAACAGAAATCAGATCTAAAGCAACGAGAGGTACATTTTAATGTAGGGGATCAAGTTCTAGCGCATCTACGCAAAGAAATATTTCCTAAGGGTGAATACAATAAGCTGAAATTCAAAAAATTGGACATTGTAAAATTCTTTGTAAATTTTCTACAAATGCCTATGAGCTGCAATTGTCTCCAGGTATAGTAATATCACCCATCATTAATGTGGAAGATTTATTCCCATACACTTCCATTCTGGAAGATGACAATTTGGCACAGCCAAAGTGGGATACCTAGGGAGAGAGTAGTTCGTGGATGAGACAAATGCCCTCAGATCAGCCACTTGAAATCGATGGAATCCTCGATACACAGGTGGCCAGGCGGATTCGGAGAAACGAGTACCTACAGTACCTCATCAAGTGGAAGAACCACCCTATTGAGGATAGTTTGTGGCTTGATGTAGGATAGATACAATGTGCAGGGTATTCTATCAAAGAGCTCATGGGTTGGAGCCATGAATTTTCACCTACCCCGAGAGCCTGATGTAGGAGCATCTAGCTCAGGGAGGTCATGGTTGGGAGTTTTTCTCTTCTAACAATTTGAGTTTCGTTAGTTTTCATTTTCATTTACATTTCTAGGAATGGCTATCTCAGCCACTATTAGTGTTTGCTTACGTGTTTTTTTACATTTTTTTTTTTAAATTTGCCTTTAGTTTACAAATCAAGAAAACACAGTTATTCAGAAACAACTTAATGTAACTATTGTTAGTTTGGTAACTGTCCAGTGTTCTCTAAAAAATGAAAAAAGAAAACAAATATTGTAATATTTTTTACCATCATAGAACAGAATGAAGAAAATGCACATAATAATTCTGAAGGAAAAAACATATCTGAATCCATTCATATTATAGCTTTAGCATATTTTCTACAAAATACAATAAATTCATTTTCTTTTCCATAAGCATAATGATGACAAACAGTGAATATTAAGCACCGAAGCGAGGAGAGCACCCAAACAAGTTAGCAGCATAACAGAGCAAGATTATGGGAGAAACCAGAGAGCCAATGTTGGAGGAATACCCAAGAAAACAAAGCTACAGGTATAGAAACAAACGCATAACCATTTTCCTTTGCAAATTTTTAAGAACCGAAATTACTGTGTATATATATTTATGTCAAAGCTGAGCATCCAATGTAAACTGTTCAGAGACCAACAAATAAAACAAAGTTGACAATACTATAAACCACCGTGAGGTCATCACAGGACCGTATCATTACAACCATAGTTATAATAGCAAAGCCATAAATATACAATGAAATTATAGGCACAGTGAGGCCAAGAAACCGCGGAGTCGAAACCAAACTACGACAATAGACTCATAAAACCTACGAATGGTAAAACCATAAAACAGACAAGAAGAAAAATTTCAAGGAGCGACGCTACCCAGTTCGAGCATAGGAGTCAGGGTGCAAAGTCCACAAATGAAGCTTGGTCACACACCTGCATGGCCAACAAGCAGGCCATCAGCAAACAGTGAAATGAAGCCATAGATAGGGGGTTGAAAACAAAGGAAAGGGCCAACAAAACCTACCTGAGCCAAGCCCGTGTGAACCAGAGGAGAGAAACCACGAGCAAAGGTTACGGTCGTAGAGTGCTCACTACCCACAAGGAGCAAGATTTGTCAGCGTTGGAAGAAAACGAGGAGGGAAAAACTAGTATGGAGAGTTAACTTACCTCTGATTAATTACTAAATGAGAGTTAAGAGCTGAGCCACTCCACAACCGTAACCTGTGGCAAGAACCAAGCAAACAATCAAACAGAGGAGCAAGTGCATCAAAACCAATAGCATATAATAGAATTCTACAGGCGAAAACATAACCAGAGCTGAGCCAAATAGAAACCAAAGACCGAGACTGAGGGTTTTAGACCCAGAGCCGAGAAAAAAAGCATAGAATAGGCAACATTGACAACACATATAGGAGGAGACCCTCAGAGAAATGCATGTCCAGGCATGGAAAAGCTAAACCAATGTAAAACAACTAGAGCCATAACCCTTTTTTTGCAAAACAACAGAGAAAAACGAACTAGAGACCTCACCCCACAAACAACAAAGTGAAACAACAATGAAATGAATTTGCCGAGGGTTTCGAGTGTTTGGTAAGAGGCGAGAAGGAATGAGGCCCAAGGCCAGGACACCTATCCTCAAATCATTAACATCAAGGTACAGTGCCATTAAATCAACTAGCTACACAAACAATCAACGATAATTATTCATACGGAACTGTAAAGGGTTGGTCCCATCAAATCAGTGGGTGGAAAGCAAAACCAACTATCACTTTGACCAGTCCACAATGGTCGCAGCCCAAAATCATTGCCCACTTGATGACTTAGTTTCCAATGTGGATCAGGGGAGAAGACCTATATGAGTCAGCAAATCCCCCAAGTTTTGTTGGTGACAGTAATGGGAGATTTTCCAGACTCAATTTTTTGATCCCAAGAATTTTTAAACATCCCCCACTCTAGCGTATCCTAACAGTAGTCTATGTAGATTCTATGAAATTTCACTAGTTCTTAGTTCACTACAAGTAGGACAGTGACGAAATTCGCTAAAAATATTGGTATAAAGTTGAATCTCCTCTAGAGTACAGGTTACCCCAATGTGAATATTCTCGACAATCCTTGGTTTGAAAGAGATGTCGATAGGCACGGTTTGCGTAATGTTCCCCATATTGCCTTTAGGGAAAACTTCATGGATTTGAATAGGCATCTGAAGGGGTTGGGAGGGGACACAGGAATCAAACTGCTCCAGACAAGTAGTCATAGCCCCGTGGCTAGGGAGAAATGAGGAGCGATGGTGATGATCAAACCAAGGAGGTTCCTTGAAAGACATAGTCTCAATAATCACTTCATGTGAAGGAAAAATTTCCTATAATGGATCAGAAGAAGAATTATCCCCGAGCCAAGGGGATTGTACATATGCATTGAGAGCCCTGCTTGAAGGAGCAGGTTCAGAAGATGAAGCCGAAGCAAAAACAATTTCGACATAGTTGAACTCAGTAGGACTCAACGGCATGACATCACTCCAAGATTCTACCTGATCAATGAGAGGAAGGACCCAAGGATAAGAATGGACAGAAATCATATTGATGGGAGCGATGTTGGGAGGTGGAAGTGAAAAAACACCCATAAGGGTAGGGTCTTTAAAAAGTCCCATTCCCACAGTCTCATATGGAACAATGATATGCTCCACAAAAGGCATGTTGCCATCAGAAGAAGAAGAAGAAAAGAAAGAAAATTGGTCAACCGTGACAATTTTCCCTTGATGGGGAAAACAAAGGATGCAAAATTGAGATGAAGCCACAGCTCACATGGCATATGTCCAGCTTCATCCTAAGAGGAGGTTGTAAGTTAAATTAGCATTGGCAACTTCGAACTCAACTTCAACAGTCTTCCCTTCCAGGGTAATAGGCAAGCGGGGGAGGATACCAAAAGAATGGGAATCTCTTCCATTGAAGGCTTCCAAGGTATTGGGAGACTGACTCAAAGTTGGGGAACCAATAGCCTTCCCAACAAGCAATAAACATGATGCCGGTGGAGGCACCCTCATTGATAACGGTGCAATGAATATTCTTAGAGTTAATGATGACCTGAATGAGGAAGTCGATCTGATGAGGCAGCCTTGGTACATGATTATCCAGATCAAAAGTGATCAAATCCGAGTCAGCTGGGTCAATGCCACCAATGGCTAATAGTAGAGACTTCCTCTGGGAGAGACAACTTTGGAGGACTTCCAATGCGGACATAGCCTAAGGGGCTTGGGCTAAGTCCTCAACAATTCTATAGTGCTATGCAGCACGAGCGTTAGGGTTGTAAGAAGAATTCTAAGCACCCCTTTAGGAGGAGGTCAAATGACCACTTTGGTACTAAGCTACTCAATATGGAGAGGACAGGTATGGGACGGAGGAATACTGGAGGGGAATTTAATTTCCTTCCCGGCAGGAAGAGGATATTATTTTGACCGAGTACTAATATGGATGGGAATCATCCCAGCCATGAAGACTTGAGAGCCAAAAGTGGAAGAAGATTTTGGTTGATCAGCCACCATTTGAGTCTGTTGTGAGGGAAAAGGTTCTTTGAGCACAACAGGAGTGCTAGGGGCGCCTTTAAGCAAAGGACTAACCTTAGACCATCTAAGACATTCTTTAGTATAGTGATCCTCATCACAAACGAGACAAGGCTACTTGGGTTTGCGCTTGGCACTGTCCTCGGCCGAAGGTTTAGGAGGATCCTGCTTCGGTTGATAGGATGTATTCTTCCCTTTACTCTTCTTTTTACCGTTGGAAGCTTTGTCTGCCATGGTGGACTAGATGACATTAACTTTGGAAGTTTTACTAGGGTTGGATGGGGCTTGAGAAGCATTTTCAGTGGGAGTAATAGATTTTTTTTCTTCGTAGGGTTCGTGGAAGATTTTCTAGAGGATGAACTGACTAAACTGATGACACCATAAATAGATGATGTTGATGGGGCTTTGGAAGTTCTGAGTTGCGTAGCATCAGGAAAATAATCATATAGTGTACCAAACTAGGAATAAACCAAGTCAAGATACTGAGCACGCGCAATAGCTTGCTCTTCAGTAACACATGCCTCCATAGCAATATCTCGAGCGATCGAACCAACGATAAAGGTCGTGAACCAGTCAATCAGAAGTTGGTTAGGGATCCAGAACTTAATCAGACGATGACGCCTTCTCCATTCATGAACATGATCAGAGATATGCATGGTTGTGTCCTGTTTCAAAGATGTTAGGAGGTGTGTGCCCATTTCATATCAAATTGGAAACTGAAAATGAGATAGAAATGCCATAGCAAGCGAGTTAAAATCCTGAAAAGTTCCACGAGCTAACTCAATATACCATTTGGCTGTTGAGCCAGTGAGAGTTTGCTAGAACAAATGGAGCCGGATAGAATCATCAAGCCATGAATTAGATGAACACCACAGGTGATAGGTCATGACATGAGCTTGAGGATCTTCTCTAGACTTGTTGTCGAATTTGGGAGAATCACTGGTGTTACACTAAAACTTGTCACCATGACTATTTGCAATTAGTATGGCTCCATCAACTGTCATACTATCATCCTTGGCAAGTCTTATACCTCTGCTCCTCATGTCAAACCCCAAGAGAGAGAGAAAGTCTTTAAAAATCTATATAACTCTGGTTACGCAGTTTCTCTTAGCCTTACCTGCGTGTACGCACCTCAAGTTCATAACACCTGCATACTTGTATGCTCTGTCTGTAAAGGGGTAGGTGCATACTCCTATAAAGGTCAAAAGGCGCAAGTTTTACTCCAAAAAAGTTACTTGTGGTCGATTCTAGAGTATTCTAGAAGATGGTTTGACGTGGATTGAGCGCCTCCAGATGTTTCATGCATCCCTATGAAAGAGGAACTTATCCCATCAAGAGGGGAGCTATCCCATTGAAAGAGGGGCTTATCCCATTAATGGTGGACCTGATTAACTTCCTCCAAAGCACTCTAAATACAGGCATTGGGCTAGAGGGAGGGGAGGTTGAAAGCTGAACATTCCTAAGGGTAGATGTTGTTGAAATTAGGACTCCCTTTTAGAGCTTGAGAGGAGAGATTCCAATCCTTTCTTAGCTTCATTTGGAAGTGGGTGAGCTGATCAAAGTAAAGGAGAACTCTTGCTGGACCCTGAGAGGGACCTGCACAACACCAAGGCACTGGTTGTAATGGTTTCTTTTGTTTCCAATTAATACAATTAAGTTCATTTTTATCAACAAGTTGTTATATATAATTTGTTTCATAAACTCCTTGGTCTTTATGATGAATATGTTTTATTATATGCGTTATTCAGGTGCTATGTAATCGTTTGCTTGTTAGTGAATGCAGGTTTCAAAGAGAAGGAGGAGCTCATTTGGATTGGAGAGGCTTGGCTGCTGCAAACAAGCGTTGGACTAGAGGTCAGCCTTAAACACATGGTTGCTTTTATTTTAAATGCATATTTAGGGAAAGATAGTGCTTGATTGTTTTGTTTGTCACTAGAAAGCCTTAGCTTCTAGGGAGGTCGGTTTTGTCCGCAAAATTGACTCTTTCCACATGAAAAAATGGCGACTCCGCTGGGGAATCCATGGATTTGATTGATTTCTCTTTTGATTGATACTTTGATTTGAGAAAAGTCGATTTCTTTCTGGTTTTTGACTGATTGACTGTGAATTTGGGTGGAATAGCTTAGGGTTGAATTAGTTTTTTATTTTTCTTGATTTTGAGAGCAGTGCGCACCCTCTGCGTTAAGCACAGTGCGTACCTGTACGCACTTTTGCTGTGTACACAGAGCGTGGCCGCACCTATGCAAACAGGCTGCCTGCGTACCCTGTCAAAAGTCTAGAAAATTTCCATTTTTTCCTTTTTACCTTTTAGATTTTGTTTCTAGTTGTTTTTTGCTGCCCAGATCCACTGGTTACCTCTCAAAAGTTTTCATCTAAGCTTGTTTCATTAGCATCAAGGGTTTTAGTGAAGTTCATAGAGATTCTAGCCCTAGGTTTGATTTGTGCATTGGTCTTGTAGTGACTTTGGCTTTAGAAGTTGTAAAAACCTTGGATCTCCCTGGTCTTTTCAATCTTCTTAGGAGTCGGACCTTTCGTAAAATTCACCTTTGTGAGAAACCTACCTTTGTGTTGTCTCTTTGGGGAATTTCGAGAAGGCTTGTTGGTTAAGCTGTGAATTTCATTCTTAAGAAAAAGAACAAAAACTTTTTATTTTGTTTTTGACTAGTTTATGATTCTGCATGAATTAGTCCTTGGTTGGATTGTAAATGAGTAAAACATCCTGGAATTATATTTTGTAGGCTTTTACCTAATTAGATTTGCTTTTAGGTAAATTTCTCTTAGATTTTCTTTTAGGTAAAATTGATTTGATTTTCATAGATTTTTTAAGATTGATTTTTGTTAAGTAGCTTTACATGCTTTGTTAAATAGGAAAAATACAAAATCTCTTTTGAGGAAAGTTTGCTTTAGTACCGTTTGAAGTCTTTGAAAAGAGAAAGGAATTTTTCGTGAAATAATTAGTGGTCATGTGTTGTGTGCTTTGGAAAAGATAAAAGAGATTGTTTCTTTGATTTTCATTTCCAAGAAAGTTGTCTTTATAAGTTTTGCATTCTCCAACTCTCTTAGCTAGGGAATTCATTGAAAGGGAAAGATTGTTTTGTTTCATACTAGGTGCATCTTTTTAGTGGATTTGAGTCGAGTCTACACACCATCAGTTTCATCTCCGCTACCTTTTGTCCTAAATAAAAGCCATAAAAATTAACGCTTAAAGTAAAATCAACGTAGTAACTTTTTATTTACTAGGGCTGTGAAACACCAATATAGATTAGGCTAGCGTCTTGGAGTAGGAGAGTAATTAACTCTCCAAGACAGCAAAACCAAACAAGTAGCTTATCTTGTGGTAGGATAAATCCAACTGTTTCATTTGTACTCTGGGAAAGCTCCTCTTAAAGGAGAAGCACGAGACCATGTCCGAACCAGTGAGGGAATCAATCCTCCTTCATTGGGAACGACGCCAGATACGCACGTACTACAAACGGTAAACCTCGGATTAACCATTGTCGAGGAGCCTGAGGTCACTTGTCGATAAACCTTGGATTATTGTCAAGGAGCCGGCAAGCAGATTGAGCTTGTTACTCTACCCTTGCATGCTATCGGGTCGTAGACTGTTCCCCCAGGTATATTTGTTGCTGTTGGTAACCTTAGTGACTATTATCTTTAGGATTCTACCCAAGGTGACGGTGGAGGGAAGATCCCACTGTACCTGTAGCAGACATCGGCTAGACTCACTTTGATTTTCTAGGGGGTTCACTTCACTCGAAACGGTTTAAGTGGAGGAACTTGGTCCAGTCTATTCATTAAGCAGGTTGCCGGGGTAACTGTTCCACCCGCCACTTCTGTACTGAATTCGGCGATGTTGGATTTCATCACCAACTAGTGTTTTCGGTCCGGAAGGTTATTGTTTGTGTTTGGTTTGACGCCCTAGATTCTTTAGGCGCGTGATTCGAATTTGTTTGGTTCTTTAGAGACTTTAGGTAGTTTTCTTTGAGATTTTACTTTGTTTGCGTGTGGAGTAGGTAAAAGTTTTAATTGTGGCTAAATTACCGAGACAGTCCCGTAGACTTCGGGGCCAGTCTCCTGAGGTTGTAACCGTGGCTGATTTGTTTAGGAAGTCCCGTAGACTTCGGGGCTAACCTCCTGAAGATGTCCCGGGCCATTACGAAGGTTTAAAAGTCCTTGTAACTCTTAGTGGCAGTAAAGTAGGATCCCCTGAAGAAGGAGAGTCGTCATTGGTTGTTCATCCTGATTACCAAGCTTTAGAAATAGGTTATAATCCTGAAGCTATTGCAGTTTCCGAGCTTGCTGGTAGTTTTTCATCTACTAGTGATATAGGCAAAGAACCTGAGATATTTGAACCTGTTACTCCAACATCGGGGTTAGTCTCTCCAACTTCTAGTGCTCCTGATTCACCTAGGGTAGAAAGAGTCATCACCGAAAATCTTCCTTCTGGTTTGATAGCTATTGAAGAACTTGCTCCAAAAGAAGAAATAGGCGTCCCTATCCCTGAAAATCAACCTACTATTGATCTAAGGGAGCGTGAATCCATTTTTTACAGTCCACCTAGAAGTACTACTTGGTATCTTTCTTTAACTAATTATTTGGACAACTCAGGGTTAAGTTTTTCTCCACCTCGTGCTCCTTATCCACCTGGAGGTCTTTATACTCCTGTAAATATGTCTGGTCAGTCATCCATGTTTACTCAATTGCCTGAATCCTTTTTGTACGGCGGTCCTTCTATTCCATCTGGGTATCAGTCACTTTCTGGTACCTTTGCGGGAGCATCTCCTCAACCCATTGAACATGGGTTATCAACTGGAAACAATGGTAATAAACCATTGAGCGTAGGAGACATTTACATGATGTCAGGTTCAATTCCCAGTTCTCAACCTCAAGGTGGCCAGTTACCGCCTGGGGGCAGCCTCAATTAACGCCTGGGGGGCAACCTCAAGGACAGTACGTACCCGTGGTGCAGTACATTCCTCAAGGTCAACCTCAGCCTCAATATATACCCCAAGGCCAACCTGAGTATCAATTTATACCTCAAGGTCAACCCCAGTATCAGTACCTACCTCAAGGGTATCTACCCCAAGGTCAGTACTCGAGTCAAGTTTTCCAACCACCCCAAGATCAATCTTATGTTCAAGATATGGGAAATGTACCTTTTAATTATCAATCCTACCCTCAATCTGGTTATGGATCTCAATATCCTCAACCTGTTATGGGTCAATACCCCGGAATGAACATAGTGTGGGATTCATCGCAAGTTCAACAGGTGTTGCAGCCAAGTGTACAGTTGTCATCTCAAACTGGACAACCCTTAGTTTCTGGTTCACCCCAGCAACCAGTCCAGACTAATATTCAAACTTCTGTACCTTCGGTAGTTTCTCAGTCTAGGCCTATTGCACCTAGTACTCCATCTCAAACGACTGCTGCAACTACCGCAACATCTGTTCAATCTACCCCACTTACTTCTGGAGTATCGATAGCTCCAGTTTCTACTGTCTCTGTAACTACTCCTCAGACATCTTTACCATCGTCTGGATCCACAATTCAAACTACGGTTCAGATGCCTGTAGGACAACCTGGTTTAAGTACGGTTGTCACTAGTCAACCACAATTCACTTATCAACCGTACCAGGGACAGTACCAATTCGGTCCTGCTGTCCAGCAGCCAGTTTACTAGTATCAACCGTATCCTGGGTACACTTATCAACAATCACAACAACCCCAGTACGGTCCGGTTAATCCTGGTTTTCCAGGAGGATACAATATCCCGAATGCGATTCCCATTCCTAGTTATCCTAGATATCCTCCTCCTGGGACTGGTCTTGTGACCCAGAGTTTTAGGGATCCTAATCGGCAATTACCATTTATCGCAACTTTGGATTTACCAGACTTGTCGCGCCTAACGAACGATCCAATAAATTATCTTCCGTTTTGGCCGCCAATGCCTAATAAGTTGCCCAGTGACATTCCCAAGTTCGAAGGTAAGTCTGGAGAGGACCTGTCGAATCATGTGATGACTTACCACCTCTGGTGTGCTTCTAATTCCATCTCGGATGATTCGATCCGCTTACGTCTTTTCCAGCGTACTCTCATTGGTCTCGCGGCCAAGTGGTACATTGAGTTACCACGGGCATCTTTTTATAATTTTAGCCAGTTAGCTACCTCGTTTTTAGCTCATTTTCAGTTGCCGGTTAGATATGATAATGGCACGGAGTTATTAACTTCATTAAAACAATCGACGTCTACATATATTTCCGATCATCCAGGGTCTGATGTTGCATTGTGACAAAGGTTATGTTGATTTGAAAATAAATCATGGTCAACCATGGTCCAATGTCACATTGTGACAATGATTGTCTCAATATGAAAATCGACCATGGTCAACCATGTTTATTTTAGTATTTATAATATTTATCTTAGGGTTTGTATACGTTGGGTTTATATTATTAGTCCCTTGGGTTTAATATTAATCAACCATGTTCAACCATGTTTTATAAAATCAATCATGGTCAACCATAGTCCAACATCGCATTGTGACAAAGATTGTCTCAATATGAAAATCAATCATTGTCTCAACCATGGTACAATGTCGTAATATGACAAATATTGTCTCAATATGATACTCATTATCAATCATGCTCAAACATGGTCAATCATGGTCAACCTTGGTCAGCCATGGTCGAACGTCGCATTGTCACAATGATCACGGTGATATGAAAATCAACCACCATTAAGCATAGTCAACCATGGTTTATAAATTACCTATAGTTAATAATTAATTATTATTAAATAATAATTAATAATTACTAATAGTTATTTATAATAATAATAATAATAATAATAGTTGTTGTTGTTGTTGTTTAATATTAAATATTTATAACTATATTGTTTATAATATTATTTTATTAAAATACTAATTCTTAATAATATTATTACCTCTAATCATATATTTTTAATAACTTTAAAAAAATTGAATTTATTTATAATATTAATAGAATTTAATTTAATAATATTATTATAAATTAAAATTCATTTAGTTTGATACCCTTCCCCTTTTTGGTCAAATCTTAATTATTAATTTCCGCCTTACTCTAATGACTAGTTAGATGCTCTCTACATCTATTTATTGCATTGCCTAGATCTGGTTCCTCATCTTGTCATGAAGATGAACCATAGTGGCTGGTTCGAAACACGTCGATAAGATTATCTCTTATGTGATTTTTACCAAAAGATTATTTTATAATTATTATGGATCAAAGAAGTCTAAATTCAAAAATAATAATTAATTAATTTATAATAATAATAACAAATAATAATAATAATAATTAATTATTGATTAATAATAAATAATTAATAATAAGATTGTCTTTTGGATTAATCACATTGTTTAGATTTGGTTGATGTTTCAAACCAACTAATGTCGTTCATTCTCAGGACAAAGGTCTCAAGAATAAGAACCTTTGTCATGAGGATGAACCACATTAGTTGGTTTGAAACGTCGATCAAATCTCAACAACATGATTAATCTAAAAAACAATCTTATTATCAATATGGATCACAAAAATCTAAGATCAATTAATAATTTATTAATAATAATTAATTGATTAATTTATTATAATAATAATATGATTAAATAATTAATAACTAATTATAAATTAATAAATAATTAATAATTAGTAATAAATTAATAATGAATTATTAATAGTAATTAATAATTAAATATTATTTTTTCCAAAGGAAAAAACGGTAACTTTTTATTAAAAAGATAATGAAAAGTTACACTAGCATATGCAATGAAGCATTCTGAAAGCTGCCACAAGGGCTCGAGTGCTTTTCGCACCCCACGCAACGTTAGAAGACTAACGTGCAAAAAGAATAAGAAAGAGAGAGAGAGGAGAGAGGAGGAAAGAGGCAAAAAATCTGAATTCCGGCTGTGAGTGATACTCACGCTTCAAGTTTTTCTCCCTTTTTTCTTTTCGACCTTACGCCACTCTCCTTGAGCGGGCTCGATCGAAGCAATGACCAGCTGTGTTTCTGCATTCTGTGGGCCAGTTTCTTTGTCTGAATCTGAAGTATCTGAGTGGTGGTGGCGTTTAATGCCACCCACGCTAGGATCCACGCTTGTCATCTCTGCCTTGTTGTCTGATGTGGTTCCTTTCTGATTCTCCATTTCTTGAGATGTCTCGGTCTTCTCTGCAGGAATCTCTTCCTCCTCTGCTTCTGATTCTTCCTCCTCTGAATCTGGGGGTGAAAATTGCCATCCTTTCCTCTGCTTCCCTTTCTGCTTCTTTTTACTGTTTACTTTCTTGGTTTCTGGACATGAGCTTTGTAAGTGTCATGTCTGCCTACAGAGCCTAGATCTGAAAGCGGTGTTTTCATAATCTAGCACTTGCAGCTAGTTTTTTTGTTTGTAGATCAGCCTTATATTGTCCGGCAGCCCTTTACTTAAATCTACTTCCACACAAATACGTGTGAAAGTGTAGATCCTTTCATCAATCCTTTCCAGATCTGTTTTGATATATTTCCCTATGATATTCCCAATGCCTTCCAAAACTCGTTCATTCCAGAAGTGCAGGGGAAGGTTGTATAGTCTAACCCAGACCGGCATTTTGGTTACCGTCATTTTATTTGGATCAAAATCTGGGAACCATGGGGTCATAAACAGCCCCGCTGTTCCCCAAAACCATGGCCCAGCACTGATGACTGTGTCTCTGACTTCCTTGGATGTAAATCTTACTATGAAAAACCCCTTTGAGCATAGATGAATATCACATTCCATGGTCCAGCTGGTGAAGATCCAATGGAATAGATCCAAGGGTTTAGGCCAAAAGCTGTTGAAACGGCAAATGAGAGCTTGCGTTTCATAGGACTTAACGAAATCGTCAAGCCCTGAAGAATCTAAGTTTAAGGCTGGGGTTTGCTCTGCCTGATCTACTATGTATGGCCTGGGTATGTGACTGCCTTGATCTGGAGAGGACCCTGAGTCTCTGCTGCCCTGTAATATGTTTTTGTAGGATAGACCTCCCTTGGGTTTGTGCTGGGGTGCAGTTTTTTTCCCCTTGTCTCCGCTTTGCTGTCCCTGAGGTGGAGCCCCTCCTCTCAATCTGAAGTTTAAAGTAATGATTGATCCTGGCCCAATCTCATAGCTTTCCATCGATCTACAGTCCTGGAGAGATCGCCTACCACTGACCAGGTGTTGGATCTGAACTGGATAACCCATTTCTGCCCTTATTTGTTGTTTCAGCTGCAAAGAGGTGCTTCCTGCATGGACCCATACTAAACGAGTTTTCCCCTGTGGGGGTTTAATCAGAATCTGAAAATAATGAGTTTTTACCTGCTCTGGCTGTAAGCATACTTCCAGATCTGGCCCTGATTTTGATCGTTTTTCCTTTTTCATGTCAAGATCTGCGAGAGCTCTGCTCGATCTATGGTTGGTGCCTTCGATCTGCTGCCTGGGATCAAACTGTGCTCAGGTATAGGCTAGATCGTGTAGATCTAAGCCGAAACTACAATGTTTGGGCCCGAGTGATGCAGGAAGGAGCGGATCTGCATCATGCATACCTCCCCTGCCTATTCTCCATGCGTTCTGGGGTTGACGAGGCCAGGCCTTTAGACGCCATACGTCACGCAGTCTTCCTTGTTCAGGGGCGCATTTAAGGACCTCGATCTTCTGCAGGAGAAAACCCTCCTCGTATATCCGCGCCGAAATGGGAGCTTCCGTTGATGCATTCGCCCCACAGTCTCGCTGGAAACTTATATTACGTTTCCCATCCAAGATCGCGTGGATCCTTATGGCAGAAAACCCCACACCTGCGTAGCCGCACTGATCTGGGGGTATTTGAAACATTTGTCTACGATAAACCGGCCATTTCTCTGAAGATGATTGCAGTGAGGACACCCTCTCACCAGCGGTCACCGATTCCCCAAACCCTGGATCGCCTTCGGCCCCTGAGGCAGACTTGGGAGCCGATGCGGCAGCAACCAGAAACCTGTTCGCACAAACCCTAACCATCGCCATCGCCCTACTTCCTCCCCTAATAATTAAATATTATTATAATCAATTTAAAATAATTTATTAATTTATAATATTAATAATATGATTAAATAATTAATAACGAATTATACATTAATAAATTATTAATGAAGGATTATTATTATTATTTAACAATAATGAAATATTATTATAATCGTTTTAAAATTATCATTCTTATTATTAAATAATTAATTTGCATTACATAATTTAAAATTAAATTATAATAAATTACATTTAATATTAAATAATAATTTTTATTTGATGCAACCATATGGCCACCAACACCCAAAATAGCCTTATCTCTAGACTACCCACGCTTGGGAAACCTAACCCAACTCTAGTCTTTATTCTGTTTTGTGCTGCAATCAGACTTCTTTCCAACTTTTCCTTAAAACCCACTCTAGAAACTAAAATTAAAAGTAAACCTTACAGGCCTTTCAAACTTAGTGCTTTCAACTAACACCTCTACCCTTCACCTCTTCATATGACTGCTTTACAATGTCTGATGCTCCTTCGCATGTGCTTTTCACAATCCTTCATCGCAATGATAATCAAACACTATTTACGCGATTGCTTATCGCATCACAGATCCATATCACATCGCAAGACGCTCATCGCGATTTCGGCGAAATTAAGGTTCATCGCATTTCGGCTAATCGCTAAATCGCAAAACTCAGGGTCATCACAATATCGCAAATAAAAGGGTCATCGCAATTTCTCTTATCGCAATCACGACTCCCTTTGCCGATATGCGATAAAGACTCAGGACTAAATTGCGATCTGCGATGAAAGGTTTAGGCTGAATGCGATATGTGATCTTTGAAGGTGAATGCGCAATGCTTCAACTGAGAACACCATTTATGTACAGAGCCCGTCCACCATGAATAGCACAATGCCCTACGCAAAATCACAGTGCCAAGAGGAAAAGCCCTCTTCCTTTGAGAAAACACAATGCTTTATTAAAACTTCATACTTTTGTTGGACTTCTCTGGATTTTTGTCAATGATCTGCAATTTCATTTATGAAGTTTTTTTCCAGGAATCTGACTGTTCCGATATCATCCATCTGATTCTTCTTTAAGAACTATGATCAGGTGAAATGCCCACTGTATAAACAAGAAACTAAAAATAGAACTATTTAACACAGGCTTTCACCACCCAGATCACAATCTTAACTAATTCAGGGTGAACAAAAAAAGGTGAATTTCAACACAGATAGCTATGTACACAATCGTTTTTGAAATTAAAAGAATATGAAAATAAAACAAAGTTTTTCCATCGGCCCTTGATGGCCTAATTTACATTACATTTTTTCTCACTCTCGCTCTCTGCTCCCTCTCTTCCTCCCTCGAATAATCACTCAGAAAAGAAAGGGAAATACAATATATCCTATCTAACAATCTCCTTCCACAAATGAAGGAATTTACTATATATTTAGAAATCAAATCCTATCCTAACTGAATAATCTAAACTACTTGGCTTGATCTCCATGTAGGGAGGATCAACTTACCACTTATTCCCTTTTCTGTTCAGGATTTGGCAAAAAATAACTACTTACATAATTTGCAATTAATAAAAATTAAGTAGCTAATTTTTCTTCCAAACCCTAGTTAGCCACAACATGTGAACACACCATCACATTGTTGGCTAGGTCTAGATGCTCCTGCATCATTATTAATTGATAATAAAATAAATTGTAACCTTGGCAAGACCACATCTTCATCATGTCCAATATATCAACCCAATCAAAGTGAAAAATTGAATCAATAAATTCACATCAAAAAATGCCTTAACAAAGCACTGGATCACCACTTATCCAAAACCCATGAACTAATTGATAATTATTATTAATTATACTAATATTTTTATTATAATATTTTTTTTTAATATTATTTTTGTTATTATATATTTTGTCAATAATAAATATAAATAAAATCTTTAAAGTATATCGAATACATTAATAATTTTAATATAGTTATACTAATTAACCACTTTTACTTTAACTTTAACAACTGTTTTTATTCTCATAACGAGATTTTGCCCTTATAACATTTCTTCAATCGGTACATAAAACATAAAGCCACTAGATCATTACGACTTCAATTGTAATAGTGCGATATGAAACATGTATGAGTGTGGTCTCATTTGTTTTGATGTGCCCGAATATACGCTTGAAGTCCAAGTGTCTTGTTAATGTGGGTCATGACATAAGTTGTAAACCATTTCCCTCACACCTAGCATGGAACTCAGAATTAATGATTTTAATGGATGGAAAAATCTAGTTGTGGGTTGGTGATATGTGGGTCGTGGTTTCATTTTGATGCGTGAGTAGTGGTGTGGTTTTTTTCCAATATAAAAGAGTGTATTATATATAATACAAAATTTTATAGGATTATATAATTTTATAATATATGCTTCCCATGTATATATGTTATGTTATGATTTTAATATGTTTATATGTTTATGTTGATAGGTGTTTTTATTGGAATTAGTTATTTTAATTTTTTTATTAATTAATTTTTTTGATTTGATGGTTTAAACTAAAAAATGTCAGTATATTCTTGTCGTAGTTGAATGAAATTAAAAATGATAATTTCTTTGCATATCTAATTCACGGGTTTAAACCCTACTTAAATTATTTTTTTACTAAATGATGATTTACTGTGTCTCTAATTTATCTCCACGTATGACAATTAGCAAAAATGATATTAACGAAAACAATAAAAAGTAGACAAAACAATAAAAAATGGAATGATGATTTTCCTGCTATATGTGGAACCTGGCACATGTTGTTATCCCCTCATTTAATCTGTAACACGTGATAGTTGGAATTCTCCTCCACTAGTGGAACAAAATACTCCAAATCGACTCCTTGAATTCAATCATTCAAATCGAATAAGTGTTTATGAAATAGATGGGAGCTTCTCGGAGTCGATTAGGTTTTAGAGTGTGCTCTCATATGGCATGCCAAGTTCAATAGTCACATTCTTGCCTCTCTCTTCTTTCTCGGATGTTTCCAACAAGTGTTGTGCGGATTTGGCCAAGGAGGAGCAAGCCAGGTTTTATATACTCAGCCATGTATCATCTTACTCTTGTGTCAGGATATTAGGTTTAATTAGGTTGTAAATGAAAGACTGTAATTATAAGATTTTTTTATTTTTTTTTAAATTTTGTTGTCATTGTGTAATTATAATATATAAGACAGGCTTGGTCACAGGCACATAGGATTAGGAGATCAAATCTCACTACTAAAAGGTGACAATATTAAACCCTTAGTATATTCTAGGGCTTTCATGATTCCACTCAGATATTGAAAGCTAACCACCTTGATTATATTTAACATATTTTTTTCTATAGCCTTTATTATATTTTAGTTCTAATTTTAGTGACTAAATTACATCTTGGGTGTGTGAATCTCCCTGAGTTTCTTTAATCTATTTTTGTTCTATATCTTTATCATATTTATTTTTACACAATAACATTTCTAACTGGGTCTGTGTTGAGAAAAACAATAGCCATTGCTTCTCTAGTGAGATAAATTAATCTAACACAATAATCAATTAGAATCTAATTGTTGTTGTTTCTTCCCCCATATTAAAAATTAGAGTCCTGCATGAGATCGAAAAAAAATAATTTCATTTTGGATGGCATTCATTTATATGTTAATCCTTTCATTTTGCTAAAACTCATTGCCCCCACTTCCATATTGTTAAATTGAACTACAAAGAAAATTACAATTTTATCATTAGCCAAACATTAGCACCATGTAGCTACTCCTATTCACCTAATAATATTTAGTTGAAAGACACATATAAAAATATTTTATTTTCTTGCAATATATTGTTTTAATGTCATTTGTGTTCCTAGCATTTACAGAATGAAATTTCCAATTCAGTAAATTTGAAATGTTCTATAATTTATTGGTAGGTGCCAAATCTATTTTTTATTCAATTTCACATTTTAGATTACGAGTTACCATAAAATTATTTTCAATGAGGGTGGAATTTGGAAATGAGATATTATATTATATTATTATCAATTTTGGTTTTTTAACATTTTTGAGAAAATTTATTATTGAATTCACTGTAATGAGATTAAGATGTGTTTGAGCAATTGAAGTATATTTAGATGACTAATTTGAAAATATTCAAATAATGTAATAATAGAAGTGGAAGAAGTCAAATAGATAACCTCTCATATATTTCACAGTTTGAAAACATTCCAAAATTTGCAATCTTTATAAATCTTATGATAACGTGAAGCTAAATTTTTTCTTTCCTTCAAAATCAAAATTGTCTTCAATAAATGTGCACCACGAAATAATTATTTACAAAATATGCCCTAAACCTATAATAACTATGATGTTGTTAGATGAAGGTATAAGGTTAATGGGAAGATTAATATTCAGTTTGGTTTAATAGTTCTTAAATTTTGGTTTTCTTATATATTTTTGGATTATTTTTTAGAAATTATATATGAATTTGTTAAAATTGTAGGTTTTAGGTATGTAGTTTATAGTTTAAATATGAAATTAATTTTTCTATGAATTAAATTTATTTATATATTCAAAATTACAACATAAACGATTACAAGTTATATTAATCTTAAAAAAAATAACAACTTCAAACGAATAAATAAAAATTAAAATGTAGAATAATTAAATTGATACTTAATTCATTAAACTCATACTTATTTCATAAGCTCATACTTATTTAATTAAAAAATCTAAGAAATGTTGGTGCGAATTGTAATGGTTACAGTGAGCTCACACTAGAGCTCTAAAAAAAATTCACACTATACAATGAGTTTTCATATTAATACTAATTAGTCATATTTTCAATGTTTCATTGATGTATAGAAATCAAGTCTATAGCCATATAAAAACTTCAATAATCCAAAATCTCCAAATACTAAAATAGAATCCAACACTAAATATCCAAGCTATAGAAAACCAAATGTATCTCTCAAACCTCCAATCAATCAAAGTCCAAATTGTATTTCCCATTGAACCTCAAGATATATTTTCCATGTAAGTAACTTTAAGATATAAACACTTAGATTTGTATGGTAAAAGGAGAAAAAGATTATATAACTCTTAAATTAAAATCTCATCAAGCTATAAGGATGAAGATCTTTAATTTTTACACTAGATGTTGAAATGCATATACGGTACAATGTAAAATGCATGAATAAGAACAAAATAACAAGTAGATTTTTTTGGCAGCAAAGATGCACATATTATGCAAAGTAATTTGAATAAAGAAAAATACAAATACACTCCCAACAACAAAGATAAAATCAAAGTAAATGCATATAGAATACAATGTAAATTGGCTGAACAAAAACCAAATAACAAGTAGTTCTGGTCGACATCAAAGATGCACATACTATGCAAAGTAATTTGAATCCATGAAGAGCATAAATGCATTCCAAAAAACAAATACAATGAATAGATATTCCAATGAAAAATAAATAAAAATATGCCAAAGTCATATTAATGTCTTTTTAAAAAAATAAATGTAAAAACTTTATACGTGATCTCCAAAATTTATAATTTTAAATTATTAAATTTTAAAACGAAAATAACATTTTAAATATTAAATATCACTTTGATAAATCCGATGGTTAAAATTTTATAATTTTAGGTTTTTGATTTTGAATTCCTTAAATATGAGTATAATTACTCAAGACTTTTAGATTTTAGGTGGTTTAAGTTATATAATATTGAGTTTTCCTCATATTTATATAATTTGAATTTATTATATTATTGGAATTTATTATATTATTAAGTTTTTTATAATTTGATTTTAGTTCGGCTAATTTTGGTTTTTAATAAATATTATAATCATAAAATATTATAATAATATTTATTATAAATACATTTATAATAAATATCATTTTATTTATAAAATTTTATTATATTCTTACATAATTTTATAAATAGTTTATAAATAATTTATAATAATTTTTTATAAGTTTATAATAGTTAAATTATTATAAATAAATAATATTTCTTAAAGAAAATATAAATATAAATTATTATTAATAATAAAAATAATATTTAAATTTATATGGAAAACAATATTATTAATAATAATTTTGATTAAAAACTAGTAATAATATCATTAATAAAATGTTAATCACGTTTTAAAAATTTATGTTTATAACATTATTAATCCTAATAACTATTACAAATTATTAATATTTAATGTTATTAACTTATTAAAATTAAAATTATTTTTTTTCTCGGTAAAAGACTAAACTATTATATTATGTACAGGAGTCAAAAATACATCATGGTGAAACAAGAGAGAATCAGGCTCTGGGTATGTCACCCGAGAGCAATTGAGGCATCCAAAAAACTAGCCCACGCAGGGGCGCCAGACACAAAAGCCAGACTTCCATAAGAGCACGCCCACGCAGGGGCACCAACCATTTCATCCCACGCAGGGGAGACTGACCTTACCCAAATCATTAACACAAAATTCAGGAACAGGGACATTAAACCAGGGCACGAAAGAGACCAGAAGCATTGTTACTATAACTGAGTCAAAAAACAAACAGCAGAAGACACCAGAAGACCAAACAAAAATCCATAGGGACCTTGTGTGCGGGCGTCATCAATCGTCCATTTGCACTTCCTCTACCCGACACCAGCCATAGGCTTCTCTTTCAGCAGCAGTGGGAAAGGTGTCTTCCTCCTCGCCAGTTCCCGCCCTCTGTTCTTGCTTGCGTTGCTTTGCGTTTTCCAGATCTGAGGCCGCATATTTAACCTCCTGCTCCTTATCAGCTTCAGGGGCCTCTGCTTCATGCTTCTGATTGTTAGTCGTCCTCTGCCTCTGTTCATCCAGGGCGTCCTCATCTTCTCGGGCATTTTCTATGAACAAGACTGAGACATGCGCACTGATCCACGAATTGTTCATGGCACTGCTGAAATTGAAGATAGCCGAACCAAAGGCAGGCAAGGCATTCGAGCTCGAAGCCCCTGCATCCATGAATTACTGGAATGAGGGGGTTAGGGCCAGTGGAGCGAGCAATGTTGCAGTGGCAGCAATGGAAAACAATGTCCGCTTCATGACTGCGCGAGATTCCCCCCCTGGAAGTGCCTCGGCGACTAAGCAGACACTGTCGAGGTCTCACCATTCTCGTAGGAGGCAAGGGAAAGAAATTCCAACAGACCACGGGGTAATCCAGACCCCCTACAACCAGACCCCCTGCAACCAAAGCCGACTGAGGGATGAACCAGACAGACGGAGAATATATCCCAACAAAGACAGAGAGGCCAGGCAACTGCTTTACCACCAACATTCTCTGATCCCATACAGCGATATTCCTTATGACTTCACCGACCCAACGTTGGAGCTCCCCCGCCATAACTATTGCCGTCGCCTGAGCCGAATTACCTCGCGGAGCATTAACTAACCCCTGCCATTGTTATAGAAATTTTTGTGCCTTACAGCTATAAGCATGAAATGTCCATAAACCAAGGGATCCTAAGTCCCTAAAAGTGTTGTTCCAGCTCCTAAAGAAACAAGGTCAACAAATTACAACTTCTCCCAGAAGTTCTCCACTAGAAACTGCTCAAAACTAGTCAAAACAGGATCATTTCAGGTGCTCCACTAGCTAGTTGCGTTTCAAAGCACCCAAATACACTGGATAGGTGCATTGCAACGCACTTGAATGCACTACCAGGGTGCGTTGAGCGGGAAATGACAAGTGGCAGAGTCATTCCACGAGGTGGAGAGACAATGGAAGCTTCCAGAATCTTCTCCAATGACACTTGCCTCACTGAATTCGACCAGTGATGAGTAAGAGGCTCTCAGTGTCCAAGTGGAAGCAAGAACTGACAGAGAGAAGCCACTAATCAATTCATGAGCTGACTCATCCTCTTTGCATACATCTATATATGGATCCCTCACCAAGAGATCCAGAAGGCTGGAATTTTGTACATTGCAGAGAATTGTTGTTGGTTTTGTGATAGATATCAGAGTATTGGGTGATTTATGCTTTGTTGGAGGTGAAGAAGGGATTCTATGCTGGGAGGTTGATGTTGGATCAGGAATCATCGGTTGTGACTCCTCCTGGATATTCTTGTTTTATCAATAAAACTACTTGAGTTTCTCTTGCATGCTTGTATATCTGATGTGTGTTATATTTGTATGTTTAGCTTAAATCTGATCCTAAGCTTTTTATGAACATAAATCCATGTCTTTGTGTAGTTTCTCTCTTCTGTGAACTTGCAGGAACTTGGTGACGCTGGGCAAGTGAGGGAGCAGATCGTTGGAAGCTGTCAAAGAGAAGAGAGATTGGATCAAACGACTAGCGCAAGACATAGGTCGGTTCATCTTAATCATATTCGTTTATAGTTCATAAAGGAGAATAAAAGAGTAGTTTTCCCTGTTTGTTTCTGAGGTCTCTGTCACAACCCAGTGGGATAGGGTCGTTCTGAATAGACACTTTTCCCGAAAACAAAATGGCGACTCCGCTGGGGAGCGTGTCTAGTTAGTTTGTTTGTGTTTCTATTGTTGTTCATCTCATAAACTTAAGAGTAGCAAATCGAACTGCATTTGCCATTTACAAATGCGAAGTAGACATCTGCTACTCTAGTCCATTCGCTGGACCTGTTTATGATCTGAACAGTTGACTCACAAATGATCTGATTACCCTTTGTGATAGCTCTTAAACCTCTTGTAAATCAACCCTCTGATTATGCACTATTGATTGCTTTTACTTGGCCAAAAACCATAGATTAAACTGCAAATCGTGACCCAGAACCCGAAGAGAATTCTCGTTTCTGCTCCAGCGCAGGATCTGTGAAGAGACTCTGCATTTCAGCGCAGTTCCCGAGAGGGCTACCTGCGTTGCAATTCAGTTTCTCTATGTAGCAGGTGCGTTGATCAGCCTAGCCCTGCCTAGCTGAGGTTCTTTGCTCACTTTTTCCAGTTTTGCCTCTGATTTTTGCAGCCTGTGATCAGTGTGTTTGTCTGTTTAAAAGCCCCTTTTCTTTGCCTTAATTCCGCCTCACTTGTATAAAAGAAACTGTATTTTTTTTGTGTGTTTGTTACGTCATTTACAGTTTCCCATTGCAAAAGTAAACTAGTCATACTGTCATCCTTAGATTTAGATCTGTCGTAAGTGTCGATTTTGATCTTGGGAGAGAGTTTATTTGCTGTTGACAGTTGATTACACTTTTAATTTTGCCTTTGGCTTGAATTTGTGAATTTCTAGTGTCGAGACAAGTGTTTACTTCAAAATCATAAAGTGTCGTAATCGTCTCTACCTTTTGATTTCGAAAAGAAGCTTGTTTGTGTTTTTCACTTGAAAGCGAATTCAAATTTGTACAACAACTTTCTTTTTAGGCATCAATATTAAGAAAGTGAAAAGCAAATACATGCACAAGTGCATTTGCATATTGACAGTTTGTATGGCTTGATTTAGGAAAAGTGAATTTACAATGTGCTCTTTGCTCTTTGAGAAAAGATTGTGTCTTTCTTTTCCCCTTGTAGCTAGGATTTTCATTGCTGAAAAGAGATCAAAGATTGCTTATCATCTTTAGATTGCATTTTAGGAATTACATCTACATCTCGTGGTGAACCCAAAAGGAAAACTTCATAAGAAAGATCAACCTAAAATAAATTCAATGAACTTAACAACGCTTTGTAACTTAATGCACAACATCTAGAGGTCTAGGCTAGAGACGTATTCCGGTGTCGTAAAGCCTGGTAACTATTGTCCTAACTGATGGTTGGGTGATTCCTCCACTTTGAGACGATAAGTGCCAGTACGGACTTGTGCTCCCATGTACCGTCGAGTATATATTGGGAGACCCCTATAGGCATAAAACCTTTATCCATAGGAAGCCGTGTCGGCCGCCCTACTGATCGCAATGCACCGAACACAGCATTCGGGAAGATTGACTGCCGTACCCTAAAAAGTATTCTGCAGTTTTGCGATTGGTTTGGTACTCCCTCTACCTAGACCTCCAGAGCAGTCCCTTTCGTTCCTTTTCAGACTCCTTAACGGAAAAGGTCCATCTGAGCACTTGTCACTTCAGGCTCATTAAAAATCGAAGGAGACTAGAGTCATCTTTTGTTTTTTCTCGACTCTTTAAAACTGAAAAAGCAAGTTGTGTCAAAAGCGTCTAAAATTCATTTAACACAGAAACATACTTTCCCTTTTATTTTAGTTGATCGAGTAATCCGCAATCATGGAAGAAAGTCAATTGAAACCCCGTCGTTCGCGGAGGCTTACGAGTCAACCATCTTTGTCTCCGGAAGCGAAACCAGTACAGACAAAGCGAACTCGTTTAACCGGATCCAAGTCTCCCATCAAAGTTAGAACAAGTGTTCCAACAACATCAGAGACTCCGGTTACTCCAAACATTTCTGGAATCCCTGCCTCAACAGAAGAAGTTCAACAACCACAAAAGGACAGTGATACTGATCCTAGTTTGAGAACAAGCACTTGTGTTACTGAACCAGTTCCATCCATAACCGGTTCAGAGAGTCTTACTCTTCAAACATCTGTCACTGCCTCTTCGGCACCAGAAATATTTTACTGACCTGACGGTCTTCCCCTTCCACCTGGTCTGATTGCGATAGAAGAAATTGTAGAAGATCCGCAAGCAAGTACTCCAACGCATTTTGGAGTCGGGATCACTCTATTTCCTTCGACATCAGAAGTTAGTCTACCACCAGCAGAAGTTCCTGTAGAATCGCTAGGTAATCTTTTGGATAGACTACAAATGTCTGAACAACCGTTGATATCTAGGACTGTGTCTTCCGACACAGCGACGGCAGAACTCCCTGCTGTCACTCCGACAATGTTCGCCGGCATACCATCTGTCCCGACTAGCTCACAACCGCTAGAAGGAGCCCACCCAAGGGCTATTTCGATAGTCTGGTCCGTTCCTGTTTGTTCATCCGGAATTATATCCGGAAAATCTTATGTTGAGTCTCAACAAATTGATCCGTTTGGAGGTCAATTTGGGCAGTCCGGTCCCCAAGGCCAAACAATTCCCTTGAGTTCTTGATTACCACTGTATGGGGGGCAGTACGCCCTTTCATTACCACCTTCGGGAGGATATCCATATGAGAGTTCACAACAGCATTCAGGTTATACTGGAATTACCTCAAGTGGTTGGGTACCTATACTACCTCAACAACCAAGAGTTGTATATTCGATGCAACAATGCGTACCTATGTCGAACATACCGACTACGCCAACTATTGTGACTGTGTCGCAAGTTCAAGCACTGCCTGTTGTATGTCAACCTCAAGTTTCTCAGGTTGTAATGCAACAGCCCATTGACCCTGCGACTCAACCACAATCGCCAACTAGTGGAGCGACACAGGCCCAGACGGGTACAATTACCCCTCACCTTGGTCAAACGGTTAGTATCGGGCAACAGCACATGGCTTCACAACCGTGGCTGGTGCAATACCAACAACCACAATTCCAACAAGTATACCAAGGTGCTGAGCAACAATTCTTTGCAAACAGTGGACAGCCGTACATTCAAAATGGTCAAAATCAACCATTTTATAATGGTCAAGTCCACCAACCTTACCAAACATAACAACATCAAATGAATTATGCCGGTATGCAAAGACCAATTGCTCAGGCGATTCCATCGTATCCTGGGTATGCTTCACCTAACGAATCAACAGTTACCATTCGTGGCAACCTTAGAGTTACCTGATTTAAACCGGTTAACAAACGATCCAATTGCTTACGCCCCTTGGTGGCCAGCGATTCCGCATAAACTTCCATCAGATATTCCTAAATTTAATGGAAATCCGGGTGAAGATCCATCGAATCACGTGATGACATTTCATCTATGGTGTTCATCAAACACTTTAAATGATGATTCGATAAGGCTTCGCCTTTTTCAGAGGACATTAACGGGTCAGGCGGAAAAATGGTACATTGAATTGCCTAGAGCTTCGTTCGACAACTTCAGCACGTTAGCCACAACCTTTTTAACCCATTTTCAATTACTGATAAGGTATGAAACGAGAACAGAACTGCTTACCAACTTTAAAAAAACAACAGCCACTCACATATCTGATCATATACATGAGTGGCGATGTCGTCGTAGGATGGTAAAAACGTACATTCCCGATCAGCTATTAGCTGAATGGTTTATCAAGTCATTACTTCCTTCCATCACGGAAGATGTGGCAAAGGGGGGAGTCATAACAGAAGAGCAAGTGATCGCTCGTGCACAATATCTGGATTTGATTTACACTCAGTCCGGCACGCTCTACGACAAAATACCTGACGCCCCTAGACCGGAATCCTTGATTCCTCCTCCTCCTAAATCAAACAATGACTCTCATGTCGGCGATGGCGTGATTGGCACGACAGACACGAAATCGACAAGGGCCACATCCAAAAAAGCCCATAAGGTTTCAGGTCAAAATGCAAAAGACGAACTTCTTGCTTCGGAAGTAAATGCCATATCGACAGATAAAGGCAAAGAAACCAAACAACCAGGAAGCAAGAAGAAAGGAAAAGGGAAGAAGAAGAAACAGGATGAGAAATCTCCCGAAAAATCTTCTTCAAACCCTCCTGGAAATAGGAAACCCCCTTCAGGGTGCATGATATGTGATGAGGATCATTGGACGAAAGAATGTCCATACAAAGCTGAGCTTAAGAGATTCTTTAAAAGTTCGAAAACCTCAGCAGTGTTAACCGATCCATTTCCGAATCCAGGAACAAATCTGGTTGAAAGTGGAAATGCTTCCCCGTCTCAAATGCTAATGTTGTCGATTTCAAAACAGCAAAATGATGCTTTGATTTCGACAAGGAACAAAGATTACGGGAATCCTCAACTGTCGAACAACAAGGATAAAGATCAACCGAGTAGTTCGACAACAACTTCGACAGAAGTTGTACCACCCACCATCCCTGAATTGACAATAAAACCGCCAAAGGGAGTAGTACACAAGTCGACATTTAATCCTCGCGCTAGAGCGGCGCAGCATTATAACATAGTGGAAGATTTGGCCCAATCGCCATCCACTATGTCGACTCTTGAAGTACTACAAAACTGCCCATCCCAAAGGCAGGATTTGTTATCAGCCATTGGTGGGATTGATCCAAAGGATTCCAATCTTGTATCCTTCGACCACAAAGGGTACGATCCTCAGTTACCAACTCAATTAGCTTTCCTTGTTCAAGTGAAAGCCCTCAACAAAACTGTTCACCGAACGATTATTGATGAAGGGGCATCTACATGTATTATGTCGATGAGCTGCTGGAAAACTTTAGGATCTCCAACCTTGTCGCGATCTGCGACAACATTAAAAGCATTTGACGGAAGGACATATACCCCATACGGTATCCTAAATAACTTGAAAGTTGAACTAGGAGGGAAAACAATAGAAATAGATGTTGAAGTCATCGATGGGAATCTTGATTACAACATCCTACTAGGAAGACCATGGATATATGCCATGGCAGCTGTTGTGTCGACCTATTTTAGAAAGATTGTATTTCCCTTTTAGGGGGGGATTACAATCATCGACCAACAAAACTTCCTCCCCAATGGTTCACAAGTTACAGGAAGCATTCCCATGATCCATGGAAGCCCCCATTCGCTTCAGAATATCGGAGTAGGCCTACTAAAAGATCCTATACTAATGGGAACTTTCGCTCTTCCACCTCCAATTGATTTGGCAGAAGTAGCGTCGATAGGAACCTGCAACATGATATCTTCCGTAAAGATCTCAGAAAACGATATCAACATGGATCATGCAATGGTTTTGCCCCCGAGCCCAATGGAAATATTATAGCAATCAATGTTTCTGGCATGGGAAGCAAACCCAAATCAACGCTCATCAAGCGTTTGGATGGATATGTCTAGAGAATATGGTACTCCTTCAGATCCTTGTCGCAAGTGCATGATACCGACGAAGGAATAATCCAAGCTATGGTAGTTGAAGGAGCACCATGGAATGATTCCCACCATCGTTCTCTTCTTCCGAATTATGGAGAAGATACTCAAAATGACCTCTACCATCCTTCAGTAATTGATTTTCTATCAAATACTGTAAATACGGTGGATTCTGAGCGAAACTTGTCCAACATAGAAGAGACTATAGCCATAAATATTTCGACCAAAACAGATGTTGTAGATAATATTTATGTCGGCAAATGTTGCTCTCCTTTAGAACTGGAAATATATAATGCTCTTTTTTGCGAATTCAGAGATGTCTTTGCCTGGTCATACAGTGAAATGCCAGGGATCGACTCGAGTATCGTTGAACACGAAATGAAGATGTATCCAGATGTTAAACCGGTACGGCAACGGCTGAGGCAGGTGCACCCAAAGAAAGCCGCTGCCATTAAGGAAGAAGTTGAAAAACTCCTCCATGCAGGTTTCATCTACCCGGTTCCGCTAACCGATTGGGTATCGAACATTGTCCTAGTTATGAAAAAACAAGGGACAATTAGAATGTGCGTCTATTATAGGGATGTAAATCAAGCTTGTCCAAAAGACAAATACCCTACACCCTTCATTGACTAGATAATTGATGAATGCGCCGGATGCGAAATCTTTTCATTCATGGATGGATTCTCCGGGTATAATCAAATAAATATCCGCCCACAGGACCAGTCAAAGACTGCATTCATTTGTCCGTGGGGCACATTCACATATCGAAAATTACCCTTTGGTTTAAAGAACGCAGGGGCGACGTTTCAGAGGGAAATGAATTATGCCTTCCATGACATCAAAAACATCGTTCAACCTTATCTCGACGACCTTCCGGCTCATTCACGAAAGCGGACTGATCATCCGCAGCATTTAAGAGCGATATTTCTACGTTGCCGACACTACAAGATATGACTCAATCCGCACAAATGTGTATTTTGTGTCAGTTCTGGTCGTTTACTTGGCTTTGTAGTCTCCAAGGATGGGATTCGTCTCGACCCTTGTAAGGTCCAGGCAATCATAAATTTGCCTCCACCTTCGGATTTGCTTCAGATTCAAAAACTCCAACGGAAGCAAACTTTCTAAGGAGGTTCATTCCAAATTACGCCGAACTTGCTAAAGGTTATACACGTCTTTTGAAAAAGGGGGTACCCTTTAACTGGGATCAGGTCGCGCAAGCTTCCTTTGATGCTTTAAAAGATTCCCTAATGAAAGCATCATTAATGTACGCCCCTGATTATCAAAGAGACTTTAACCTGTACCTGGCTGCAGCAGATACGACCATCGCATTGGTTTTAGTTCAAGAAGTCGATGGAATAGAACATCCTATTTATTATTTAAGTAAGAACTTAAATGATACAGAAAGAAAATATTCTTATGTTGAAAAACTAGCGCTTGCAGCGGTTCAAGCGATACAAAGATTTCGACACTATGTCCTCTTTTGGAAAACTACCATTCTGTCAGATTGCAACCCCATGACTTATATATTGTCGCGACAGTTGCTGGGGGAAAAATATTCAAAATGGATAGCAATCCTTCAAGAGTTTGATCTGGAATTTGTAAAATCCAAGTCAAAGAAAGCTCTAGTTTTCGCAGAATTATTATGCGATCTCCCATCGTCGTCCAACGATGAAACATCCGAAGAATCAATCGTGGATGAAAGTTTGTTTCTGATATCTACAAGCAATGAGTGGTATGGGGATATAATCATTTATCTCCAAACCCAAAAATTCAGGCCAAATACCTCTCACTCTGAACAAAAACGTATTCGATACCAAGCAAAAGACTACATGATCTTTGGTGATACACTTTACTATCGTGGTATTGATATAGTTCTGAGGAGGTGCCTCACCCATGAGGAAGCCGAAAAAGCCCTGAATGAGTGTCATTCAGGCGCGTGTGGGGGGCATCAATCTGGATATGCTACAGCACAAAAAATATTACGAGCAGGATACTTCTGGCCAACCATGTTCAAAGATTGCATAACCGCAATCAGAAGTTGTCATGCTTGTCAAATTTTTGATAGCAAAACCAGAAGACCACCCGCACCTTTACAGCCAATAGTTGTTGTTCGGACATTCGCCAAATGGGGCATCGATTTCATGACATGTAACCCCACCTCGACCGGGGGGCATGGGTATATTATAGTCGCAGTTGACTATTTTACCAAATGGGCTGAGGTGATGCCTACATTAGATAATATTGGTGAAACAGCTGCCCTTTTCTTTTTCAATCATGCAGTCGCTAGATTCGGCGTACCACGGGCTATAGTCACAGATCATGGATCGCATTTTTGCAATCACATGATGGTTTAATTAGCTGCCAAACTAGGGCTATCTCACGACAGCTCTAATCCATATTATCCGCAAGCCAACGGACAAGTTGAAGCGATCAACAAGGTCCTGAAGCGCATGCTGCAAAGGATGATCAGAGTTCACAAAAGAAGATGGCACCTAATCCTGTACTCAGCTTTGTGGGCTTACCGAACATCGGTAAGGAATGCGACCGGGTTCACACCCTTCCAACTGGTATATGGCCTGGAAGCAGTCTTACCAGTCCAGTGTGAAATCTCGTCTCTCAAACTCGCAATCAATCTCCTCCCTGGAACTTCAGAAGAAGAAGCTCATTTCTTGGAATTAATCCAATTGGATGAAACTCATCGTGACGCCGTGTTGGCCAACGAAGCCCATAAGAAACGAGTCAAGGCGCAGTTCGACAAAAATGTCAAACCCCGTGTCTTCTCGGAAGGTGACTTGGTCCTGCTTTACGACCAGGAATCCGATAAGTTGGGAGCAGGTAAATTTAAGTCTTTATGGATGGGTCCTTACATTGTTAAGCGGGTGTTAGCAAAAGGAGCCTACGAGTTGATGGATTACGACGGGATTCCACTGGCGCAACCTCGTAATGGGTTGTACCTCAAGCGTTACTACGCCTAGTGGTAACCAATATGCTTTTGTTATATTTTTGTTTTCGCTAAGAGTGTTTGTTTTGGTCGAGTAATCCACCTTTTTACATTTATTGCAGATGTCAAACCCATTGGAACCATGTGTTGGATATGCCGACGGAGCAAGTCGTAGTTTGCGGAACCTGTCCTCCGCAGCCTGGGCCATTTTTTATCCAAGCGGCGAGTTAGTAAGTTTCAAAGGGGTATGTATTGGTCGATCAACGAACAATATCGCTGAATATAGCGCGTTGATAGAACTTCTCTCTGATGCCATCACTCATGGTATACGCCGACTAATCGTCAGGATAGACTCACATCTCGTAATACTACAACTCAATGGTATATATTCCGTCCAAAACCCAACTATTTATCGCATGTTCCTAAGGGTTAAGATTTTGGAAAGAAAATTTGATCTTATTCAATACCAGTATATTTCCAGAAACTTAAACACATTAACCGAATCATTAGCAAACTATGTGTTAGATAGGCATTTGCAACATTTATAAAAAGAAACACATCATCAATGTTCTACATGTGGATCACATAACTCAATCAGAATAAAACTCCGAAAATCAAAAATACATATATAGCTGTTTATGGTTTGCATATAATGTTCTGTAACCAAGACAAGATCGGTCACACGACCTAAAACTGAAAATGCTAGGGGGCACCCTAGTCTAATGATGCTCGTGATAACAAGTCACAGCCTGTGCGATCATGCGTAAGAGATGAGTCCATCATCTAGGCACACCAGTAGTATGTCGCTGTAACTGCAAAGGTAGCTCGTCGATCCTCACATCTGGAATACCGAGAGTAAGACTCTCAACCTGCTCCTGCACAACTGTAAGAGTCTCGGCCACATCGAGGTCATGAAGAATAACCCTTCCGGCGGCCTCTCTTGCTGGGGCAACAGCTGTCACTCTCATGCGAAATACTAGACGAACAGGACCAACATCTGCATGTACACATGAGTTTGATTAGAGTCTTGATAGAACAAAGCACAAGGACATTATAAACGAAAATAGTAAACAGCAATATGGTCAGAGATTTTACTAATAGCACCCCACTGCTCGCCATCCGGCAATACCAAATCTGGATCACCCCGGAAGTCCATGCCGGCATATGGATACTCGGAATAGACCATATCCTGACGATCAAACCACCTAAAGAAGGTATCAGAAAATGAAATCTGAGATTGACCAGCATGCCTAGACATATGGTCAACCCATCTCTGCATGCGTGGTTCAGTAGGAGAAGGTAAATCGAGTGCAATGTACTGCGGCTGCATCAGTGGTATCTTCTCCAAGGCAAAGGCGGTCAAAATAGAACCGAACCCAAAGTTCTTCAACTTCCCATTCTTTATCTTGGTCAACTGTTCTTTCATTACAAGAAGTACTGCGTCGCACCAGTTGAACACCTTCGGTTGGAGGCATTCCAAGGCATGCTGCATATAGGATCTGTTGGCTACATGAAGAGACGCGCTACTAGCCATCCTACCAAAAGTAAATAGGATAGTCCTAAGGGACTTATCAGTGACATCACGGATGATGATCTCGCCGTCTTTACTCGGCTGAGATCCTTCCCTGCAATACTAATGGACACAATCTCTCACAGAATCGCCTCCTTGGGCCGAACCTGACAAAGAGATGGCGACACCCCGCCTCGACAAGCCAGTCAAGAAATAGATGTCTATTGCAGTCAAGGGGATAGATTTGCCCCTAATCTGGAAAACCTGGTTGATAGGATCCCAAGAGTCAAGCAAATACTTCAGCAAGTTAATCTGCTGTCTCATGCTAGAGATGCGGAAGAACTTCAGCAAGCCACAGTTCCGCAGCGCGTTCACTGTAACAGGATCATGTAGGGCAATCATGTCCTCTTCTTCATGTTCTTGTTCTCGCCATGTAAGGGTCATTTTGCTCCAAAATCTCTGCAAAAACAAACAAGAGAGGAGATTAGATCCTGATTTTGATGAGAAACAAGGAAAAATTCCATCAAAAACTGTGCAACAACTTTCCTTTCTGCGCCCAACGCACCTGCAGCAGTGTTACAGGTGCGTTGAATGTCAAATTTCCTTCATGAGGACCAACATTCAGCGCAGGTTTCGATGTACCAGGGTGCGTTGATGGCAGAACGAGCCCATCAAACCCCAGGGGCTCATAAAAGCAGGGAACAGAGCAAAGAATGCAAAAAGGAAACCATGAAATGAAAGAGCTCGGGTTTAGCTCCTACCTGGTCCAGACGGCGCCGAGAATCGTCCACAGAATCTCCCGAAATCAGCTGATGAAAATCGAGGGGGAAAACACCTCCAAAGCTCCAACAAACCAAGTTCAAATTAAATGGTAAAATGAGAGGTAAAAAACACTTTTTAATTCCTTTTACGTAGTTCGAAGTAAGGTATTAGCGTTTTAATCTCGTTTTCAAAGCAAATATTGATCATTTCTAACTAGTTTGATGAAGCAGTTGAAAAATGCAGTACTATCTTTGGAAGGAAAAAGCTATCTATGGTAAAAATCAAAACAAGACCACTTAATCGAGAAGTTTTAGCGCATAGTTCAAGCTCATTAAAAAATAAACATAAGATCGAGCAAATGTTTCCACCCGCGTTTAAGCTCGTTAAAAAATGAACTATCTTCCGGTAAATAACCATCGTGAATGAAGCATTTCAGCCATTAAAGCCTTGGTCGTGTTTGCACCGTCACCTCCACTTTTCCATTGGCCGATCATTCACCTCCATTTGATTGTTTACCCATTTTGAAGAATAGCTGCGAAGAGTGATTTCACTAGCCATCCTTGTGACACTGCCGTGATTGGAAAATTCCAAACCTTACCTGGAATCAGCTGCTACCCATTTTATCACTCGTTCCTCATACGAGTCTTCTTTAAGCTCTTTTCATCTGACTCGTAAAATATGAAAAGATTGCCGAGTTTTTGCCTTCCAGCTCGTTAAAGCGACAGGAAGTGCTATCCCTCCTCTAGATTTTAATCTTTTTGGACCTGAGGGATTATTGCACAAAAAGATCGAGCGCTTGTTTTGTTCGGCTCGTTAAAACTATCAAAAATTCATCCCTTCTGTATTGTTTTATACTTTTTCGGACTTAAGGGATTAGATGACGAAAAAGGAATTCCGGAGTTATATTTACGTACCTTTTCAGACTCTCTAAAAAGGAAAAGGACCGAGTTATCTTTTTCGTTAGACTCGTTAAAAAGGTTAATAGCGACAAACTTGTCTTTAGGCGAGAACGAGTTTCACTATCGCTAGGCTCGTTAAAACATAGCGATGGTTTTGCCCGAAGGGAAAATTATAGAACAAGCATATGTTATCCTCCTCAAGCTTGACAAAAATAAAGAGGTACTGGTCAGAAATGACTAGGGAAAAATTGGGAAGAAAACTCAAAGAAACTTTATTGGTAGCAAGTCGCTCTTGAACATGACACTTCCACTCCGTGCCAGAGTCAGGTTGGGTTGTTTCATTCACCGGTCACATCACCATGGTCACGCCATACCATCCACCTTTGGGGTAAATGCTACCGATCCATCACATAAGTGTCGCCGACATGTTCAAGAGAAGTCATCCAGAGAAGTCACCCGTGTCCCATCCACTACCATACATTATACTTCACTCTTTCATGACCGCCACCCTGAACCGTGTATCACCAGATCGTTTTCACCTCCATCAAAATCATTTGCTCCGTTCCGTGTCATTAATGTGGGATTCATTAAGGCCCTCCTTTGACGGATCGCTTCCTGTCGACATCAGCTCATTATCCAAGAAGTTGATCTAGGAACACCCCTTCAGTACTTTGAAGCTTGCATGCCTCAATGGCAAGTTTCTCACTTCCGGCGATAGGTATACATCAATGACCTTCGACCGAAAGATTTTGCGTGGTGTTCGACGCCAAGTCCGTTATTCACACCACGTGAATTGTACTGCAGTACCTTGAGGGTCATTATCATTATCGGTGATTCCTCTCGCGCTTGTTAACAGTTTACATCATTGACTGGTAATCAAGCGATGTCTTTCCATGTTCGACTTCAAAACATTTCTCACATGGATCGACTTGTACTTAGAGTGAAGATCGGACGAGATTGAAGACCCCAGATCTAGTTTTATCCATTCGGGCTGCGATATATATTCAGGAAAAATAAAGACATTGAAACGTACAGCATTGCAGCATAGATAATCATCCTACCAAAAGGATGATGACTTCATCAGAATCATCAGTCTACCATCAGACGATTGTCTGTCCTATGTACATGAAAATGAATTTATAAAGCTGAGCATGGGAATGCCCGCCTCAGCTAGATCATGAAAACAGTATGAAAATAATGTATTGTATTGTATCTTATTACAGGTTTCCTCCCCAACATTAGAAGAACTTCGGATCCTCCTAATAAAGCATTTCACCCGATAAACGGCCTCATACTTTAGGGGGCAACTATTATAGACATTTTTGTGCCTTACAGCTATAAGCATGAAATGTCCATAAACCAAGGGATCCTAAGTCCCTAAAAGTGTTGTTCCAGCTCCTAAAGAAACAAGGTCAACAAATTACAGCTTCTCCCAGAAGTTCTCCACCAGAAACTGCTCAAAACTAGTCAAAACAAGATCATTTCAGGTGCTCCACTAGCTAGCTGCATTGCAAAGCACCCAAATACACTGGCTAGGTGCGTTGCAACGCACTTGAATGCACTACCAGGGTGCGTTGAGCGGGAAATGACAAGTGGCAGAGTCATTCCACGAGGTGGAGAGACAATGGAAGCTTCCAGAATCTTCTCCAATGACACTTGCCTCACTGAATTCGACCAGTGATGAGTAAGAGGCTCTCAGTCTCCAAGTGGAAGCAAGAACTGACAGAGAGAAGCCACTAATCAATTCATGAGCTGACTCATCCTCTTTGCATACATCTATATATGGATCCCTCACCAAGAGATCCAGAAGGCTGGAATTTTGGACATTGCAGAGAATTGATGTTGGTTTTGTGATAGATATCAGAGTATTGGGTGATTTATGCTTTGTTGGAGGTGAAGAAGGGATTCTATGCTGGGAGGTTGATGTTGGATCAGGAATCATCGGTTGTAACTCCTCCTGTATCTTCTTGTTTTATCAATAAAACTACTTGAGTTTCTCCTACATGCTTGTATATCTGATGTGTGTTATATTTGTATGTTTAGCTTAAATCTGATCCTAAGCTTTTTATGAACATAAATCCATGTCTTTGTGTAGTTTCTCTCTTCTGTGAACTTGCAGGAACTTGGTGACGCTGGGCAAGTGAGGGAGCAGATCGTTGGAAGCTGTCAAAGAGAAGAGAGATTGGATCAAATGACTAGCGCAAGACACAGGTCGGTTCATCTTAATCATCTTCGTTTATAGTTCATAAAGGAGAATACAAGAGTAGTTTTCCCTGTTTGTTTCTGAGGTCTCTATCACAACCCAGTGGGATAGGGTCGTTCTGAATAGACACTTTTCCCGAAAATAGCCATTCCACCTTATACCATCTGCGATCGATAGCTGTATTGTCTACGGCTGCCACGTGATGGCCATTGGCCGGCATGTGGCCATCCCCCATCGCCTGTCCCATCTCAGTTAGCACCCGCATCTGGGGGAGCTGCGTCTTTCTGGACTAGTCGAGAGCACTCTTGAGCCTTTTCATGTGTTAAAATAGTGTTCAACTTCCCTGTGATTAGAGAGTGGTCAGTCTCCACTCCTACATTGGCCATGAAGTCTGCAACCCTGTTGCCCTCCCGTCTTGTGTGTGTGAAGGTGATTGCTCTGTTGTTATGGAGCTCACGTTCTATGGCTTCCAGTCTTGCTTCAAGCCTCCAGCTGGTGGCTATTTTCCTGGCCTGAGATCCATTAAGGATTTTTTTGGCCATGTTTATGAGGATCTGAGAATCTCCTTCCACCTCCAGGGGGTGAAAGTTGTGTCCCCCAGCAAGTAGTAATCCCCGCCATAGACCCTCTAGCTCAGCTGAGTTGTTGGTGTCCCATCCAATGTTTCCGAAATACAGCATCAGGGGAACACCTTCATGATTCCTTATTATTCCTCCAAAGCCTGCGAGACCGGGGTTCCCTTTTGAGGCACCATCAAAGTTGAGTTTGAATGTATACTTTGGTGGGGGCTTCCATGTATTCTGATTTTTATTGCTGGTTTTAGAGTGGTCCAGCTTGTGAGAGCCTTGAGTATGATGAATTTGCCAGTTGTCCATAATGGTTTTTTCGTTGGCTAGCGTAGGCCAGTCCTCCTCCTTCCAGGGTTTTAGCATAAGAGTCTCTTGAAGATTTCTGCAGAGCAGGTTCCAAATGTTGTCTATCGAGGAGCACTGATTTTTAAAAATACGCTTGTTTCGCTCCTTCCATATGCTCCACAAAACTAGCCCGGGAACTAGTCTCCAAAGATGATTGAGGATTTCACTCTTGTAAGGGTCCTGTTGCCACTGACGTATAGAATTCGTGATTTCATTCTCAAGTCTACATCTTCTTTGACACCGAAAGCTCGCCTTTTCCCAAAGTTGATTTTCCAGGGGGCAAGAGTCCAGCAGATGTTGGAGAGTTTCCTCATGGGCGCTGCAGTTGAAACAGATGGAGGGGCCATGAAAGTTTCTTCTTCTAAGCTTGTCCCAGGTTAGAATTCTCTGATGTCCTACCAACCAGAGAAAGTAACAGATTTTGGGCCAGGAGCCAGAACTCCATATTTTACTCCAGATTGGGTCATGGGGAACGAAGTCATCGCATATGATTTTGTAGGCCTCGGACGTGGTGAAATCTCCTTTCGGTTGGTATTACCACCTTAGAATGTCTCTACTCTCGTCACACCTAATTTTCCTTTTGCTGAGTTCCCTTTCCAGCTCCATGGAAATTTGGAGATCTTCATTTGTGAGTACATGGTTACCCGGTTTCCAAATCCTGAAGCCCTTCTCAGATTCCTGAGCCCAGTACTGCCTAATCTTAGCTTGCTGTGTCTCCTCCTCAATGGTGTCTGGTGGCAGGTTTAGAACATTTCTAAGAATAGGCATTCGGTTCCAGGCGTCTGTCCAAAATCTAGTGGTGTGACCGTTTCTTACCTCCCAGAAACTGTGCTGCTGAATCGTTTGATAGTGTTCTTTGGCTGCATTCCGAATTAGCGATCCTTTATCATTGGGCTTTAATCTGATGAGTTATTCCTGGGGTCAATGATTGGCATACTTTTTCGTCCATAATGTGACCCAGGGTTTACCTGGATTGGTGAGCCATTGCCACCATATTTTGGCTCCCATGATGGCATTGCTATGCTCGGGATCTCTTAGACCAATGCCTCCTTTTGCTTTTGGTTTGCATACAGTGCTCCACTTTACCAGTGCCCATTTGCGATTAGTTACATTGCTGTCCCAAAGGAAGCCTCTCTGAATATTCCTTAGTCTTTTTAGGACCCACTTTGGTGCATCCAAGATGGAAAATAAGTACAGCGGCATTGCTTGAAGAACGACCTTTATGAGCACTGCGCGGTTGACTAAGTTCAAATCTCTGTGCATCCACTGGTTGAGACAAGATTCAAGCTTTTCAATAAGGTTGCGCCATGAGGAGTGTTTGATGGTGGAGACAGTAAGGGGGGACCCAAGGTATTTGGAGGGAAGGGTGGCAATAGGGAACCCCAAAATGCGGACTATAGCAGACTTGACAACTGGAGGGGTATTAAAGAAGAAGATCTGCGATTTGGAACAATTTATGCTGGTTCCAGAGGCTTCAATGAAGTCATTGAGCACGGCTTTAAATCTGGAGGCTTCTTGAATGGAGGGGTAACCAAAGAGCATGGTGTCATCAACAAATTGTTGATGGGAAATGGCAGGCAATTGATGAATGGAGAGACCTCTAAGCTGATGAGTGTGAAGGGAATTATTAATGTGACGTCCCAGTCCTTCAGCCATTAATACAAAGAGGAAGGGGGAGAGAGGGTCCCCTTGCCTTATGCCTCGGGAGGGGGCGAAGGGTCGAGAGGGGATCCCATTCACGAGTATGGAAAAGCTAGTGGAGGAGATAAGGCTTATAACCCAGCGAATCCATGCGGGACTAAAACCGAAAGCAGTTAGCATTTGTTGTACATAATCCCAGATGAGTTTATCAAATGCTTTGGAAAGATCAAGTTTTAGGAGCATACCTGCCTGTTTTGAGTGCTTGAGAGTGTGTATGATCTCATGCGAGATGATGATGTCGTCCATGATCTGTCTCCCCTCCACATATCCTGACTGTTCTGGAGAAATGAGCATTGGCAAGAGGGGCTTTAGCCTGTTTGCAATGACTTTGGAGATGACTTTGTATATTACGTTGCAGAGTGCGATTGGTCTGAATTTGTCCAGTTTGATCAAGTCCTCCTCTTTTGGGATTAAGGCTATGAAGGTGGGGTTAAGTGAGGGAAGCAGCCAGTGATTCACTCGTGATTCCTCAACCACTTCCCATACTTCCAATTTTATCAGTTCCCAAAACTTGTGAAAGAAAGTGGTGGTGAAATCGTCCAGGCCGGGAGCTTTACCTTCTTTAAGTTGTGCCATAGCTACATCCACTTCCTGTGTTTGAATTGGACTGAGGAGGAGTTTATTGTGCTCCACTGTGATTAATTTTGGCACATTGCGTATGATTCTTTCAATTGCAGGACATCCATTGATAGTAGGCTCTTGATGGACTTGCTTTAAGTGATTGAGGAATTCCTTCTCAATTTCTTCATGTTGTTCCACCCTTTCTCCTCCTGACTTTTGAATGTATGAGATATTATTTCACATTCTACGCTGCACTTTGGTTCTGTGAAAGAATTTGATGTTTCATTCTCCCTCTTTTAACCATCTGATTCTGGACTTTTGCTTCCAGTATATCTCCTCCTGCTTTCTTCTCTCCTCAAGCTGATTGTGGATGAGCTGCTCCTGCTTAAGGGTTCTCTCTGTGTGGCCTTCTGTACTTATTTCTTGCTGCAGTTCCTTCAGGGCTTTTTGAAGATCATGTTGCGCTTTGAAGATTTTTCCAAAGGTCTCTCTGTTCCATCGCTTGAGGCAGAGCTTTAGATGTTTGATTTTTTGTTGGAACTGGTACATCTTGGAGCCATCTAGAGGCCTGAAGGATGTCCATGTAGAGTGAACCAAATCTTTCAGTGAGGGATGGGTGAACCAAAATTCCTTGAAGCGAAAAGGTCTTCTTGTGGTGTTGCCAGGACGTTGCCATTGAAGGGCAACCGGCCAGTGATCGGATCCTGAGTGTGGAAGAATGGTTGTCGAGAAGTCTTCCCCTAGGTGAATCAAGTTGTCTGAGATTAGAAACTGATCTATCTTGGAGGCGATTTGATGCTTGCCTACTCTTCGGTTGCTCCACGTAAAAGTGCCATTGCAAAAATTTAAATCTATCAGGGATGCGTTCTAGATAAAGTCTTTAAAGTGGGTATTTTCCTATTCCAGCCTGTTTCTGCCTCCAATTTTGTTATCATTTTAAAATCCCCTCCAACAATCCAGAGCGGGTGCCTTCTATTGAAGTTAAGAGCTTCTATGGTGTGGAGGAGAGCAATTTTTTACTTTTCTTCCTGAGGGAAGTATACATTCGAGAGATTCCCATGTATATTCGTGCCTATTATGTGGAAAGCAGCCTGAATTAGACTATGTGAAGCATGAAAGTCCGTGAGGGTAAGTGCTTGAGAGTTCCATGCGATAGCTAGCCCCCCAGATGCACCAGAGGCATCCACAGCCACCGATTGACATCCTGGCCAGGCTTTAGAGAGGATCATTTCTAGAGTTGAGCTGTTACATTTTGTCTCTTGGAGAAAGCATATTTGCGGCTTTTCCATTCTTAACATATTTTTTAGCATTTTGAGTTTTCCTGGGCTATTGAGCCCCCTTAGGTTCCATGAAATGAGCTTCATGATTCACTATTGGTAGAGGGCTTGTAGTACTTCGTAAGCTTAGCATACCTGCCTAAGTCTACCAGGATCTTCCCTACCGCTATTGTTCTTTGGAGATCAGTTCTTCTTCCTCTTTTTTTGGAGTCTTTTGGAGTTTGGCCTAAATCCCATTGGCTTCCTGCTTGGATGCCAAGCTGGTGCTGATGGTATGCTCTGGAAATAACCATTTCCAGTTTGTTAAGCTGATTCAAACTCTGGGATGCTTTCATAAGCTTTATTTTTGCATGCTGCTTCTAGTTCCAATATGTCTAATACATTTAGATCTATACTTTCTGGTTCTTCCTCCATGCGTTTCATCTGGTTGTCTTCTTCCGTGGGCATGTTTGGGCTTTGGAGAGGGTCTGAGGATCCGTCAACCTCCATTTCATTTTCTTTTTCCCCTTGCTTTTCCTTGCTTTCCAAGGGGTTATCTGGGGCTGCTTTGGTTGGAGGTGGATTCGAGGAAGGGGCTGGAGGAGGTGGCTGGGTGGAGGAGGAGGGGATATCAGAGTTGGTGGGAGAGGATGTGTTTTGCTCTTCCGTGGATTGAGCCATGATTCCAAAGCTGTTCCTGACCGTAGGGTTAGAGGTATTATTTTGCTGGGGTTTCTTCCCTGTTGTTGATTTTTTATGAGCTCGTTTGCAGGTAGGGGCTTTGGTGAAGCCATCATGGGTCAGAGAGTCAGAGGGGTTAGGGGCAGTAGCTTTAACATTTAGGGGGCAATCTCTAAAAAGATGCCCTATGGCATGGCATTTACGGCATCGAAACGGGACATGTTCATAGTCTAAGGGTTGAATCCATTCATAGTCACGGTGAGAGAGACTTACCGATTCTGGCAGAGCTTTGTCCAGACGCATGAAGACACAGATGCGAGCGTATGATGTGTATCTACGCATTTTCGTTTCTTCAACAGCCTTTATGTATTCCCCCAAACCATTTCCAATGTTTCTTAGGATATCCTCGCCCCAGTACTCATCTGGGAGTGAGTATAGTCTTATCCAGACCGGAGCCCATGTGAGGTCCTCCTTATCCGGGTTGAATCTAGGTGCCCAGTCCCTTAAGTATAAGCTGGCTGAGTTGAAGAAGTAGGGTCCCTCAATTAGGATTCTGTATTTCTCTTCCAGGCAAAAGAAGATCGTTGTGAAGAATCCTTTTGGGCCTAGCTACAGAGTTACATCGCCCTTAGGCTTCCATTTCGTTGCGATCCAACTGTGTAGAGCTTTTTCCGTCGGCCAAAACCCTATAAATTTTCCGATGAGTGCATGATCTGTCATAAATTGGATTCTTTCTTCTATTTTTTCCCCCGATAGTTCGATTCTGGGTCGATCTGTTGCTATTGGTTTTCAGGTGGTCAAGGAGACCTTCGGGGTATCTTCTGGTCAGTTATTCCACCTTGTTTCTTCATCCACCTTATTTTACAGTTTGCCCTTTCCATTGCGCTCATGTCGGCGTGGGATCTCCTGGTTGATCACATTCTCATTGATCGATCCAAAGAGTATCGTTCTTTTGGTTTGGTGCTGCGATTTGTTTGCCATGGGGGAGGTCGCCATAACCCCCCCCCCTGGGGGTTATCCATTTGCCCTTTGTTCCCTTACAATGCAGTTAAGTGATTTTTGGGTGCAGGGTCAGGTCCGCGATGGCTATCTACGCAATCAGGCTGCGCCGTCTGAGAATAGTACAAAACCCTAGCAGTCAGGCTCCAGTTCTCCAAAGCGGCTTCTTATATCGATTATGCATTGATTATTAGCATTAAAAATAAAATTATTAATATTATTTAAATTGTAAATTAATATAAATAATATTGATTACTAGAAAAAATTAACATTTAATAATATTAATATTGAATATTGAATATTAAATATTATCAAAACCTATCTTTTATTTGATTAATATTATAAACCTAAGCGATTAATAAATCTAATTATTTAATCCTTTCAGTTTATTAATCTCATAGTCAGCATAATTAATGTTTTAAAATTGTCGTCAAGTTATAGTTCACCATATTTATTTCTGTCAACTATGCTTATTTTAGGGTTTATAATTTTTATTTAAGGATTCAAATAGCTTAGTTTTATAATATCAATTCCTTGGATTTAATATTATTCGTTTGGGTTTATAAAACATTGTGGTTTTAGAATTATTCCCTTGGGCTTATTATTCCCTTGTGTTTATAATATCAATCCCTTGGGTTTATTAATATAAGGTTTCGTATTCCTAGGGTATAATATTATTTATAGGGTTTGTAATATTAATCCTAGGGTTTAATATAAACCCCTTGGGTTTATAATCATGGTCAACCATGGTCCAATATCGCATTGTAACAAATATTGTCTCAATATGAAAAACAACCATGGTCTACCATGGTCAACCATAGTCCAACATCGCATTCTGCCAAGGATTGTCTCAATATGAAAATCAAGCATGGTAAACCATTGTCAACCGTGTATATTTTAGGATTTATAATATTTATCTTAGGATTTATATACCTTGGTTTATAATATTTATCTATTAGGTTTAATATTATTCCCTTGGGTTTATAATCCCTTGAGTTTTTAGTATTAATCCCTTTTGTTTATTAATCCTTTTCATTTCTAATATCAATCCCTTAGATTTAATCTAAGGGTTCTTATTCCTAGGGCTTAATATTATTCATAGGGTTTATAATATTAATCCTTGGGTCTAATATAAATCCCCTAGATTTATAATAATGGTCAGCCATGATCCAACGTCACATTGTGACAAATATTTTCTCAATAGGAAAATCAATCATGGTTCAACATTGCATTGTGACAAAATGTTGTGTGCATATGAAAATAAATCATGGTCAACCATGTTGAAATGTTGCATTCTTTCAAATATTGTCTTCATATAAAAATCAATCATGGTCAACAATGATAATTATAGGGTTTACAATATTTATCTTAGGGTTTATATAATGGGTTTGTAATATTTATCGCTTGTTTGTAATATTATTCCCTTGGGTTTTTAGTATTGATTTCTTGGGTTTATTATTCACGTGGATTTATAATATCAATTCCTTGGGTTTATTAATCTAAGGGTTCATATTCCTAGGGTGTACTATTATTCATAGGGTTCATAATATTAATCCTTGGGTTTAATATAAATCCCATGGATTTAATTAATTAAATTGGGTTGATAATATTCATCCCTTGGGTTTAATATTACTCCCAACAATAGTCAACCACGGTCAACCATAGTCAACCATATTCATTTTAATCAACCATGTTTATTTTAAGGTTTATAGACTTTGGATTTATAATATTAATCCCTTGGGTATAATATTCATAGTCAACCATGCTGCAATGTTGCATTGTGATGAAGATTGTCTCAATATGAAAATCAATCATGGTCAACCCTGATAATTTTAGGGTTTACTTCCCATGGGTTTATAATATCAATCCCTTGGGTTTATTAATCTAAGGGTTCAGATTCCTCGAGCGTACTATTATTCATAGGTTTCATAATATTAATCCTTTGGTTTAATATAAATCCCATTGATTTGATTAATTAAATTGGGTTGATAATATTCATACCTTGGGTTTAAATTACTCCCACCCATAGTTAACCATATATATTTTAGTCAACCATGTTTATTTTAGGGGTTATAATATTTATTTCAAGGTTTATATACCTTCGATTTATAATATTAATCCCTTGGGTCTAATATCCATGGTGAACCATGTTGCAACGTTGCATTGTGACAAAGATTTTCTCAATATGAAAATCAACGATGGCCAACCATGATAATTTTAGGGTTTACAATTATAGGGTTTACAATATTTATCTTATGGTTTACAATATGAATAATATTGATTACTAGAAAAATTAACATTTAACATTTTCAATATTGAATATTAAATATTAAATATTATCAAAACCTGTCTCCTATTTAATTAATAAATAAAAAGAGGAAGCAACCGAGAGAGCTCTGGTGAATATGGTGGCTTAGGGTTGAGGACAGACCTACATAGTTCTTACCAGCCTTGCCAACATTCTCTAGTAAAACAAAAAACCATAAATGACAAGGAGCGGTGCACGAATCATGAACATCCCTCTGGGGGAGGACATGGTGCCTCCCCCAATGACAGTGAAAACACTCAAATGCATGAGGAAGATCTCAGGCAAACTATCCAGGATAAAATGAGAGACAGATCGGATACATAAACTGCCAAGACGACTGACAATGAGACCTCCCAAGTGACATCGGCTACCTGCAAGCCAGTTTCAGTGGAAAGACCTAAGATTGAGCTCCCAAGTAACCACATCAATACTCAAATCCAGTACATGAAGGATCACGCTTTGATTGGGAAATTTATAGGCTTTTGGCCTACAGAGAAATCCCTGCATGGATGGATCATAGCCAAGTTGAAGCTGAAAGGACACATTACCCTGCAGTTGGGACCTAAGGGCTTCTTCACAGTAGTTTTCAACTGTCTAGAAGATCGAAACAGAGTCCTTGATGGAGGACCATACTTTTTTAATGCAGCTGGATTGTATCTGAGGGATTGGATTGAAAGATTCAATCTGGATAAAGAAGATCTTAGCTGGGCACCAGTTTGGATCCGCCTCTACTCCCTCCCTCTAGAGTATTGGGATGAAGATTCACTACAAGGTATTGGGAATGGTCTAGGGGAATTCATCAAAACTTTGGAGGAGAAAAAACTCTGAAGATATACCTCCTATGCCCGAATCTGCATCTATATGCATCTAAGCAAGGCCCTTCCGGATGCAATAAGTCTCTTCCATGATGATTTTGAATGGGTTCAATCAATAGATTATGAACATGTCTCATTTCAATGTAGGAAATGCCATGCCCTTAGCCATTTTTTTCGTGATTGTCCTTTAAATCTGAAGACCTCATCCCCCACCTCTTTTAACAAACCTGAATTGGATGGATTCATCAAAGTCACTAACCGCAGGAAGAACACAAAAAATCATGTTTCAAACCCTAAGACACCTATTGCCAACTCCTCAATGCCATCCACAAGCAATAGTTTTGAAACCCTGGCCCAGCCACAGATAAATAACCCAGAAATCACTGTTCACTTAGAGGAGATGCCCAAGACAAAAGCACAACCCATCCCCACTGGCTCAAAAAAGACCCCGAAGTCTAAACAAACCATAGACCTCACCTCATCCTCTCCTAGTATGGCTCCAACATGGAACACTCAGGGCATGGATGTGGAAAACATGCAACCCACAACCACAGATGCAACGGAAACAATAGAGGAAAGGAGTGAAACACAACACATGGAAGAAGAGCCTAAACGCATAGATATTGGAGATGTGGATATACTTGGCTTAGAATAAGCCTGCAAGACAAAAAACTATGACAAAATTCTAGAAAAATAGCTGGAAAACCTGGAAGTGATCCTTTCCACAGCACAACAACAAAGAACCCTCGGCATATAGCATGGAAGTCAATGGGATGGCAAAAACATTAACAAAGACAACAAAAAGAGAGGAAGGAAAATGAATCTCTAACACACCATTCGCATTGGGGAAATGCTGGTGGAATCTAGAAGATATTCCAAGCTTACAATGTATTATAACACCCTCCCCAATATTTCATCATGAAGCTAACTTCATGGAATATTAGAGGGCTTAACAGCCCCGGGAAATACAGATTGATAAAAAATATGATTCAGCAGGAGAAAACCCAAATCTTCTTCATGCAAGAAATCAAATGCAATTCTACAACTTTGGACCACACCCTTGCAAAAGCATGGCCAAGTAGCAAAGCAGTCACAGTGGATGCCTCAGGAGCTTCAGGAGGCCTCACAATAATCTGGGATGAACAAGCCATCACGCTTACTAACATTCATGCGAGTAAGCACTTCATTCAAGCTACATTTCACATAACAGGGACAAACATACATGGTCACTTAACTAATGTCTACTTCCCCCAGGAGGCAATGCACAAGATAGACATACTGAATACCCTATCTTTGATCAATGCTGATAGAAATCACCCACTCTAGATCACAGGAGGAGACTTCAATATGATAACAAAACTGGAAGAAAAGAGAGGAGGCTTACAATAGATAGCCTCTCGATTGGATAGATTCTTGCTCTCTGCCAATGCAATCCATCTGGGCGGGGACCTCTTAGATTCAATTCTATCCCTCTCAGGCTCAGATCATTGGGCAATTTCGCTTCAATGGACAAGACCATGCAACACCACTCGTCGGCATTTCCACATTGAAGCTTTCTGGCTATCGCATCCAGATTTCAACAATCTAATAAATACGGTCTAGAATAGTTTCAAACCTATGGAAGGCTAAAAAATCTATCAATTCCAGCAAAAACTCAAAAATCTCAAAAACAACATCAAACAATAGAACCACTCTACCTTTGGCAATATCTTCCAGGTACAAAATGATCCAGATCAAGACATGAAAAGATTACAGCATAGGATCATCACAAAAGGAGGATCAGAGGAACTCTCACAGGAGGAAAAACACCTTCAATCACAAACATAAAAAAGAGACAAGCAAGAAGAAATACTTTGGAAGCAAAAATCAAGAGTTAGATGGCTTAAGGAGCGCAAAAGAAACACAAAGTTCTTTCATTGCACTACTGTTCAGAGGAGAATGAACAACAACATCGCTCACATCTAGAATCGACAAGTCGAAAGAGTAGAAAAACATGAGGATATAGAACAAGAACTTCTCACCTACTTCAAGTAGGTTCACCAAGAACCACAAATAGACAGAAAGTCGGCCATAGAGAAGATAACCAAGACTATACCAAAAGTTATAACAAAGGAACACAATCAACTCCTCCTTAGGAAAATTTCCTTACAGGAGGTGGAACATGTGATGCCCCAATTAAAAGAAGGAAAAGCACTTGGCCCTGATGGCTTCACATCCAACTTTTTCCACAACTACTAGGATCTGGTTAAAATGGAGGTTTGGTAGGTAGTTAAGGAATCCAGGACTAATCGGTGGATGGTACCCTCCATGAATGCAACCTTCATCACCCTCATTCCCAAGGAAGCTCAATCTCAGACACCTGACAAATTCAGGCCTATCACTCTGTGTAACGTCATTTACAAAATTGTCTCCAAAGTCATTGCCTCAAGACTCAAATTGTTGTTACCATTACTCATATCACCAGAGCAATTAGGCTATGTGGAAGGATGCAAGATCACGGATGGCATCATACTCACTCACGAGATCATTCATTCCTTGAAGCAATCCAAAAGAGTAGGTATGCTTCTTAAAATAGATCTCTTTAAACCCTTTGACAGTTTAAGCTGGAAGTATATTCAAAAGATGTTGATTTCCTTTGGTTTCTCCCCCCTTGGGTTAGATGGGTCATGAGTCTTATAACCTCAACCTTCTTTTCCATTTTGGTCAATGGCATCCCCTCCACCCCTTTTCATCCCTCGAGAGGAATCAGACAAGGAGACCCCCTATCCCCTTTTTTTTTCATTATGATGGCGAAAGGACTTGGTAGAAGCATCAAAGAAGCACTTCATTCCCAGGAATTAAGAGGCATCTCCTTTCCTAACTCCCCTACTTTTACCCACCAGCAATTCATGGATGATAACATGCTATTTGACCACCCTTCAGTCCAGGAAGCTCTCAAATTAAAATCCATGTTGACTGATTTCTCAGATGCCTCTGGAGTGAGCATAAATAAGGCTAAATCTCAAATTTTCTTTTTTCATACCCCTTATGTTACCCAAGCTTCTATTGCTCGTATCCTTGGCTTCCTAATAGCTACTCTCCCATCCAAATACCTGGGAGCTCCCATGACTAATATAGCTCTGAAACACTCATCTTGGCACCTACTCTGGGAAAAATTGGAAGCTCGCCTCTCTTCCTAGACTCACAGATCCCTCAATATGGCCAACTGCTTAGTTTAATTAAAGACATTTTACAATCTATGCCTCTATATCTATTTTCTATCCTGGCAGCACCAAAATGCATCCTCAAAGAAATCAAACACCTCCAAAGATCCTTTCTGTGGGGCACCTCGGGTTAAAATCACAAATGGGCTTTGGTAAAATGGGATATAGTTTGTCTTCCAAAAATCTCAGGCAGCATAGGGCTTCTCGATCCCTATCACAGTAATGTTGTCATGGGAGTGCACATCTAGTGGAAATGGCTCACGGTGCCGCACACTCCCTAAGCCATCCTTTGGACAACAAAATATGCCAACAACCAACCTATAGATGATCTAATTCGACTCACAAAATTTGGCTCGGGATCCTTAATCTGGAATGTTGCCAAGCAACACAAGAACTTAATCTAACAACACAACTTCTGGGAAGTTAGGGATGGTAAAATTGCAAGGTTCTGGGAAGATTCTTGGTAGCAGAAACCCAAGCTAAAGGAACTGATCAAACCTCACCAAATACCAAATTAGGAAACACAAAGCTAGATAAGGTCAATCAACACTGGAAGCCTACCATAACGTGTGGATACGGGCAATGGATAAACTCGGACCACATCATCAGGCAAGGTATGGAGTCTGTTCAGCAGATTATGGAAACAGAAATCTCTAATAGGAAAATTCGATATTCAAATAAGAAGGATGTACTCAGATGGGGAACAAGGCAAGAGGTACTTTTACTACACATGAGGCTTACGACATAATTGTAAGGGATCACTCAATCAAAGATCCGCTTTGGAACAAAGTTTGGGCCCCTACTATTTGGCCAAAAGTGTCTACTTTCCTTTGGTTGCTATGTCAAAACAAAATCCTTACTTGGGACAATCTTTGGAAGAGAAGCTTCCACAAACCCTCCATATGTCCCAACTGCAAGCACGAGGAAGAAACCACTTTTCACCTCATGAATTAATGCCCATTAGCACACTGTCTCTAGGAAGAAGTGAGTTTCCATTGCCAAAGGGATGGAAGAATCAAAGAGGACATAACCAACACTGTTCGCAATTGGGCACAGAACCCATATAAGAGCAAACTACTAAACTCTTTATGGAAACTCATCCCCGGCCTTCTCATGTGGACAATATGGAAAGAGAGAAATTTTCGCATCTTCAAAGACCAATCCTCACCCTTGTAAATCCTCTAGAACACTATTTGTGAAAACCTTAGGGAAACCTTACTGGTTCAAACTTGGCATGAAGAAGACTTTCCCTCCCTATCATAGGAACAAAATATATGGGCCAACTGAAATCTACAGTGGAATCAAGAGTTGATAATCCATGGTAAATCCTCAGTAAAGGGCAAGTTACCAGACAAATGGCTCCCTCCACCCCAACACATGATAGAACTAAACTTTGATGGAGCCTTGAAAGGAAATCCAAGCAAAGCGGGATTTGGAGGAATATCCAGAGATCATAAAGGCGCACCCCTTCTAACCTTCAAAGGCTCAATTGGATGGGATACAAATAACTTAGCAGAATTAGAAGGGTTATGGCAGGGGCTTCTCCTAGCTCAAATTCTTGGCTTCTCCCCACTCATGATTGAAGGTGATTCACAAATCCTAATAAACATGGTGAACAAGATTCTATAGGGGACTCCATCAAACAAAGTGGGAAATAGCTAGAGACTAGAAGAAAGACTGGAACTCATTGAAATATGGCTCTCTACCCATAGAGCAGTCAATCTCAAGCACATTTGTCAGGATGCCAATAAAGTGGCTGACCTTTTATCTAATATCAGAGTGGAAAGTGGAATGGCTCTATATGAAGGCTCACTAACCACTATAGCCACTGAGCTCTAGCTAAAGGAATACAATGAATTAGTGAAAAATGAAATGGCACAAGGAGAAAACGCGCACCCGGATGTGAGTGTAAATCAAGACATTAATGGGGATTAGACTGGTAGGTGGTGAGAGGATGAGCCACCTAGTCGTCTGTGTTCCCTCCCAAGCTAGCCTAAGCCGAATTCATGACCACCTATAAGTAGCATTTAATGGGTGCTCAAGCCAATATCTGCCCATTATTTGCATAGATATGGACTTCCCTCCTCCCCCGCTCCATTGCAATTGTCCGCCCCAAGCTGTTGAACCCTGTTCATGCACTGTCACCGCAGTCGTTTCCAGTTAGTGAGTCGTGTTGACCTTGCCAATGGGCATCATTACTCTCATTCCAGGCTTTGCAATTTGATCTCCACCCAACCTTCCCCTTTTCACCCTCTGCTCAATTCCTGAACAATCTCTTCCACTGAAATCTCGGCCTAGCATTTTGCCATGGCTCGCATTCGTCATCGTATGAGAAGCCAAAGAGGTGGAAGTCGGGGTGGTAGTGTCTGCCCTCCGGAGAACCCAAGCCCTGATTCCGTTTCCCCTTCCCCTTCCCCTGAAATTCCTTACCCTCATAACTCGGTCTCAGGAAGGTATCTTGATACCCGCAGTGGTCAGGGACATGCACAGCTTCCTAGAGTCTACCGAAGAGATGTCACGGTCCAAATTACCAATTTCCCTTTGCCCCCTCACCTAGCTCCCCACTCAACCCAATTCCGCTTCTGCAGCTCCCTAAACAGACTGGTCATTACTACCACCATTACCATTGTTTTCTCTAAAGAAACTGAGCCGCAGGATGACCCGTCAGGAAGCACTGGAGTGCAGCAACAGGAGGCATGCAGGCTTAGGAATGAATTTGATTCTAGTAAGCATGCAATGGATGAGGAAATGGATACTCTGCATGGCAAGGCCCTGGGTGGCAGTTTACATATAGTGGGAGGAAGTTCTAGAGACAGGCGTCCACCAGGTGGCAGCACGATTGCCACGTCAGGTTTGCATGCAGCTGTTGGCAGCTCTGGTGGCGTCCAAGCTACTCGTGGGCCACACAGTGGCGTGTCGGAGGAGGAGGACGACTAATACCAAGTATGCTGCCTCATCGAAGAGGAGCTCGCCTCGGACGAGCTCAAGTGACGATGTGTGGCAGCCAGGTGCCACCCATTTGCCAACTGAGGTCTCCCTTGCTGACTAGATTTTTGTTGTTATGACTATTCTGTTGGAACTTCTCTGGGTTTATGATTATTCTATTGGAATCTCTCTTGTTTTTTTATTTCCAGTTTTAAAGACAAATATCCCACATCTGGGTATTTTTTCCTTTGCAGACTGGTTTCCCCATCGATGGGGCAGTCAAGTTTTTTCCTGATAGACAATATTCAGCACTGTTGAGGCCCATGCCTGCTTGTAATCTTATTTTTTGTTACATATTAATAGATTAACTTTACTTAGAAAAAAAATACAAAGAGTTAATCCCTTCGATTTATTAATCCCATAGTCACCATAAACAATGTTTTAAAACTGTGGTCAACCCATAGTTAACCATAGTCAAACATATTTATTCTAATAAACTATGTTTATTTTATGATTTATAATTTTTATTTTAGGATTTATATACCTTAGTTTTATAATATGAATTGCTTGTGTTTAATATTATTCCCTTGGGATTATAAAACATTGGGGTTTTAGAATTATTCCCTTGGATTTATAATATCAATCCCTTGGGTTTATCAATATAAGGATTCATATTCCTATGATATAATATTATTCATAGGGTTTATAATAATAATCATAGGGTTTAATATAAATCTCTTGGGTCTATAATCATATTCAACCATGGTCTAATGTCACATTGTAACAAAGGTTGTCTCAATATGAAAATCGACCATGGTCTACCATGGAAAACCATTGTCCAACGTTGCACAACACCAAATATTGTCTCAATATGAAAATCATGCATGGTAAACCATATCTATTTTAGGGTTTATATACCTTAGGTTTATAATATTTATCCCTTGGGTTTAATATTATTCCTTTGGATTTTTAGTATTAATCCCTTTTGTTTCTAATATCAATTCCTTAGGTTTATTAATCTAATGGTTCTTACTCCTAGGGCTTAATATTATTCACAGGGTTTATAATATTAATCCTTTAGTCTAATATGTATCCCCTTGGTTTATAATCATGGTAAACCATGGTCCAACATCACATTGTGACAAATATTTTCTCAATATGAAAATCAAACATGGCTCAACATTGCATTGTGACAAAGATTGTCTATGTATGAAAATAAATCAATGTCAAACATCTTGCAAAATCACATTGTGACAAACATTGTATCGATATGAAAATCAATCATGGTCAACCATGATAATTATAGGGTTTACAATATTTATCTTAAGGTTTATACACCTTGGGTTTATAATATTTATCGCATGTGTGTAATATTATTCCCTTGGGTTTCTAGTAGTGATCCCTTGGGTTTCTAGTAGTGATCCCTTGGGCTTATAATACAATCCCTTGGGTTTATTAATCTAAGGGTTCATATTACTAGGGTGTACTATTATTCATATAGCTCATAATATCAATCTTTGGGTTTAATATAAATGCCATGGATTTAATTAATTAAACTGGGTTGATAATATTCATCCCTTGGGTTTAATATTACTCGCAACAATAGTCAACCATGGTCAACTATATCTATTTTATTCAACCATGTTTATTTTAGGGTTTATCTACCTTAGATTTATAATACTAATCCCTTGGGAATAATATCCATAGTCAACCATGTTGCAACATCGCATTGTGACAAAGATTGTCTCAATATGAAAATCAACCTGGTCAACCATGATAATTTTAGGGTTATTTCCCATGGGTTTATAATATCAATCCATTCGGTTTATTAATCTAAGGGTTCATATTCCTTGGGTGTACTATTATTCATAGGGTTCATAATATTAATCCTTTGGTTGAATATAAATCCCAATGATTTAATTAATTAAATTAGGTTGCTAATATTCATCCCTTAGGTTTAATATAACTCCCAACCATATTCAACCATAGTAAGTCATGGTCAACCTTAGTCAACCATATATATTTTAGTCAACCATCTTTATTTTAGGGTTTATAATATTTATTTCATGGTTTATATACCTTAGGTTTATAATATTAATCCCTTAGGTCTAATATACACAATCAACCATGTTGCAACGTTGCATTCTGACAAAGATTGTCTCAATATGAAAGTTGACCATTGTTAACCATGATAATTTTAGGGTTTACAATATTTATCTTAGGGTTTATATACCTTGGATTTATAATATTTATCCCTTGGGTGTAATATTATTCCCTTGGGTTTTTAGTATTGATCCCTTGGGTTTATTATTCGCATGGATTTATAATATCAATCTGTTGGGTTTATTAATCTAAGGGTTCATATTCCTAGGGTGTACTATTACTCATCGGGGTCATAATATTAATCCTTGGGTTTAATATATATCCCATGGAATTAATTAATTAAATTGGGTTGATAATATTCATCTATTGGGTTTAATATTATCCCAACCATAGTCAACCATAGTCAACCATATTTGTTTTAGTCAACCATGTCTATTTTAGGGTTTATAATATTTATTTTAGGATTTATATACTTTAGCTTTATAATATTAATCCCTTGGGTCTAATATTATTCCCGGGGTTTATAAAATATTGGGGTTTTAGAATTAATCCCTTTGTTTTATAATGTCAATCTCTTGGGCTTATTCATCTAAGAGTTCATAGTCCTAGGGTATAATATTATTTATAAGGTTTATAATGTTAATCCTAGGGTTTAATAAAAATATCTTGGGTTTAAAATTATCATCAATGATGGTCAACCATGGTCTAATGTCGCATTGTGACAAAGAGTTGTCTCAATATGAAAATCAACCATGGTGTAATACAAATCAACCATTCGTATAATGCAAATCCCCTTGGTTTATAATCATGGTCAACCATGGTCCAATTCCATATTGTGATAGATATTTTCTCAATATGAAAATCAACCATGGCTCAACATTGCATTGTGACAAAAGAATGCCTACAATCAACCATGGTCAAAAATGTTGCAACATCACATTGTGAGAAAGATTGCGGGAATATGAAAATCAACCATGATAATTCTAAGGTTTACAATATTTATCTTAGGGTTTATTTACCTCGATTTTATAATATTAATGCCTTGGGTTTAATATTATTCACTTGGGTTTATAATCCCTTGGGATTTTAGTATTAACAACTTAGGTTTATTATTCCCTCAGGTTTATAATATCAATCTCTTGGGTTTATTACTCTAACGGTTCATATACATAGGGTATAATATTATTCATAGGGTTTAATATAAATTTATTGGGTTTATAATCATGGTCAACCGTGGTCAAATGTCACATTATGACAAAGATTGTCTCAATATGAAAATGAACCATTGTCAACCATCGTCAACAATGTAAACCATTGTCGATTATTGTCGACCATGGCCAATCATGGTTAACCATCATGCAATGTCACATTGTGACAAAGGTTGTCTCAATATGAAAATCAACCATGGTCAACCATGATCCAACGTCGCATTGTGACAAAGATGATCTCAACATGAAAATCAACCTTGGTAAACCATAGTCAACCATGTTTATTTTAGGGTTTATAATATTTATCTTAGGGTTTATTTACCTTGGGTTTATAATATTAATCCCTTGGGTTTAATATTATTCCCTTGGGTTTATAATTACTTGGGATTTTAGTATTAACCCCTTGGGTTGATTATTCCCTTGGGTTTATAATATCAATCTCTCGGGTTTACAAATCCCATGGATTTAATTAATTAAATTGGGTTGATAATATTCATCCCTTGGGTTTAATATTATTCCCAATCATAGTCAACCATTGTCCAATGCCACATTGTGACAAAAATGGTCTCAATATGAAAATTAACCATGGTTTAATACAAATCAACCATTGGTCTAATACAAATCCCCTTGGTTTATAATCATGGTCAACCATGGTCCAACGCCACATTGTGACAAATATTTTCTCAATATGAAAATCAACCATGGTTCAACATTGCATTGTGACAAAAGATTGTGTGCATATGAAAATCAACCATGGCCAAGCATGTTACAATGTCACATTGCGAGAAAGATTCTCTGAATATGAAAATCAATCATGGTTAAACACGATAATTCTAAGGTTTACAATATTTATCTTAGGGTTTATAATATTCATATTAGGGTTTATTTACCTTAGGTTTATAATATTAATCCCTTGGGTTTAATATTATTCACTTGGGTTTATAATCCCTTGGGTTTTTAGTATTAACACCTTGGGTTTATTATTCCCTTGAGTTTATAGTATCAATATCTTGGGTTTATTACTCTAAGGGTTCATATAAATAGGGTATAATATCATTAATAGGGTTTATAATATTATTCATAGGGTTTAATATAAATCCCTTGGGTTTATAATCATGGTCCAACATCACATTATGACAAAGATAATTTCAATATGAAAATCAACCATAGCCAACTGTGGTAAAAATGGTAAACCATTGGGTTTATTCATAACATTTATGAGATTAATCCTTGGGTTTATAATAATTGTCAACCTTAGTCAATCATGGTCCAATGTCACATTGTGACAAATATTGCCTCAATATGAAAATGAACCATTGTCAACCATGGTCAACAATGTAAAGCATTGTCAACAATGGTAACCATTGTCAATCGTCATTGACCATGGCCAATCATGGTTAACCATCGTCCAATGTCACATTATAACAAATATTGTCTCATTATGAAAATCAACCATGGTCCAATGTCGCATTGTGACAAAGATTGTTTCAATATGAAAATCAACCTTAGTAAACCATAGCCAACCATGTTTATTTTAGGGTTTATAATATTTATCTTAGGGTTTATTTACCTTGGGTTTATAATATTAATCCGTTAGGTTTAATATTATTCCTTTGGTTTTATAATCACTTGGGATTTTAATATTAACCCCTTGCACTTATTAATCTCTTAGGTTTATAATATCAATATCTTAGGTTTATTAATCTAAGGGTTCATATACCTAAGGTATAATATAATTCGTAAGGTTTATAATATTAATCCTTGGGTTTAATATAAGTTTGTTGTGTTTATAATCACGTAAAATAATGGTCAACCATTTTCCAATGTTACATTGTGACAAATATTGTCTCAATATGGAAATCAAGTATTTTCAACCATCATAACCCGTCATCATTAACGATAAGCCATTGTCAATCATCGTCAACCATGGTCAATCATGGCCAACCATGGTCTAATGTCACATTATGACAAAGATTGTCTCAATATGAAATTCAACCATGATGAAACATGGTCAACCATGGTCCAATGTTACATTGTGACAAAGATTAGCTAAATATGAAAATCAATCATGGTAAACCACAGTTAACCATGTTTATTTTAGGGTTTATAATATTTATTTTAGTGTTTATATACCTTGGGTTTATAATCCCTTCAGGTTTTAGTATTAACCCCTTGGGTTTATAATAAATATCTCTTGGGTTTATTAATCTAACGGTTTATATTCCTAGACAAATATGGTCTTAATATTAAAATCAACCATGGTCAACTATTGTAAAAAATGATAAACCATTGTCAATCATCGTCAACCCTGGTCAACCATGGTTGGATGTCACATTTGTCATTGAGTTTTAACAAAGATTGTCTTAATGTGATAATCAATATAATATTGATTGTTGCAATGTTACATTTCATTGCAATTTATTCAATGTTGTAATGTCACATTAAAACATTGGGGTTTAATATTAGGGTTTCTAATATTAGGCTTCTAATATTATGCTTAATATTAGATTTATAATTTTAGAGTTTAATATTGGGATTATATTATTTGGGTTTTCAATATTGAGTTTAATATTAACCCTAGGGGTTGTAATACTAATCCTACTATTTATATTAATCCCTTGGGTTTATTAATCCCCTAGATTTATAGTACTAATATCGTGGGTCTATTAATCCCTTGGGTTTATAATATTAGTCCTAAGAGTTTATAATATTAATCCTTTGTTTTTATAGTAGTAATTCCTTAAGTTTAGAATTTTAATCCTTGGGTTTGTTAATGCCTTGATCTTATAATATTAATAATACCTTAGATATATAATATTAATCCCTTGGGTTTATAGTCTTAATCCCTTTGGATTTATTAATCCCTTTGGTTTATATGTGTGTGTTTGTGGTTTTTATTATTTATATAGTTATTAAGCATTATATATAATTATTTTTTAATTAACAAGATACACCTAATAATTATCAATGTGGTTGATATAAGCCTATCAGCACATATCAACCACATTGGTAAATCTCGTTGTACATTTGTTTCAGATAAGCCTATCGACGTATATCAACCACATTAGTAAATGTGGTTGTGTTAGTCTTATCTTTTTGTAATGGGTATATATATATATATATATATATATATATATATTATATATTGTTTATTTACATAAAGTTAATATATTACAAGATTTATCAATAAAAGTTTATAATATTTAATATATACAATGTTGTGTTTAAATATTTAACAAAACAAAAAAATGTGATAACTTACATGTGTTTTAGATTATTATGGGACTACAACATGTAGTCAAAGCTGAACAATGACCAAATAATTCAAAGGAAAAAATTATGGAAGCAATGTGCCAAAGTAGTAAAAGTAATCAAACTTACAAATGATAAGTGGGATGCGTTAAAATTCCATTCATTAGAAAATTGTGGAAAGAAGTTCATTAAATAAAATCATCAAGATTGTTCAAATTCAAGCGAGATTTATGTGATAGAAAAACCATGGTAGGGGTGAAGTTAATGAGGTGATAAAAATCAATGCACACTTTACAAGAAGACAATGTAGAAAATCATTCGAGACCAAGAAATCAAGTGACAAAAGATTATTTTCTCAAAACGTTATGTGGGAGGGCTTCATTTTAAGGGAAAATGTAGGGGAGTTATTGGAGGGCCAACATATGGAGACTCACATGGTGAACTAGTTATTTCTGGTTGAAATACTCAAAATCTATAGTAATTGAGTAATGATTAGATATTTCAAAGTGTTATAACTCAAAAAATTTGAAAGCTTCATCCCTTATTTGTATGCTTTGAATTTTGGAAAATTTCAATATACCCAAATCATATATCTATCATCGCTTAGAAACTCAATAAAATATGAACCAATATTTTTTTATTGTAGCAAACTTTATTGGTAATTGTTCTTGAGAGAGACAAGGAAACCAAGTAGATTATGGTTGTTAAATTAACTTTGATACCATAGGCATGACCACTGTTGCTAGTAGGTGTCTATAGCCTCAACATGGATGTCTTTTAACCCAATGAGATGCATTTATCTCATCTATTAGTTATAGAGTTATAGCTTCAAGATCATTTTATTTTAATACTTATGACTTTTCCCAAGAATCGATTGAAGGTCAATGCCATGGTTTGGTGACTAGTTAATGACAGTGCCACTCATAGGAACCAACAAGAGTGAACAAGTCAGCTCATGATGAGACATCTTGTATTTTAGTATTGCGATAAAAATTCATTACCTTAGCTTGGAAACCAATAGTAGTAATGTCACTTTGTTAGAATTTGTGATCATGATAGGCATGCTCGTGATGAGACATCCTATCCTTCAGTTAACTGATTTATTAAGATCTAACTAAGAATATAATTAATATTTAATATATGGGGAAGCAAATTTGCTCCTTAAGAGAAAAGGATGGTGTAATTTTTTTTCAGTGACTAATATTTACTATTTAGTCTTGCTATCCCAAAAATTCATGACCTTGAAAGAAACTATTTAGAAATATATTTCATTCTCATGTTATTAGTTCTTAAATAACGATGGAAAGAATTAGGCAAACATTAAGCATAGTTTAATAACAAATTTCCAATCAAAGACTTAACTTATTAGGATACTTAAGTGTCGGCATAGGAGACATCTTCTTAGGAACACTTCGTTAAGGATAAGATTTCGTAATATATAAAGAAACATATACTATTTTCCCAATGATCATGCCAAGGAGAACCCTAAAATTGGTGAAATCCACCCTCATTCAAACCAAGGAGAAGGTCAGGGAGAATCTATGAAATTCTCAAGATAAGAAAAGCAAAAACATATTACAAGATTAAATCAACATTCAACAATGTGGCAATCAAATTGCAAGTTTCCAAAATAATAAGAGTTAAATTTCAAGGGATAAGAGGATTATTTGAAAATTTCCCTATTAAGAGGATTATTTAAATATTTTTGTATTTGATCTTTTACTAGTACGAATTTATACTTGCACATTAAGCATCATATGAGATGTTTTATAATTTGACCTTTTAAATAAATCATAAAATGAAATGCTAAATAAACATAAACCTAATGCAAATGTGAAATTATTATATCCATTTCAAGATTTTTTTTTTGTAAGCTTGGTAGATTCTTTTTATATTAATATTTTCTGAACATATATATGTCTTTAACAAAATTTACAGGTGGCCTCAACCTGCCCGCATGAAACCAAGTCTGTTGGCCACCTGTCTACATCGAATGTTGTCCAAAAGTTAAATAAAGTTTTCATGACCATCCAGGCTACATTTGCAGTTTTATCTACTATAAAATTCAAATTAAAATAGTAAAAGTTAACTGACATATAAACAAAATTCTGTTTGGAGACCTATTTCACTCATCAGATGAGTCCACTGAGACTGGGGATTTCACACTAGACCCTGGGATTTCGCTCCTCTTCATGTTCAGTATGCTTTGCTTGATCTTGTTCAGTGTGAGATTGTTTCGATACACTTGTATTTGGACTGCAACAATTTCTCTGTGTAGATCCTTCATGCTAGGTTCTATTGGTATGGCCTCCTCTTGTTCCTCTCGCTCCTTATATAATGTCATTGCTTGGGCCAAGATATTCTTCATAACCCAGTATTGTTGAATTGTTTACCAAAATAGCGTGTGACGACCTTTAGTGTTCCTCGGATATTTCACCTTAGTTTCCCATTCTTTTTCCTCTATTTCCTCATTGGTTATAATGTCATTGAGCTCCCTCTCCCACTCTGATATTTTAGCTTTCACCTCCAACAGAGTGTCATCCATGTACGCATTTCTGAGGGTCTGCATGTTTTCTTTTCCAATCTTTCTTCCTCTTTTGTTTGGACCTCTTCTGGAGGTTGCTTCTGCCCCCTTTGTCCTTTTTCCTGCCTTACCTATTCCCTTGCTTCCTTGCTTGCTGGCCTATTTTCTCTCCTTTACCATCGTGTCATCTTTCCTGCTTAATATTTCTTTTCCTGGCCGACTCACCAGTTCCTAGCTGCTTGCCTGTTCTTGGGCTGGAGCACTATATGGGTTCTGGAACACTGAGTGTCACTGCACACTCATATTTATGTTACCTAGAACATAAACTAATGAAAATTCTTTGTAAGTCAGAATTATTTTAAATAGAGTGAACTTGAGCTTCTCCGACTCGACCTTATCCACCCGCTCCTGGCTTGGAGAATTGTGTTGCCCTCTTTACCCCCGAATTCCCCACTTCCTTCTCAGAGATGAACATATTTTTTCTCTTCACTTTGGGCCAGTGATTATCTATATTTTGTATATCCCAGTTTCCCAATTCCCACAGGGTCTCTCTATTTTCCCTTCCTACTTCAGTTTCCTACCCTCCCTACTTATCCCCACGCCAATAGAAAGGATAATGCATTGCATAATTAGTATTTCTGCATGTGTCCTGATTCTGAGTCTCGTTATAGGTATTCTAGGTCGCGTTTGAGGGTCTGGACCAAGATTTTCCCCTTGATGTTTCCCTCTCCCAATTGATACTCCTAATTTTTCCTTGTGACTCATAGCCTTTAGCTAGGTTTGGGCTTCGTTCGAGGCAGGTAAACCTCAGCCTTGCTGCATGATCCATGATAGTTACAAGCTCCCATCCCATGGCAATAACTTCTCCCCTCGCATGCCACAGGCTTCGCCTTATCGGAGCGGTAGCTTTCCTACTCTCGCCATTGTAGAAGCCCCATTGGGCGTCCTAGTGGGCCGCATTACCTCGGTCCTTATCTACCCAGGGATGCATTATAGTTTTCTTGAACCCCCTATCCCCGATGACATTCTACAAGAAAACACTCCACATGACCGAGCTAGTTTCCTAGACAGCATAGGTCTCGACTCATTTTAAGTCTTGACTTCCCTAGCCCTCAACCCATATTCCTCTTTAAAATTCATTTTTACTATGCAATCGAGAATGGGGACCGAGGTAACATACCAATTCTTGCCGTCAAAACCTGTTTTCTGCTCAACGTCCTCCAGAACGCTTCCACCACCTTCTGCAACACGTTCTTCCTCTTTCTCCCTATGCATGCAAATGCCTTCTCTCCTGGCTACCTTAACCTCTTGTTTCTCTATCCAACTGCCTAATGTCCAAATGGTCCTCCACGTGCTCTTTTCCTCTTTCTACTGCCCATTCCATCATTTGATTTACTCGGGATGAGGTTTCCCTAACCCTTTCATTATTGCCTTCCATCACTCCACTCGTGTCGCTAGCTACTCCTGCCATGGGTTTCCTTCTTTCACCTTGCCACTTGCCATTGCTTGTCTTCCCGCCCTCATGCTTGACCCCAGAGCTATGTCTCTCTCCTCCACCCTCCGCCACAACTGCATTAACCCTGTATTGTTTGTTGCCTTGTCTTGTCCTACATGTTGCCCCACCTGCATTCGTGTCCTCACGCCTTTCAATACCCCCTCTGTCCTTTGGGCAAGTTGGGTGGCTTCTATCACCTCGACCCCCCTACCTTTTGGCCCACCTCTGCTTCTGTCACCACTTTGCACCTACCACAACTCAATCGGGGGTTTTCTCCCTTCTCCTTGTCATTTTCTAGGATCTCCTCTAGACTTCTCATCCCTTCCATTTGGCTTAGCTCATCCATTTCAATACTTTAAATATAGAAATGAAAACTACATTTTATGTGAAACGAAAAAGAAGCCTATGAATTATCATTTCACTAAACATATTCATGTTTCATATTCTTAGGATGAATATTTCGTTAATCATAATGAACAACAATATAAAAAGTGAAGGAAACAAAGATAAGTAAAATTCTTTGATGGTGTCATGATTGTGACTCGTCTTTAGCTCAAATTTAACATACTTTCATGCCTACATTATTGAAGCAAATGAAAGAAAAAAATATCCTACTCTAAATTAATGAAATGGTCACAACATTAAGTGAAGCATGTTTCGAGTGCAACTATCGAAGCAACTCCAATCTTGTAAAGGCAAAGGAGTTCCAAATCAACAAAAATACTAGTAGTATTTTAAAATGAAAATAAAATAATTCATACTTACTTTCATGATATTCATAATAAATAAAGAAAGTATAAACTCACAATTCTCTATGAATTTTCTCTATAAGATCAATCAAGCCAATCTCCAATCATATCTTGACATGTACAAATATTAACATTGAATTGTTTGAAGAAATTTGCAGATGAAGAAGGTTTCAAATCCTAATGAAAATAATCTTGTTGAGGAAACAAGGTATTATGATTGATTTCATAGACTTCATTAAGGCAATGTGAACTTATCAAAGTTTTTAATTGAAAAGGAAGTGTCTCATTTTCTTGATGATCCATATGGAGCTCACATATTTCAAAATTTAACAATTTGAGACGAAGCAACCCGATTAACCAATATTTATGAACCATCACCTAAAGTATAAGTTTAATAATTAATATCATGATGGAAACTAGTAACAATATTTAATTTATTATCATCCTCAATTTCAAATAATTTATTATGATGAAAACAAGATTATTCTTCAAACACAATTTGAGGTTAATCAATAGAAAATGAAATTTGAGACATTTAAATCCTTTCCTAATACCCCTATTTATAATTGATCAAAAGAGAAATTAATGGGTTCATGGGACGAAATATTGTTCTCTCCTTTATCTTCTATACGAAAATTGCTATTATTTTGTACCCAATTACAATTAAAAAATGCATAAATAAATTCAATATATTTTGAAAAGTGCGGTTACATAATCAAATATTTTTGGGTACAATGAATAATATGTAGAATAATAAAGAAAATGGAATTCATCTCTTGGAATGGTATGCTTATATGATTCCACTGGTTGGTCTATTTCCTCTTCTTTCATAAACTTATCAACCTCCATCGTAAGTTCCTCTGTGAAATTTGAATGTGAAATATTGTCTAAGAAAAAATCATGTTTATTATCATAGAATGATTATCTTAACAATGGGGAATAAGAATTTTGACTAATGATGGCATCCTTCAATATTTTATCTCGAACAAACAAACTAAGAAAAGATTTATTGATGACATGATTACAAGGTTCAAATTCATTCTCTTTCACTTCAAAAATAGTTATAACATCTTGAAGAGAATGATTACTATCTTCATTTAATTTTTCTTTCTCATTAGAAAGAGACATGAATGAAAAATAATTAGCAAGAACAATACTTGTATCTTCTAAATTATCATGTTGTTCCAGGTTTAATAAAATTAAAGAAGTTGACAAAAACTATGGTGCTTCTACAACTTTTCATTTTTCAAGATGATCATGAAACTTCAAACCAATCTGTGTATGGGTATTACTGTCTACTTTGGATTGGTTTATAATTGATTGATCTTGTTCATATGAAAGAGAAACGAGATATCGAAACCATTCATCAATAGGAGATATTTATTCCAAAGGAAATCTAGCACAATAATGTATGAGCCTAATTGCGAAATATTCTAATGATTCACCATTTTCTTTCCTTAAATAATTCAAATCTTCCTCTAATTCATCATAATCAGAAATGTTAATATCAGTTAAAAACTTAATTATAAAATCTAACCATGAATGAATGGGATTGACCGGAAAATATTCAAACCAATACTTAACCCAGCCTAGAAAGATGAGAGCAAATAATCTACATACAACATTAAAATCAGTAATATTATGCTTTAAGCACATACAAATAAAGAAGGAAAGATGGGCATTTGCTAATGAGTTCCCTTCACTATCAAAGGTGAGTATGGACAAGGGGGAGATTATCTTGTTGGGAATTTCAGCTAAATAAAAATTAAAAGCATGTTCCGATACAATGACCTAGGCAGGAGCCATTATTTAGATGTGACAGTAAGAAATGTGACTCCAATTAAGTTAGCTTGTCGTCTAACCTACCTCATAGCGTGTGCTAAGATGACATAACAAATAAAGATTAAATCTAGAAAAATAAGAGGCTTATGGATTAATGATTTAATAAGTTATTTTACCACATGCCCTCCTAAAACCATTATTGTTTACATGGGCTTTTGGACCGTTTGTCAACAAAGGGGATGTGGCATGGACCTAGCCTATTTAGATAACCCAAGCCATTTAAAGTAGTCAATACGATGGGTTTAAAGGCTCTATTAGCTTGTAGGTATTTTCCTCTTACGAAGAAAAGAGACATGAGAATCCTAAAATTATCTAATGTTATATGTACATGAAACTAAAGCTATGTTTAATATAACATACTGAATTTATTGTTTAATTAATATGATATGATACAATAATTAGTAATTAGTTGTTAATATACAATGAGTGATATACAAATTATATAGGAAATATAGTATAGAAAAAAAAAAGAACAAACTTGGGTACATAATGAAAATATTAAAGAACAAATTATATTTCCTCTATTGTATATTTCTAATACAAATCATATAACTAAATTTAAATTATAAATAAAATTCTAATTTAAAATTATCAATAACTCTTAATACTATATATATAAAATATAGAAAAGTACAACAATGCAAAGTTCCCATTTTTTAAATAAACATAAAGTAATCTGAACTTGGTTTCTTAGTATGCATAAAAAATGATTATGAATAATTTAAAATTATCAATAACTCTTAATACTATATATGTAAAATATAGAAAAGTACAACAATGCAAAGTTCTCATCTTTTAAATAAACATAAAGTAATCTGAACTTGGTTTTTTTAGTATGTATAAAAAATTATTATGAATATCTATATCGGCCTAATATTATTCTAGCCAAAACAAAATTGAACAATTATAACTATCTCTATAAAACAAAGCAAAATTAAATAACTATAACTATTTTTATAAAACATTAAATCTTATAACAATTAAACTTTGAAAATATTAAATCTTTTACCACTTAAACCTTGAAAATAGTTCAACATGCAAGTAAAAAAAAAAAAAAGACTATTATAACCCCAAAAAAAACCTATTACAATAAAATATGAGCTCAATTCATATGAAAACAACATACTCAACTATCCAAATCTCAAAAGATAGTTCATAAAAACCCAAGCCCAAGTGATGTACAGATTGACATTATCCTTTCACACATAGGTCAAGCAAGGTTAATATAATAAAATATATATATATATATATATATATATATATATATAAAAGATACAGTTAAGTCATTATATATTTACAGATAAGTTCCGATAAACCATTGTTTGGTCTCAGCGGACGTTAACCACCATCATCATCATATATAGATAAATATAAATATAAATAAATGAAAGTAAAAATAAAAAATAAAAAAAATAATCATTACATATTCACAAATAAAAACTCACAAAACAGTAGCCATGGATATTAAAATGTAATATGCATAATCATTAATCAGTTATATTCAAACCAAAGCACTTACACATACTAAAGTGTAACAGGTTCCATGGTCACAAAAAAGTTTCAATGGCAATGGCAATGGCAATTGATTGAATTTGGCATTTTGGCATTCCTCCTTGCGTGCTTTGAACAAAGAGCAAGGCCACATTGAATATTCTTCATTCCTTGGCGATGGATGTAGACGGTGAGATGATTGAAAAATGTTGGTCCTTGATGCATCAATCAATCAAAATCCAAAGCCATTTATTCCTTTTATTAATCACTAGGTTTTAAAATGCTACACAATCACACATTATCATGTAGTGGAATCCACGTATACAACAATTGTTTTAATTAGCAGCTTGGCCTTTACAACATTTGTTAAATCGATACATAAAACAAAAAGCCAGTAGATTATTACGACTTCAAAGGTAATAGTGCGATATGAAACGTATATGAGTGTGGTTTCATTTGTTATGAGCTTGATATGCCCCACATATACGTTTGAAGTCCAAGCGTCTTTTAATGTAATATGTGCTGTGCTTCTTTCCTCACCGTATAATGTGGATCATGACATAAGTTGTAAACCATTTTAATGATTTTAATGGATGGCAAAGTCGACTTGTGGGTTAGTAGGGTCGTTGCTAAATTTTTGATAAGTGACTGGTTTTTGTTTTTCTTGTTTCTTAATTTATATACACACAAATGAATTATATATAATACAAAATTTTATAATATATACTTCATTTCATATATATTTATATTTTCTTTCCTATTAAAATTAATGGGTTATATATATCTATATCTATATATATATATTATTTTATTTTAATTTTTATATTACAAGATTTTTCAATAAAAAATTATAGTATTTTGTTGATTTTTTATTTTATTTTAATTTAAGGTGGATGAGGATTTGTTGATTTTTTTTAATTGAAAGCCTAAATTGATTCTCAAGGGAATATGCTTAACATATGCTTAGTCTTAATTCTTATCAATGACACTAGTGTATTAAAGAGTTTGTTAAGTTGCATTGACTTTTAAAAAAATTTAAAAATTAGATTTATGTTTGGCCACTAATTTCCTAGGGATTTGAGATTATTTCAATTCTAATAAGTTTCTTTATGATAAGTTCCTCATTATTATTTACAACATTCATTTATATATAAACAAATTTTATTTCGTAAAATGGTCCATTACTTTTAATAAATTTAAAAAATTAGATTGGTGTCGCATGGCTCTTCACTCACAAATTTCAACATTCCAATTCTAATAAGTTCCTCATGATAAGTTCCTCATTATTATTCATTTATTTATAATTCCTTTATTTTTAAGTTAAAGTTAACCTACAACTTTTTTATACATGGCTAATCAAATAAATGCATACATATAATAATTTTTTTAATTATATTTATGAAACTTTAAGCTATATCAACTATACTAATATTTTTAATGTGATTATACTAATTAATATACAAATTCTAATTAAGACTAAACAAATCAAAAGTAATCAAACTTATCCATGTTAAGTGTGATGTGTCAAAATTTCATTCAACATGAAGTAAACTTTTTGCAATCAAAAGCCCAAGGGAGGGGTGAGGGGTGAAACTAATGAGGCGACCAAAATGGCCACACATCCAAATCAGCAAGGAGATGATGAAGAAAACCATTAGACACCCAAAAATCAAAAGTCAAAAAGATTATTTAAAGAGAGTTGTTGGTGGGCCAATACAGGAAAAGCTATGGGAGAACAATTTCCCTACCATGGAAAGAAGTTTTGGGAGAACAATTTACTTATCGTAGGAAGCTATGAGGAAAGAAGATAGATATTATATTTTTTTATTGAATTGAGATTTCTGTAATCTATAATAATTATAATAAAAATTTGAGGATCAATCACATGTAGAAAAATAGATACTCCAAATTTGCAACTCATAGAAAGATAAGATATCCCACTCACGGAGGCCATAACATTAAACGACCTCAATTGAAAAAACCAATAATGTTTTGTTTATTAAAAATGTTCCAAATCCATGCAGGCTTCGATATTTCACCTCTACAATCGCTAGAGAAAAAAAATTGAAAAAACCAATAATGTTTTGTTTATTAAAAATGTTCCAAATCCATGCAGGCTTCGATATTTCACCTCTACAATCGCTAGCGAAAAAAAAATAGTGTAGGAACTTTATTAAAACTGTTTCAAACCCATAAGGCTTCGATTATTTACCCTTACGATCGACAGAGGGAACTAAAACCAAACAAAAAGGGCTACTTGGGAGAGAATTTAGAGGCAATTTCCTCAACCACAGTGTTGTTGATCTGAAACGCCTTGGCCAATACATCCTCTGGAACAGCAGGACTCGAGCCAAACAAGGAGGATGCAAGCACCTGGGTTCCGGGCAGCTGACTGTTGAATGCAGTGATGGCCGAAGCGTTGCTATTTCCAATGTTGTACTGAAAATGCACCAAACCCCTCGGAAAAACAAACACATCTCCCTTCTCTAACACTTGAGAGAACAAAGTATTGTTTGTTGTGATGAACCCAACCAGAAGGGTGCCCTCCACCACAAACACAATCTCCGTGGCACGGGGATGGATGTGGGGAGGATTGACGCCCCAGGGAGCGAAGTCCGCGCGGTTCATTGATATTCCCAGAGTGTTCACCCCCGCAAACTTTTCTACATTCCCCGGTGTAACAACGAACCCTAACGTATTGTTGGTGGAACCTTGATTTCTTAGCCCTTGAAACAAAAAGTCAGAGGCGTTCACCGCCTTCGGATCCTTGCACGGAAATCCATTCACCGCCAGAGTACCTGTAATATGAATATGGGTATTTTTATGTTGATTGTAAATTCAGGGATATTTAGGAATTTGACAAGGAGAAGAGGAGTCTATTTAAAAATCTGACTACGAGAAGAAGAGTTTATTTAATAAGAATCTAACGGTCAAGAGACAGTAAATTGTTCAACTCTGATTTGACTCTCTGAAATTTATAAAAAAAATTTCGACAAAGATCACATGAGACATTATTTATCTCATCTGAAATTTATAAAAAAAATTTCGACAAAGATCACATGAGACATTATTTATCTCATGTGATCTTGGTCAAAAAAATCTTTTGTAAACTTAATAGAGATAGATCACAAAAACCTAAACTCTATTATTCCTGAAATCTACCATCCACATAAATTCAACACTTCCCATATAATTATTTTCGCACCTAATCTAAAAAATTTATTTTCGCACCTAATCTAAAAAATTTAAACTATACCGGGAGGCCACTTCGAACATTGTTACCGTTTAAATTTGAAAATGAAAACAACAAACATGGAGATGCCGCAAAAACTAATAAGAAGATTTTACCTGGAGAGGTGAGATTAGCCACGCAGAAGTCTTGCAGAGGATCTGCGTCGGATGCGCCGGTGCGTACAAGGACCAGAGATAGCAATGTTAGACACAGAATTCTAGCTCTCACTGGCTTTGGGTTCGCCATAATTACTACTGATATGAATATCCAAGCAATTGACGAGTCTGCTAACTCTGAGCACCGATCGCTATGAGTATAATATGTCCCGCTTGGTTTTATAGAGAAAGAAACCGCAGACTTGATTGTTATGGAAAAGCAAATTCGTGAAACGCTGCTCCTCATGAACTTGTTTCAATGACGGAGTCCACTGCCTTTCTTTTTCAGAACATCTGTCACCATTTTAGGCCTATCATATCCAACTGTTAATAGAAAAATTAAAAGCCAGGATAGGGGTTCAAATCTAACTTGGTTTGGGTGCAGATACTTTAAGTTGGAATGGTTTTTCCAAGATGTAAAATTGTTTTTAATTAATTAAAATTTTATAAAGAGATAAATAATTTAAAATAATAATAAAAAAAATTTATAATCAATATTGTTTAATAAAAATAAAAATAATATTGATTTTGGAGTATATCTTAAAATTGTTTTTCAGACCTAAGGAAATTAAGACCTAGAAGTATCTCAAAGGAGTGAAAGTCTGACCTCTTAAGGACTACCAACAAGTTATTGAAGGTGGTGATGAGTTAGCCTGAACCTAGAAGTGTCTTGAAGGAGTGAAAATCTGACCTCTTAGGGAGCACCAACAAATTATTGAAAGTAGTGATGAGTTAACCTACATTCACCAATAACAACTAAAAATAGTTATCTTCACTATTAATATGATAACTAAATTAAACAGATATAATAATTAAATTATTATAATTTTCCAACCCTAACAAAAAATAAAAATAATATAAAAATTTATAAACAATAGCAAACAATAACAACTATCTACAATATATATTGAAAATTAATTTGCAAAAGCAACTAATAACAATTATCATATATATAGTTGTTAATATACATTTTAACCAACCCACAAGTCCTATTTAAATATTGGAATTGATTATTTAAAAATAAAAATAATATAAAAATATAAAAATTTATAAACAATAGCAAACAATAACAACTATCTACAATATATATTGAAAAATAATTTGCAAAAGCAACTAATAACAATTATCATATATATATAGTTGTTAATATACATTTTAACCAACCCACAAGTCCTATTTAAATATTGGAGTTCATTATTTAAATTTTATTTTAATAGATTATTAAAATATATTTTTTTAAATATTGGGCTGGATTATTTAAAGTTTATTTTAATATATTATAAATATAGTGATGACGATGATATTACTATGATGATTTCGAGTGCTAGAAATTTTTAAAAGGAAATACAACTCATTATTTTGATTTAAATTTTTATTTGTAAAAATTAAAATACAAAAATTTAATTTACTTAATTTTAATAAATTTAATATTTTTTAAATTGGTTTTATTATAAACAATTTAAAATTAAATTTAGTATTAACATTTTGATGATGATGATGATGGTTAATATTCGCTAACACCAAACATTGGTTTATCAGACCTAAAGAAACAAATTATTTATTTTGATTTAAGATTTTATTCCTATGCTCAAAAAGCTTGGAGAGAAGCCTCTTGAGTTCACTATAATTTTGACATTGTAAAAGGCTCGGTAGGTTAGTATTGTAACAAAGATTGTGAAACTGAGATTTAACGTGGTTGTACGCATGGCACTCTAAGAGGAAGTGGTTTTCATCCTCGATGTTCCTATTCTCACATATATGGCAAATCCTTTCCATCCATGGCGTTTTAGGAATTGCCCAACTACCTGTTTCACTATGGAGCTCATGAGAATTTGTACTAATATTTTCTATATTAATTTTTTTCTTTGAGCTAGTTAAAATAGAGAGATACTTTTGATCTTCTAGGGTGGGGTTGATGACCTTCTTATAATAACTTAATTTCGTTTAGCCGCTAAATCTTTCTCACACCACATTTTTTCTTTGAACTTAGAAGTAACAATATCTTTAATGTTATTTATGTTTTGCAATGCATCATTCTTGTTGATCTCTCAATAGTTTAACGAGGTCCTTGTGTCTTTATGCCAACTCCGATTGAGCCTTAGGTGGTTTTGGCTAGAATATAAAGCTAGCTTAGGAAATCTATGATCGTCTATATTATTGAGTTTGTGCTTGTAAAACAGAAACCCAATCATAGCTAGGCTCTCAACAGGGGAAAGACCTGCTTCTATAAGGAGAATATGATAAGGTGTATTACTTTTAATTTTCAGGTTATAAGTTATAAAATGCTTCTGGATTTGCTCAATCTTTCTCCATGATTCTCTGGAGATGCTACAACCCCAAACCTCACAGTCATATAAGATAAGAGGAGTGACTAAAGTTTCAAAGAGGAACTTCTTTTTATCCCACATTACAAGGTTTGCTATTTTACAATTATTTTCAAGACCAAAATAAGGTTTCCACCCCCCATTAATCCTTTTCTCAATGCTATGGTTCCAATTGAGCTTGTGATGAATATCAATTCCTAGGTACTTATAAGAATACACTTCCTCCAAGTTATTATTTTCATACATAAAATCAGCGTAAGTGTCCTTCTTGGATTTGATAATCATAACTTTTGTTTTGTCAGTGTTAATAGTCATACCCATAGTAGAGCAGAAATCCTTAAGAAGCTTGAGTTGCTTATCAAGATCTGATGAGCACCTTGCAAAAAGAATAATATCGTCAACATAGAGAAGAAGGATGACAACTATCCCAGCTAATATCGTGCCTTCACATCCTGCTTCCTCTAAATAGCCTTCGAGCTTATCGATGTAAATGCAAAATAGGTTAGGGGAGAGGGGGCAACCTTGTTTAACTCTGATGTTACACTTAATATCTTTCGACCACCCCTCATTGCTCTTTAGTTTGGCAATTACATTCTCGTATAACCTTATAGCAGTAGATCTCAACTCGAGAGGAACCTTTAGCTCTCCTAATCTATTCCAAAGGTTGTATCTAGGAACTGTATAGAAAGCCTTTCTAAAGTCCATAAAGCAACAGAATAAATTGGATTTATCATTACGACATTCCTCCGCAATGATCCTAAGCGTAACGAGGTGGTCTGTTGTTGAGTGATACCTTCTAAAACTTGCTTGGCCTTTAGCACACTTACCTTCACTTTCAAACCATATGCTTAACTTCTTTTCCAAAATACTACCATATAACTTGGCAAAGAGAGGGCTGATCATAATTTTCCGATAATTAGAGGGGTTATTTGTATCCCCAGTTTTAAAAATAGGGATAATGAGGCTCTCAGTCCAAGGTTTAGGGAACCCTTGCTTGACTACTTGATTGAAAAGCTTCTGGATGTGGGGGATGAGGATAGGACCTCCAATTTTTAATATTTCTGCTTGGTAACCTTCAATTTCCTTAGCTTTCCCATTAGCAAGGCGATTAACCCCAAACTTAATGTCTTCTAAAGAGAAAACTTCTTTCGTTGTGAGCAGGGTTTCCAAATTATCCATGACATTTGGAGATTCATAAAGCTTTTTAAGATAGGAATTCCAATCGTGAAGAGCAATTTTATTATTATCTTTAGTCTTCCTAGTCAGAATCTGCCTCCAAAATTTCTTAGGAGCAACCTTAGAAAGGTGTAAGAGATTCTCCTGTCTTTGGCGAATGTAATGCCTCTTTTTCGTTTTAGTTAGGGCTTTGTATATTTTTATCTTGCCCATTTTAAGAGATTCATCAACAGCTTCCTTAATTGCTCTCCTCACACTTTCACAATCTTTGTCATACCATGGATTGGTTTTGCTATCTCTTTTATTATTTTAAACTTCAATTGAGAACTTGCTAATAGAATATGAGAGGGTTGTAGTAAAATTATGATAGAGGTATTCTATGTTGTCTATACTAGATAATGGAAGCAAATTAGTTTTTAATTCATTTAGAAGGGATCATTTTTATTTCTATCAAATATTAAGTTCTTTTGGCTGTAAGTATTATTTTCTGTGGGAACTCTATGCATGAAAAAATTGAGAGTTATAAGTAAAGGCCTATGATCAGAGTCAGGTTCATGGTCGTTTAAGATGTCAAAATTTATTATTCCGTTGTATAATGGGAGATCGAAAATAACGTAGTCTACCACACTGCTACCAAGTCCATGGATGCAGGTCATCTTGCTGGAATTGGACCACTTCTTTAGACCATTGTAAATTATGAGATCCTGAGCACTACAAAGCTTGACTAGCTCCGACCCAAACAAATTTTCCCCAAGGTCCTCAGAGCTCCTTTTGTACCTACTAGCTAGAGTACGGTCTTCGTCTAACCAAACAGGATTAAGGTTGGAATGATTGCTTAGAATAAGAGCTTGGTTGTTTGAAGTTCGAGCATTAAAGTCACCTATTAAAAGGATATTATTGTCATTCCTTATGCTAGAAATATCATTCTCTAAACCATTGTAAGGGTTAGTTTTATCTAGATTCTTCTTCCTATAGAAGTTAGAATTGATGGGGGGAAAATAACATATTGCTATGTAGGGCTTTTTATTATTAATGTCACTGATCTCTATCTAACTATATTGGTTGTGAGGGTCATTTTTATTAACATTTTAACGTAAAGTATTTTTTTGAATATTTTTATTATTAAAAAAAATAGTTTAAATTAAAGGTTTTTTTAGGAGTATTTAATATTATATTTTCATGAATTCAAGCTTTTGTGACCTATATTATAAATGTTGAGAGATCTTTGGTAAAAATCACATAAAAATTATAACTTGATACATTTCGAATTATCTAGTGTGATTTATCTTGATAAGACGAAGAACAAGATCATGGTATTAGATTAAATAGATGAAGAGAGATGTTTTCTAGCCCTTAGAATATAACATCTAATTTTGACTAAAGAATTATCATTAATAATTTTTTTTTAATTAAAATAGATGAAGAGAAACATTTTATAGTAGTTAAAATATAACATCTAGTTTTAATTAAACAATTATGATTAATAAACAATTTTTTATAATAGATGAAAATTAATTATAGATAAAAAAATAAATTAATTTTATTATCATTATTATTTTAATAAAAACAAGATTAGTAATAATAAAGTCAAACATAATAATTAATAATAGTAATTTTTTTGAATATTGATAGTTATACAATTATTCCATTAAATTTCAATTTATCTTATAAAAAAACTATTCCAAATAAATTATTATAATTTGTTTTACATATAGTAATACTTTATTTTAAATATAAATTTTTTATATTTTTTTAATTCATCATAATCAAAATTTCATCGTTTAATTTTTATTAAATAAAATAAATTGCTTTACACATATAAAAAAGCATTTTCCTTTGAACTTTTAAAATACATTTTAATTTATTTTATATGATTCATTAACAAATTTTAATTCATCATCAAAACATCATCAACTCTATATATATAGCTCATCATCAAAGATATATATATATATATAGAGTAATAGCTTGCTAGAGTCTACACGTTTGGCTCGGGGTAGCTATCATGAACGGCCTTTTCCATGCATCTTCACCCGACGAAAAGTATGCGTTACCATGGACCGCGCATTTTATGAGAATGTGTAAAGTCTATCGTGAATCACGTCGCTATAAGTGATTATGGTGAATCACGTTGGTGAAGTAAAAACAAAGTAACTTGAAAAAACTAATTTTCACAATTTCATACATTTCATTCAAAGTGAGGAAAATCGGAAAGATCCGATGGTGGATTTTTTTTTCGAGTTATCATAATTTAGTTGTTAATTAAAAAAAATATATAATAATTCGTATTTATAAATGTAAGTGTATTTATTATTATTATTTTATGAAAATCATAATATTAGAATAATTTGCTAGTAGTTTATAAGGTCGATGTATGTTCTATCAACCATTGGGTAATTTGTAGATATTGTTTTGTATACTCATCATGTAAATTGATATAAATTAATAAGAGTTGTAAAAGTTAATTAAATTAAGAGTGGATATAAATTCATAGTTTATGGAGTGGAAGTCTTAGGGAAGTTTGTTTGAAGAAATAGATGAGTCTTAAAATATCTATTAATGAGTACTATCTTTTTTGTCACATTCAAGGAATAGGTTGAGCTTGTTTAAGGTGTCATGTTGATAAAAGGCACGGATGGTCAAGGAAATTAAGGTTGTGTATGGAGCCTTCGTGTGCAAACGAACAAAGGTATAGTCAAATTAAAGGTTCCATATCGGTATCGAGGAAGAGGACGAGTTGTCCCACTGCTAAGACAAAGGTGGCTCCAGTCCACATGCCATGAGACCATATGCTGGAAAAGAGGGGAGCTCTCAATGCAAGGTGTGTGTTGGATGCAAGGGGAATACGTGCATACAGACCACAGAGGAGAGTATGAGGCGAGGCTAATTCCAGAAGATGCACACATACAAAAAGAAGGAAAGACATATTGAAGAGAAGAACAACAAGAGGAGTAGGTGTTCATGACCCCTGTATTCTCACTCAGGTGGAGATTAGCTCTCTAGACTCCTGAGCATTCTTATAAGGTGGAGCTTGGATAAGGCTCTAGATTCTTGTGTATTGGTTAAGTGGAGGCAAAGCTCTCTAGATTCCCTTGGAGATGGTCAGGTGGAATCCATAATGTGTTATGGATTCCTGTACAAGATAGGTGGAGGCATTGCGGTTCTAGATTCTTGGAGTGAAAAGTGGGTGGAGATGCTTGGAACTCTAGACTCATGTATTGTCATATGGCTGGAGCTCTAGGTGCTCTAGATTCCTTGAACTAATTGTGGAGTGGAGGGATAGATGTTCAGGATTCCCTGAACCTAGTTTGGGGTGGAGAATTGGATGTCATGGATTCCCTAAATTGGTTGCACTGTGTGGAGACATTGTGTGCTCTAAATTCCTAGATGTCAGGTGGAGGCATTGTGGACTTTGGACTCTCATGTGATTGTTCATGTCATTAGTGTTGATTCCCTTTATCATTTCACTCCTTGGGCTTTGAATCTGGTTCAAGGGTGGTCAAATGCAAGAAAGAATAGAACTGTAGTTACCCTGTGGTTGGGTGGAGAGTTGAAGTCCCTCTCCCATTTTCCAGTACATTTCCATGCTTATTTATGTAATGTGCATATTACTTATGTTGATTGACTTGATTGGCTATTCAAGAAAAGTTGTATATTTCTATGTGTTGTAATGCAATGTGTTGTGAATTGTTATCATATTATAAGGGCATGGTAAGCCCTATGATGTTGAGACATTCTTGCATGGTTTATTACTATTGTTCAAAATTTATTATGTAATCAAATACTCTTGTTAATGGTTAACAATCCAGTGGGTTTGATATATGTGCATTTTCCTTCATAAGTTTGTATGTAAGATTTATTGCCCCATGTAAAGGTCAAGAAGACCCGTCATTAATGGAAGGGTCATTTTCACTACTTAACATCCAATTTCACATAACTTCACATGCCCCTTATGGGCTGGTAAACTATTGCAAGTGGTATGAAGATGGTGGCACAGAGAGAAAGTTATCCATTAGCTGACGGTAAGGATTTTTGTTGCATTGTTTCCTATTGTGCAAATGGTTGAGCTTGGTATTGGTGCAATAATGGAGATAGCAGGATGAAGAACCCATCCATCATATAAATATTATATTACCATTACGTCATGGCCTTGTAGGGTTGTGGACATACCTTATCCCAATGGGAAGGTAGGGCACGATGATGTAAAAGTGCCATAGGAGGGTCCATGATGGGAAAAACCATAAAAAAAATTACAATAGTAAAGTGTCACATTACACAAGGGCCTACGCTCAAGTAAGACCCGGGACAAGACTTATTTGGCAGGATGACGTGGATAGATGTTGAATTCTCATGTAGATAATGTGACATGTAGGTAACAAGGATGGACTTTTTGGATGGCCTTGTGGCTTATAATTGAGTCACACATGGCACTTGCAGAGAAGGCCACGTAATAGCATGGCATTAGCATGAAAAAATCGTGGGTCATATACCCTAAGATGTTTAAAGTGTATGCTTATGAGTCAAGCCATGGTTAACAAGGTCGAGGAACGGGAAATCCTTCTAGCAACTGAAAAATAAGAGTCATTTATGCCACAATGGTAGGGAAGATTAACCTTAATAGTGAGGAAAGGCATAGAGGTACAATGATGCGGTGAAATGGAATCAGTCATGGTTGGGGTTGATAGGGAGAGCCATGTAGGCTACCTAGGGGAAATCCACATGACATTACTTGTTGACATGGAAAGGGATTATTGGCCAAACTTTAAATGACCATAATTTTTTATTCGAGTATCATATTTTGGTAAAATTTATATCGTTGCAAAGTTCTCAAAAATTTGAATGTGATGGTGTAGCCCAAAGGTAATTCCACTAACTTTGGGAGGCGAAGAAGTTAACCCCATTTCCATAGTGAGACCATGGAGTTAGCTTTAAGGAAAGTAACACCTCTCATTCATCTTGGATTATCCAAGCGGGTGGGAGGGAGAATTATAGAGTGGTATTAGAGCATTCAGATTTAACACTTACACTACATGGGCTCAAGACATAGGAATTAAGAGCCATCAACCCAAAATTAGACCTCTATACATAATTTTAGGACTCTAAAATAGTGTGATAGTATGTTAGGATCTATCTCAGAGAGTAGTAGTCATATTGATTGTTGTTGTGTATTTCTCGTAGCATGTGATTGTGAATTATATGTAGTGTGAGTATTTATTTTGATGTGACCAATGTTTCTAATAGATATTCCAACTAGGGTGTTATGTTTCACATGGCTTTATATCCACAGGATTATATTAATTGAGCCAAGCTGATGGGTATATATATGTATTCATGTTTTGGATTGTCTAATAGTTGCGTGCATATGAAAAAACATAAGAAGACACTAAGGGAAGTAAAGAAAAATATATGCGTATCAAAATGGTGCAATATAACACAAATTCATGACGATGAATAAGTAGAGGAAAGGAGAGAGGAAGGTTCCCCTGATTGGATGGATACTTGTCTCCAAAGCCTAAAGGTTGACTGAAGGAGTTACAAAGTTGATAGTGAGAAGATAGTACGAGCTCAGGAAAAGTACGTAGAAGTCATTTCAATCATACTATAAAGATTCTCATATCTGCCAAGGAAAAAGAAACATGAACTAAGAGCCAACTTCATGTTTAAATGAGGTTCACCAGGTCTTTGGAAATAAGAGTTGATAGCATATGGTGTAGAAGGTAGCAGTTTTAAAGGATACATAGGAAGGAAAGAAAGGATACAGTAAGGGGTGTAACTCTTTAGTGCTCCAGGGAGGAGGATGAACAACCATGAGTAGTTTTCTAGTGATGAAACCAAAAGGAATTACCAACAAAGAAGGAAATGAAAGGACTTTGCGCCAGAAGAGTTCAAGATGGCAAAGCCTCCTACATTTGATGGAAAGGTGAAGAAGGTTGAATAAGAAGAAGCATGGTTGCTAGGGATGAAGAAGTACTTCAGAGTCCATAACTATGTTGAAAATATGAAAGTAAGAGTAGCCATATTCAATCTGAAGGGAAAGGATGATATCTAGTGTGAATATTTAAGGAATGTAAATGATATCAAAGAGAAGGAGTTATTTGAGAGGAACTTTAGAGAAGTATGTATCTGAGGCATACTATGTTAGTAAGGCCAAGGATTTTTATGAGCACAAACTCAGACAATAGATAGCTATGATTACATTACCAGATTCTTGGAATTGTTGAGGTATAGGCCTTATCTCAAGGAGGAGAAACCAAATATTTGGAGGTACCTCAGTGGGATACCACAAAAATTCAGGGACGAGATAGAGTTTGATGAACCACAAAATATAGAGGATGCCATTAGGAAATTGAGACATTACTATGGACATTCCAAACACAGGACCGAGTTTAGAACTAATTATAAGGAAAATAAAAAACCAAGTTTCAAAGGGAAGAGACAGAAGCTCGCTAGAGGAAATACAAGGTTGACCACTCATGTTAAGGAAGAGTATTATTAGAAGCATATTGCTGCAAAACGAGACTAGTTCACTAAGCCCACTAGAGTTGAGGCCAAGTGATTCGAAGGAGGGCCAATGAAGTGTTGGATGTGTGCAGAAAACCACCAACAAAGAGACCTCCCATAGAAACAATAAGATAGTCCAAGAGCATATAACTTAGATGAGGTTGAGACAGTGAAGGACATGACCTAAATCTTCCCACAAATTTATGTTGTGTTGGATAATAGGCAATCCAATCATAAGGCATCTGGGACCAATTTGGAAGGTATGATTTAGACCCTATCAATTTCAATTGCCACAGACCCAAGTTCTAATTTCAGTTACATATCCTTAGGATTTCATAAAAGAGTAAATTTCCAAGTGTAGCCCAAAACATATCATGGCTAGACCAACTAGCCATGAGAATCGAGAGACATGTTAAGTATGTGATGGAATCATTCCCAACTGTGATAGATGACATTCCCATGGCTACGAATTTGAATTTTCTACGCTTAGGTTCATACAATGTCTTGGTTAGTATGGAATGACTAGCTGGCCATAAGACCAAGGTAGATTTATTTAATAAGCCAGTTGAATGTCTGAGCAACACTGGAGAAGGAATAATGCCACAAGGGAAAAAAAAGCCAATAATAGTAAGGAAAATCGCTACACTGCAAATAAATCAATGCAACATGAAAGGGTACATGTTGTTCACTATATAGGTCACTAGTGATATCGAAGAAAGTAGTAGCTGGGAAGAACACCCCATTTTGAATAAATTTGGTGACGTATTTCCTAAAGCAATTCCAATACTGCCACCAAAAAGAGAGATTTATTTCTCAATTGAGCTACTTCCAGTTTTAGTGTTAGTGCCAAAAGCCCCATATCGAATGATCACCCCATAACTGGTAGATTTAAAATTACAGTTGAAGGAAATGCTAGATAATGGATACATTAGGCCCAACGTGTCACCTTGGGGAGCACTTGTGTTGTTTGCGACGAAGAAGGAGAACCGATTGAGGATTTGCATAGATTTTAAATAATGCAATAAAGCCATAATCAAGAACATATATCCCATTCTAGGGATTGATGATTTATTCGATCAAATAGGAGGAGCTACAATTTTTTCAAAAATTAATTTGAGGTTTGGGTACCATCAGGTATGCATTAGTGATGAAGATGTTCATAAAATGACATTTATAACTAGGTATGGGCACTATGAATTTGTTGTTTTACTGTTTGGACTCACAAATGGCCTAGTAACCTTTATGTGTTTGATGAACAATATTTTGAGTCCATACTTGGACAATTTTGTACTAGTTTTTGTTGATGATATCTTGGTATATTCCAAAATTGAGGAACATGAGGAACATTTAACAATAGTGTTTCATTGTTTGAGAGAACAGAGGATCTATTACAAAATCATCAAGTGTGAATTCTTTTAGTTCCATATTCATTATTTGGGACACATCAACTCAAAGGAAGGAGTGGTAGTAGATCCAGAAAGAAATTAAGGCAATTGTAGAATTGCCTACTCCTCAAAATGTGTTTGAAATAAGAAATTTCATGGGGTTATCTAGTTAATGATGGATATTAAAAAAAAAATCTCCAATATTAGGCATCCAATCATGGTGCTACAAAATAAAGGAGTTTCAATGGACTCCAAAATGTGAGGACAAATTTGAGCAACTAAAATATTGGCTCACACATGCATTGATATTGAGGATCATGAGCCTAAAAAAGGACTTCGTGGTGTGCACAAATGAGTGCAAGGAAGGGCTCAGTGAAGTACTTATGAAAGATGGGCAAGTGGTTAACTATGAGACTCAAAAATTAAATGAACATGAGTATAACTACGCCACTCATGATCTAGAGTTGGTGGGAATAGTCTACACGTTGAAGATGTTGAGACACTATCTCCTTGGAAGAAAATACTTTTTTGAACTTCCTAATTTGAATGCTAGGTAGGAAAGATGGTTGGCCTTGCTTAGCGAATTTGATTTTGAAATAAAATACATCAAAGGAAAGGAGAATAAGGTAGTTGATGCACTCAACAAAAGGCTATAGCTAACTCATATAACAACTATGATTTCTTGTGAAACTAAACTTCAAGAAAGAATTCTAGAGGTAGAATTGCAAGATGAGCATTATCAAGAAATAAAAGGACACTTACAACAAGAGCCTAAAGGGGCACTAGGGTCGTTAAAGTTCAAAGGAATGTCGTGTGTACCTTGTGTGGGTGACTTGAAAAATTTGTTCCAGTTGAATTTCACAATAAATCATATTTTGGTCATATTGGTTATCAAAAGATGATAACAACTATGAAAAATGCATTTCATTAGCCAAGAATGAAAATGGACATGGCTGAATATATAAAAAAATGCTTGGAATGTCAGCAAGTAAATGTGGAATGTAGACATCCAATGGGATTGTTACAACCAATCCCTACTTTGTTGTTGAAATGGGTAGTCATTTCCATGGAATTTATCACAGGTTTTCTAATGAAAAATAGGCAACATGATGGCATCATGGTTTTGGTGGACAAGTTAAGTAAGACAACTCATTTCGTGGCTATCAAGTCTACTCATACAAGAAGTGATATTGCTCAAGTTTTCATGAAGAAAATAGTGAGGTTACATGGAGTATCTAAGAAAACTATCTCTAATAGGGTTGAAAATTTTACCTATAAATTATGGAAGGAGTTATTTTCTAGTATAGGGACATAATTGGCTTCTAGTATATCATACCATACTCATACAAATGAGAAAAATGAAAGGATAAATAGAATTCTAGAAGACATTTTGAGAATGTAATGCACCAACCAAGTAAGTGGGAAGAGTATTTTCCTTTGGTAATATTTTCTTATAACAATGGATACCAAGAATAATTAAGGATGAGTCACTTTGAGGTTCTTTATGGAAAGAAATGGAGCACTCCTTTCAACTAGATCAACCTTCTAAATAGGTTGCATATCGACCCACACATGGTAAGAGAGATGGAGTAGGAAACCATTTCCATCAAGAAGAAATTAAAGATAGCTCAATATAGGAAGAAGAGCCATACAAATTGGGAAAGGATGCACTAAGAATTATAAGTAGGAGATCATGTGTATATTTGTATCAGACTAAGAAAGAGTTATTTAAAGATTGAGTCTTCTGCCAAGTTGGAATTATGGTTTTGTGGATCATTTTAAATTCTAGAAAGAGTGGGGATAGTAGCTTACATATTAGCTCTACTTATGACAATGAAGATACATGATGTCTTTCATATTTCTTTGCTTAAAAAGTATGCACATGATGCTAATCCCGTTGTTGATTAGTTTTTGATATAAGTGGAATCTAGGGGCGAGTTCTAGCTAGATACATTGAGCATATTGAATGGGGGGCATATCGTGCTCTGAAATCGAGTCATAGAGCATGTCAAGGTGTAATGGAGTCACTTTGGACCAAATGTGTCCACATGGGAGATGGATGATCAAATGAGGCTATTATGCCTAGTTTTGTTTGTTTAGTAAGAAATTGTAAATGTAATTGTGAACAAAGTTGTGTATATATAAATCTCATTGTGAATTGTGTATGTTTGTATGTAGAACATTGAAGAGAGTGTTCCTCTACAGTGGTGGGGTCTGTAATAGTCGTTTGTTACCTTCTTGTAAATATTGTCTTATACACTAAATATGTAAACTGATGTAAATTAATAAGAGTTGTAAAAGTTGACTAAAATGAGATTGAACATAGATTTAGATTTTTTCAATTGCAAGTCATGGGGATCCTCGATTAAGGAAATATACTAGCCTTATAATCTCCATTAATGAGCACCTATCCCCATATGTCATATTTAAGGAATAAGTTCAACCTGAGTGAGGTTCCTTGTTGACTGAAGGCATAGATGATCAAGGAAATTAAGGTTGCATAGGGAGCCTTTGTGTGTAGGAGATCAAAGGTATAGTCAAATTAAAGGTTGCATATGGGTGTCAAGCAAGAGGACACGTCATTCCATAATGGGGGTATAGGTGTCCTCAATCAACACACCATGAGACCATATCCTAGAAAATAGGGGAGCTCTTAAAGGAGGGTGTGTGTTGGATAAAAGTGGCAGACATGCACATAGACCACAAGGAGATGGAGGAGAGAAGGATGTGGGGATGACTTCAAAAGATGAATGCAGATAGTAAGAAAGAAAGATACATTAAATAGAAGTAAAACAGATGGAGAAAGTTCTTTGGACCCTTGTGTTCTCACTCAGGTGGAAACTAGCTCTCTAGATGCCTACGCATTCTTATCAGGTGAATATTGAACAAAGATATAGATTCGTAAGTATTAATCCAAAGGTGGAGGAAAATGTCTCTAATTTCCCTTGGAAACTATCAAGCATAATTCATAGTGTGCTTTAGATTCTTGTAGGAGGCAAGTGGAGGCACTGATGTTCTCAATTTCTAAAGTGAAAAGTGGGTGGACATGCTTGGAACTATATAATATTATAGTGTTTTTTGGGAGGGGATATAGGTTCTATGGATTCCATAAGTTAGTATTGGGTGGGGCAGTCAATGTTTTGGATTCCTTGAAACTGTTGTGTGGTGGAGCATTAGATGCTCTAGATTCCTTGAAATGGTTGTGTTGGATAGAGACAATATGTACTGTGGATTCCTGGATTCCAGGTGGAGGCCCTGTGGACTCTAAATTCCCATGTGATTTATCATGTGACTAATGCTGATTCCCTTTAGCACTTCTCTCATTAGGCTCTGAATTTGGCTAGGGGTTGGTTGATTGCAAGTAAGAACAAAAATGTAGTTAGCCTACATTTTGGGGAAGAGTTGAAGTCCCTCTTCTAGTTTCGAGTCATATAACCTTAAATATAAGTGATTGAATATATTTCCATGATTATTTATGTAATGTGTATATTACTTATGTTGATTGGATATTCAAAAGAAGTTGTATATTTGTATGTGCTGCAATGCAATGTGTTGCAAATTAATATCGTATTATAGGGGCATGGTAATGCCTATGATGTTGAGATGTTCCTACATGGTTTATTACTATTTTTTAAGATTTATTATGTAATTAAATACTCATATTAATGGTTAATAGTCTAGTGTCCTGGTTGTATGTGCATTTTTATTCATAAGTTTGTATGTATGCTTTATCGCCCCATGTAAAGGCTGCGAATAATTGTGATTAACACCAAGGGGGGATTAATTTCCACTGCTTAACACCCAATTTCAAGTCATTTCATGGGCCCCTTGTGGGGTAGTAAACTATTACAAGTGGCATGGAGATAGTGGCAAGAGACAGAGAGTTATTCGTCAGGTGATGGTAAGGATTTCCATCACATTACACCCTGATGTGGAAATGGATAACCTTGGTATTCGTGTAGTAATGGAGACCATGAGATGAAGATCCCATCCATCATATAATTATTATATTTCAGTCGAGTCATGTTCCTATAGGGAAGTGGCCTCACATTGTCCCAATGGGAAGGCAAGGCGTGATAATGTGGAAGTGTTGTAAGAGGGGTCCAAGGCGAGGAAACCCACCAAACATTTTACAACAATGCAGGGTTTCATTTCATGAGGGTCAAGGCTTAGGTGGGACCCAAATATTATCTATGTGGCAAGATGACATGGATAGATTCTGATGTGGCATGTAGATAGTGGAACATGTGGCTGACAAGGATACAATTTTTGGATGGCCACATGGCCTATAATTTAGTGACATGTGCACTTGTTGAGAAGGCCACATAATAGAAAGACATCAATATGATGTAATCACAAGCATAGACTCATGTAGGTTCAAATTGCATGTTTATGAGTCAAGATATGGTTAATGGTCTATGGAACGAGAAATATTTCCAGTAGTGGATCAAGAAAAGTCTATTGTGTAGCGGTGGTAAGGAAGATTAACCTTAATAGCTAGGAAGGGTTTGGAGGCACGATTACATAGTGACCTAGAAAGTGGCACAATGGAGGCTACTGGTGAGGTGGCAGAGACACGTAGGCTACCCAGGGAAATCCATGTGACATTACTTGCTGACTTGGCAAGGGCTTATTGGCCAAACTTTAAATGGCCATAAATTTTGATCCAGGTGTCAGATTTCAGTAAAATTTATATTGTTATAAAGCCCTCGTCGAGATGAATGCAATGGTGAAGCCAAAATTTAATTTTGTTGACTTTGGGAGGAGAGGAAATTTCATAATTCCATTTTCATAGTGAGACCATAGAGGTCACATTATAGAAAAATAACACCTCCCATTTGACTTGGATTATCCAAGGGGGCAGAAGGGAGTGTTACATCTATTGTTGACTTATTTCTTTATGTTTGAGCAAAGAAAAATCTTAACCAAACAAAAGAACATAAGGTTAAACTCTAGGACCACATTATCTACACACACACACACACACTTACACTTTTATACCAAAAACTAAATATTAGTGAAAAAATTCCTTTAGAAATAACAAAAAGAAAAACTTTAATATTTGTTGATCCATCATTTATGTTAAATGTGAGAAATTTCAATTCTACACTAAAAATTCATTAACTAAGTAAACTATAGCACACTAACTCCTTGAGAATTAATTCAGTAACCTAAAACTTCTTATCTCCTTAATCCCTGCATAGAAAACACATTAATCCCAACTAGAGATGTTATGTGTGGGGAAGGAAGGTCCATCATTGATTCTAGCATGCAACAAGAAATAGAATTCTCATGGGGGGTCAACATGGAAATTGATAATGGGGATGAAATTTTGAAAACTTTTGCAAGGGCTGAAGCTTTAGAGTACAATAGACAATGTCATTATTATTACAGAATTGTTAGGGACTATTCCATTATTATTAACACCCTCCACAAAATGGATCTAAATATTCACTTTTGATTGCAAGAATCATTAAAGGAACCAAGACTCTTATTCAAAGCATTAAAGAGATCATCTCCAATCCCATAAATTAGTCACAAATAGAGTACAAAACAAAGGGTTTTCTTAAATGAATGATGGACCCTTCACATTTGGGATTGTTGTGCAAGAAAGTGGAAGGATGGATAATGTTCCTACTATACACTTTCCGCCTTGTTGAATGGACCCTTGAGATAGTTCTATAGTGAATGGAACATAATGATTTTGTGGTCAATGTTGGTTGTATTAATTATGTAATGAACTATATTTATTTAGTCAACATGGTTAGTTAGGACAAGGTATATTCAACATTAAGAACTATAAATTATATATATTGAGCTTCTATAAGTGGACCTAATTTGGAAAAATGGGGGTGAAAAAATTATGAAGTCATTTGACAGATTCTTCAATTACCTCCTAATTATTTAGTCGATATCCAAGGAACTATTCATTTAATTACGAATCCAGTGTTCATATGGAACTTCTCAATTGTCATGCACTGTATATGATAGTACAATAATATTAATTTCCATTGAGTTTATAGTATTCTAGATATGTTTCATAGCAAGATATTAATTTCTTTTACAAGAAACCCACACTTGAAGGAAATTAATAATCACAATTGCAAAATTGAGATAAGACATTTCTACCTAGTGGGCGTAGGAAGCATAATGTTGTAACCGTCAACATGGGTAGAATAATCTACAAATATAGAAATTGAATCACACATGAAGTAAAGTGGTGACTTGCTCAAGTTTTAAGGTGACCATGATCCTTGGAATAAGGATATGTATGAAATGGTAAAATGTTGATAAATTGTAGTATACATAATCCAATACAACTAAATATATTAAAGGTAATCCTTCAAATATGGAATAAAAGTAATGAAAGACAATCTTCATAAAGTAGAGTAAGTTACCTACTCAAGCCTATGAGTTCTAGCATTATAAGGAAATAAAACTACTTATCAGATTAATCATACAACATAAGGGAACAAGATTATTTATCTTCATTAGAGAGTTGTAACAACATACGAGAACAAAGTAACTTATCATGCTAGTGATTTGTAACACAACACAGTGAATTATCATATTAGAGAGTTGCAACAAAATAGAGTAAGTTTATCGAACTAAAGAGTTGTAGCAAAATAGAGTAAGTTATTTAATTAATGATTTGCAGTAGAACATAGTAAGTTATCAAATCTATGGCTTGCAAAAATGTTAAGAAACTAAGTTATAGAAATGAAACTAGAAACTAGTCTATAACGTTACATTCAGTAACTGACTAAGGAGGGGGGACTACTTCCTTAGGTGACACACTAGCTAGAAAGGATTATTTTCTAAATTAATGAGCTGCAACAATGTTAAGAAACTAAGTTACATAAATGAAACTAGAAACTAATATATAAGATTACATGCAATACCTAAATAAGGAGGGGGGCTTACCTCCTTAGGTGAGGCACTAGATATAAAAAGATATTGCCTACATTAACAACACACCATTCATATAGAGCCAAATATGAAATGGAATAGAACCATTATATTTATATTAACATAAGTTTTGAAAGAGAAATATTATTACTTATTCTCCCTCTCATTCAAGTAGATCAGGGTGTTTTATACATATCATTGTAGTATGAATTGGATTATGGGGTCAATTGGAAATTGTGATACTATTCATATTCTCATGCTCTTCATTCCTAGTTAAAAAAATTCACCAAAAAGTAGAAAAGATCAAACAAGTGTTGACACATTTAGTGATTAAGAGGAAATTGGTCAATTTTATATTACAATGAGCCTTTCTTTGTTGGAATCCAAATACATCTTATCACTTACTTTGTTAAGAAGTAAACTGGTCATCCTATAACCTATCCATGATAGTTGTACAAGTGGAGGTTACTTGAAAGTGTGTTCTGCCAATTGTTCCCATGTGACGACAATTTATCCTCAATGGCTAACTATTAGTGCGTTGTAGCATCAAGCTTAAGTGTGTTGTAGTGACTAACTCAGGTGCATTGCAACATCAATTATTTTGGCTCTGTTATGTTGCAAAAATGGAGTCGCACCTTTGTACTTCATTGCATTGCAAGAATGCATTTGTAACATTGTGCCATGTCATGTTACAACAATCAGAGTCACAAAATTGTGTTACGTCACATTGCAATAGTTGGAGTTGTACCTTTCACCCTATGGTCATGTTGCAATAGTGGGATTTGTAACACACGCTTTATAGTTTTATTGTAATAGTGAGAGTTGTAGCAACATGTTGTAGCAATGAGTTACGTAGGTATTACAACAATATCAGGGTGTTTCTACAACTTGAAAGTGTTGTAGAAACAGATGAGGGTATTGCAAGAATTTTCTTTCATTTTTTCTTCATGAGTACCTTCCTAAACCTTCATAAAGTAGTTCTCATATATTCTCACAAGTTGGCATAAAAAGGTAAATTCATTCATAAATTCACAAGTGTGAAAATTAAAATGACATAATAGGAAGATAATTATACCTTGATAAAAAAATGCATAAATATGGGAAAAATATATGGTATGGTGGTACAAAAAGGGAAAATAATACTTCAAAAAGGTGCTGGATGTGCTTTAAAAACATGCCAATTTGGGTTCCATTCATCTCCCCCTAGCAAAAAGATTTGCATGCCCCTTTTCAGCCAAGAAGTGAGAGAATACATGGGATATGGCTCCCATCAAGATTGTTGAAACTTTTTCAACTTCCCCCACTTCATGGGAATGATATTTCCCTTTTATCTTTTCAATCTCCCTCTAGTTAAACAGTTATTCCTTCCTATACGTGTTTTAGTCTCTTTGATATTTTGGGGAAGGCATCCAAATCATAGCACAGTGGAGATTGAGGCATACCCATTGATTTCCATAAATTTCCATGCATTTGATGTCACGATGCACTCTTTTTTAGTGCCACTGTAAGATGGATAGGATTGAAGAGGTCCTTCAAGTACATGATCCCTGTGGCTTATTTCCATCATTGGGTTCAAGTCTCTATAGTTTTCTTGGACAATATCTCAATCTATGCTTTGCAATGATTAATGAATTCTCATATGGTTTGGTTCAATTTCTTTTCCAATTTCCTTATCCATAATAAACTGAAAGTGACATCCACTAGGATTTTTTTCCCATCATTCAGCTTGGAATACATGTCCCATTACCTTAGACTTATTCATTTGCCTTTATTAACTTTATTACTTGAACTTTTAACCAAAGGTTGTTACACACCCCTCCCACTTAGGGGAACACCATCCTCAGTGATCTATGACACCTATAAACAACAAACTGCCGAAAACAGAACATACTACTTTTGGAGTTTTATAACTTAACTCATGCAGTATTTACAATAAACAACTGCTAAAAGCCAAAACCAATAGGACAAACATGATAATCATACTGCTTATTGGAGCTTTATAACATAGCTCATTGTGGTGTCTACATTAACAACAATACATAGATATGTACATATACCCAAAACTAATATGCCTCGACCGATAAAAAAATGAAGGATACAAATCCTGCATCTGATCAAACATCTCCCATGTAGGTTCATCGCACAGAAAGTGCTTCCACTGCACTTTAACTTTCACGATTTCTCGGTTTTGGAGCATTAGTTATTTCTGCTATAATATGCATTGAGGTTCCGACTGGAATTCTCCTTTTGGCTCCACCTGTAATACAGACCTGTCAATTACATGATCAACATCCTTCACATATCTTTTAAGCAATGAAACATGGAAAACATCATCGAATTTCATTGTCAAAGGCAGTGCAAGTCGGAGGCCACCAGTCTAATCCTCTCAAGGATCTTGAAAGGTCCACAATACTGAGGTGACGACTTGGCACATGATCCAATACTCAAGGAGCTCCTCATGTACTTGATGTGTAAGTACACATGCTCCCCAACGTGAAAATCCTTAAATACCATATTCTTATTTGCATAACTCTTCTATATATCATGTGCTTCATTTAGATTCTTCTTGATAACCTGTATTTCATGTTCCATATCTGCCAACATGTCTAATACAATCAACACCTTGTTCATTGGATCACTCTAGCTCATGGGAGTATTACAACTCCACCCATAAAGTTCCTTAAGAAGACTCATCTTCAAGGACTCATGATACCCATTAATGTAAGAAAACTCTACCAGTGGATATTATTCCCACTTCCTTTGTTGGTGCATAACATACATTCTCAATAGATCCTCCAAAATCTTGTTAACCCTCTCTATTCATCCATCTCTCTGTGGATGATAAGTTGTACTGAAAGACAACTTTGTCCCCAAACTTTCAAACAACTCTTTCCAAAACCGTGAAGTGAACTTGTCATCTCTGTCAGATACAATCTTCTTAGGAACACCATGCTAAATTAGTAGACTTCACTAAAATTAAGTGAACAACCTTGGTCAACCTATTAATGAGCACCAATATTGCAGCAAGGATGATGCAACTCCTAGGCTACCAACTTTACTTATCAACCTGGGGTTTTTACAAACTTGGAGGTGATAGTGCTATATGCATAAGTAGAAGTGAAGGTCCTGCCTATTATCACTGCTCATTTGGCAAGAGACCCCAGGGGTTCCCAGCCAGACTTCTATATGTTGGAAATACTGAGAGGGGGGGGTGAATCAGTATTTGTTTTTCAATTATTATTTATATCAGTTAAAAACATTTATATTTGGAACACAGAAGTAGATAACAAGAATAGATGCTTTTATTAATGTGATATTTACAATAAATCGAGTATATATATATATATATATATATATATATATATATATATCATTTCAATCAGTTGCCAAGCACCAACTTGGACTCTTTGTGAGGCTCCAACCTTCAAATCACCAACTCTGTCTTGTCAAGGAACCAAGCTTGAAGTTAGGAGCACCAACTCCCAAGGACACCAATCCTTTCAGTTCTGAGGCACCAAACTCAAGGGCTCCAACCCTCTACTATAAACCATTTGGATCTATTTGGTTCTAATTCTTTGCTCCCGTCCCTGTTGGTCCTATGACTTACTTCTGTCCTCCTATTCCTTCCACTTCTACCAGAGCTTTGGCTTCCTTTATTTTCTTACAGTTTTTCAGTAACACTAAAATTTCCTTGTTCTGTGTTTTATATTCTTGATACCCCTGACCTTTGGATTCCTTTCTTCGTTGGCTATTGGGATTCCTCAACACTAGCTTAATTTTTCAGCTTCCTCTACGCTCACTCTTTGGCTTCCTCTGTCTCTTCAAATCCATCAATACATAGGACATGTTAATGTGGAAAAGATGCCGAATTACAATAATGTTGCATATTAAAGAAAATATCAGAGAGGCTCCCCTTTTATAATATTCATACAATATACAATAGTAATCTCACAATTGCAATGGTTCAGGCCCACTAAACTATCAGAAGCGTTAATTTAACTTTAAGCCCTGGGCAACACATTTATCGGAACCACAGGAATACACGGAAATACACCCTCCGAACACATAAGGCCGGACTTCAAATGCATTACACCCGCATCTATAACTTCATCGGGTCCACTCCTCCACAACTTTATCGCAATCGGCAGATTTGCACATAACATAGCCAATTCCCCGATACCTGGATGCGATATTATTATAAACTGTTTTTAATAACTCCGTCGGGTCCATATATATATATATATATATATATATATATATATATATATATATATATATATATATATATATATATATATATATATATATATATATATATATATATATATATATATATATATATATAGATATATATATATATATATCGCAATCGGTGGTTCGGGGGCGACAACCCTTTATACATTGTGATTACCGTGGATGTGACATTTGATTAAGCCATGCTATAATGGTGTAGTCGGGTCCGCAATTATATCGCAATCAGCATTTTAATGTGGCAAGGCTTTAAAGAGGCTTGCGATATTGCGATGGACGTGATATTATATTACATCATATTGTAATGGTCCCGTGTCTCCATATCCATATATATATATATATATATATATATAGATATCACAATCACATTTTTTAACGTGGCGAGGCTTAAAGCCGAAATACAAGGATACATATGGAATACACTGAAAACCTTGCTCCGAAACACTTAGCCGGATTTCAACTATTTATACACCCAGACATATATATCGTCGGGTCCGCACATGCACATTTTTCGATGTTTGCCTTTTTGAGATCAATCCTCCACCGTAGATCTTACCATCCCATCCGATGGTTGATATTACACCCAACCAACAAAGCTTCTCAGTGATCTTGCACCATAGATCAAAATGCATTTGACCAATGCTCGATAATGATATCAAGTGAGCTACATGCATGACGATTACCCACCCAATAAGGCAGTTTCTTTTCTCGTTCTCCTGCCACACGTCAGTTGATGAATGGTATCAGGTGAGTCCGCCCGAAAACCACTTACGGCCTTGAGTCTACCCAAAAACCACTGTCACTATTTCAAACCTATTTTTTGGAATATAACCATGTGCATTCACTCTTCATCTGTATTCTTGATTTTTGCCTATATTATATACTCCTCCACTCTTTTTGCTTTCCTGTGGCTTTCGATACCACTGTTTATGCTTCTCCGATACATGTTCCTCTTTGTTTCTTCCTTTGAACTTCTTCCTCTAGCTTTTCTTTGACTTCTCCTGTTCTGATATTCTGCATTGTCTTGATTTCTACCTCTCCTTTGTTAACTCCTCTGTTATCTCCTCTGATGCTTTGTTGCTCTTTGTTCTTCTGATAGCGCTTTCCCTTTGAAATATCTCTCTGTGACTTTCGATGACTCCGTTTATGTCCCTTCACTGATGCGATCCTCTTTCCAGTGGCTTTGCTCCTGTTCTTTACAAGTCTTCTCTACTTCTCCTTGGCTTCATATTGACATTAATGAGAATTTAGATCAACAATCTCTCCCTTTGTCATGATGGCAATATTATTCTTCTCTCCCCCTTTAACATCAGTGGGAAAGCAGTGCACAAGGACTCCCCATGTCGAACTTCTCCCCCTATCCTACAACGTATTTATGAATCAACTTAAGTGATTCTAAATAGATAACCCCCATCTTTTGATGAAGATGTTCAAATGCTTCTAGAGGAAGAGGTTTTGTGAAAATATCAACTATCTGCTCCTTAGTATTGATATATTCCAAGATAATTTTTTTTTCAGCTAGTTGTTCATGAAGGAAATGATACTTGATTGGTATATGTTTGGTCTTTGAGTGCATCACTGTATTTTTGCTGAGACTGACCGCACTTGTATTATCACAATAGATGGTAATTGGTTGATTTGTACCTATGTTGACATCTTTTAGAGATTCCTTCATCCATAGTATTTGAGTACAAAATTCTACAGTGGCTATATACTCGGCTTTAGCTGTAGATAGTGATATGGATGTCTATTTTTTGCTGAGCCAAGATACTAAACAGTCTCCCAGGATTAATGCATTTCCACTAGTACTTTTCCAATCATCAACACTTCCGGCCCAATTAGCATCAGTTTATGCAGTCAAAGTAAGAGTTTGGCTCTTAGGGTACCAGAGACCGAAATCAGGAGTTCCTTTCAGGTATATAAGAATTCATTTTATAGCCAATAGATGGGATTGTTTAGGAGCTGATTGAAATATTCCCACCATTCCTACCGCTTGCATAATGTTGGGACTTGTAGCAGTTAAGTACAAAAGGGATCCAATTATTGACCTGTAATGAGTTGCATCTACTGGAGGGGAGTCATCATTTTTGCTCAATTTTGAATTTGTGGTCATAGGTGTGCTCATGGGTGCACAATCTTCCATTCCATATCTTTTAAGCATGTCTTTAAGATATTTGGCTTGAGATATAAACAAGCCTACCGTGGTTTTAAATACTTGTAGTCCAAGGAAGTGAGATAAATCTCCTATCATCAACATCTCGAACTCTTTTGACGTGTTTTGAGAAAATTCATGCCTCATCTCATCATTATTACTAGCAAAAATCAGATCATCAACATAAACAAGTGTGACTAGTAACTTATCCTCATCTGTCTTTATGTAGAGATTACTTCCTGCCAACCCCTTCTTGAAGCCTTGTTGTTGTAGATACTGATTGAATCTTGCATACCAAGCTCTAGGATCTTGTTTCAACCCATATAATGCCTTTTTCAACTTACAGACAAATTCTTTTCCTTTTGTTAGATTAAACCCTTCTGGTTGCTCCACGTAGACTTCTTCCTTGAGTTCCCCATTCATAAATGTTGATTTTACGTCCATTTGATAGATTTTGAATCCTTATGAGCAAGCAAATGCCTAGAACATCCTGATAGCTTCCATATGAGCTACTGGTGAAAATGTTTCTTCAAAGTCAATTCCTTCATCTTGTAAATAGCCTTTATAGACAAGCCTTGCCTTGTTTTTGATGATTTGTCCATCTTTATTCATTTTGTTTTTGAATACCCACTTGGTTCCTATTATGTTTTTGTCCTTTGGACGAGGTACCAGCTCCCATGTCTCATTCTTCTCAATTTGAGACATTTCTTCTTCCATGGCTTTTACCCAATGAGGATCCTTACTTGCTTGAGTAAATGTTTATGGTTCTATCATGGATAGAAGAGCAACATCATTTTTCCTTGGTGTGTTTGTCATTCTTCTTCATGTTTGCATACCTTCATCTACATTGCCAATAATCTACTCTTCTAGGTGATATTTTTGGAGAAACTTCATCTTTGAAGGGGTTTGCAATGGTTCTTTTTCCCTGAGTTTTTCTTGATCTATTTCGTCTTCTTCAATGAGAGGATCAACTTCATGTTCTTCAATTTATTTTTCTGGAAGGTCTTCGTCAATCTTTACATCAATTCTTTCCACTATTTTCCATAGTTGATTATTATATCACTTGTAGGCTTTGCTTCTTATAGAATATCCAAGAAAGATCCCTTCGCCAACTTGAGAATCAAACTTTCCTAGTGAGCCATCATTGATTTTTATGAAGCACTTGCTTCCAAAAATCTTCAAGTATTTTACTGAAGCAAGTATTCCTTTCCATAATTCATAAGGAGTCTTTTCATTATTTGGTCTTAATTGAGTTTGATTCAAGGTATAGATAGCTGTCCCGAATACTTCTTTCAAGAATTTTGTCTGCAAGTTAGCTGCTATTAACATTGTTCTTGCCATTTCTTGAACTGTTAGGTTTCTTATTTCAACTACCCCATTTTTCTTTGGTGTTCTGGCAGCAGAGAGTTCTCTTTTGATTCCATGTATTTTACAGAATTCATCAAATTCCTTTGATGTGAATTCTCCCCCTCTATCTGTTCTCAGACACTTAATCTTAGAGTCCTTTTCATTTTCTAGAAGAGCTTTAAGATTCTTAAAACACCCAAATGCTTTGGATTTATATTTTATAAAATATACCCATATCATTCTAGTATAATCATCAACAAATAAAGCAAAGTACCTTTCTCCTTGGAGTGTTGGAGTTCTAATTGGTCCACATAAATTAGCATGAATTATCTCCAAAGGCTTTGATGTAGAACACTCCTTGGTCATGTGACTTGTTCTAGTTTGTTTTCCATGTTGACATCGGCTACATACTCCTTGATTTGGTTTGAATAACTTTTGGATGTCTCGTACTACATTATCTTGCTGATATTGATCAAATTATCAAAGCTTGTATGTCCAAGTCGCTTGTTCCACAACCAACTTTCATCTGTTTTACTTAAGTAGAATTTGTCTTCTTGAATCTTGTTCAAAATGTAGATGTTGTATGGTGTTCTAACCCCTTTTGCCACAAGTTCCCCTGAGGAAGAGTTCCTTATTTCACAGTCTTTGGTGCTAAAGACAACATTATGTCCTTGATCATAAATTTGGGTAACACTTAGGTGGTTGTGTTTGAGCCATTCAATGTCTAGCTTGATGACCAAAATTTTTCCAATGGAAATAATGCCCAAAAAATATAGTTTTGTACCTATTGTAATAGCCACGATTTGAATCAACATTCTTCCTTGGAGTTACTACCGCTTCATTCTTTGAATTTTAGATGGGCCTTTGATGAAATACTGTTTTGTATCTGTTGTAGCATCCATGATTCGAATCAACATTCTTCCTTGGAGTTATTCTCTCTTCATTATTTAGATCTGGTATGAGCCTTTGATGAAATAATCTTTCTTCCTTTGGGTTGCTGGAAAGTACATCGACATAGATTTTCGCATTATTCTTAGTGCTTGATGATTCTCCTTTAAAACCAATTCCAAATTTATCATATAGAGGTTTTTGATTATTTAGGATAGTGTCAAGTATTTGAGAGCTTTTCCAACCCTTTTTAACTTGCTCCAATTCCTTCCTCAGAGATATTATTTCGGCTTCATGTTCTTCACAAGCTTCTTCTTTTTCTTTTAGCTTGTTTTTCAAGAGATCTTACCTTATTTTTGTTTCCTCATTTTCTACCTTGAGAGAAATGATTTTATTTTGTAATTTCTCATTTTCTTCAATGGCACTTATTAATAATTCATCTACATTTCCTTCTAGCCCTGAGTCATCATCACTTGTGAATGTTCTTGGCTACCAGCATGGTCATTTTCTTCATCTGATTCTTCATTACCTCCTTTGTTGTGAGGGAACTGGTTTGTTGATTTCTTTTTAATGACTACAAATTCATCTTCATCAAACTCATCTTGCTTAGAGAGGAAATTCTTCTTATTGAACCCTTTCCTTTTGTATACCATCCTTTTATAATTTTCTTCATCATCACTATCATGTTTATGAGGACATTTTGCAGCATAATGACCTATTTTTCCACATTTGAAACAAATAAGAGGGTATTTACCATTTAGCTTAGATCCTTTCTTCAACCTTTGTACAAATTGTGCCAATTCGGATTGAACATCGGAGTCATTACTATTGACATTCCTTTCTTTCCCCTTTTTTAATTTTGAGGCCTTGAATGTTGCATCTTTGGAACTTGGGCAACCTTTTCTCATCTCATAGGCAATGAGGATTCCATGGAGTTCATCCATCTTGAGAGTATCTATATCCATCACTTCTTCTATGGCACTTACTTTGGAGTCAAATCTATCTCGGTGAGATCTTAAGACCTTTTGAACAATGGTGCTTTCTTCAATGTTTTTGTCCAATCCTTTAAGAGAGTTGACCACTTCAGCTGCTCGGAGAAAGTATGATGCAATATCTTCTTCATCATCCATTTTCAAACTTTCAAATTGCCTTCTATGTGTTTGAGGCTTTGCCTTCTTGACTTTGGAGTCCCTATCGTATAGGCTAATTAGCTTATCCCATACTCCTTTGGCAGAGTTACAATCCATGACTTTTGTAAATTCAAAATCAGTGATTCCATTAGTGATGGAGTCTAAGGCTTTTGCATTTGCAATGTAGAATTTCCTCTCATCTTGATTTGTTGGAAGAGTGGAAGGAGCTATGTACTCATTTAAGACCGAATGCCAAACCTCAGGTCCAAGGGACATTAAGTAATAGGACATTCTCTTTTTCCAGAAACCAAAATTTGTGCCATTGAATAGAGGAGGTCTTCCTGACACTTCTTGATTTCTTGTCATGACTAAGAATCCTTCTTCAAGCTGTTAGGCTGATATGAAGAAGCCTGCTTTGATACCAATTGTTGGAAATACTAGGGGGGGTGAATTAGTATTTTTTTTTCAATTATTATTTATATCAGTTAAAAACATTTATATTTGGAACACAGAAGTAGATAACAGGAATAGATGCTTTTATTAATGTGATATTTACAATAAATCAAGTACTATATATATATATATATATATATATCACAATCACATTTTTTAATGTGGCAAGGTTTAAAGCTAGAATACAAGGATACATATGAAATACACCGAAAACCCCGCTTCGAAAAACTTAGCCGGACTTCAACTATTTATACACCCAGACACATATATCATCGGGTTGGCACATGTACATTTTCCAATGTTTTCCTTTTTTGGATCAATCCTCCACTGTAGATCTTACCATCCCATCCGACAATTGATATTACACCCGACCAACAAAGCAGATCGATGATCTTGCACCGTAGATCAAAATGCATTTGATCCAACACTCGACAATGATAACAAGTGAGCTACATACACGAGGATTACCCACCCGATAAGGCGGTTTCCTCTCTCCTTCTCCTGCCATGTGTCATTCAATGAATGGTATCGAGTGAATCTACCCAAAAACCACTTACAACCTTGAGTCCACCCGAAAACCACTGCCACTATTTCAAACCTGCTTTTTGGAATATAACCACGTGCATTCACTCTTCATTTGTATTCTTGATTTCTTCCTAAATTATATACTCCTTCACTCTTTTGGCTTTCCTGTAGCTTTCGATACCACTGTTTATGCTTCTCCGCTATGTGTTCCTCTTTGTTTCTTCCGTTGAACTTCTTCCTCTAGCTTTTCTTTGACTACTCCTATTTCGACATTCTGCATTGTCTTGATTTCTGCCCCTCCTTTGTTAACTCCTCTGTTAGCTCCTCTAATGCTCTGTTGCTCTTTTTTCTTCCAATAGTGCTTTCCCTTTGACATATCTCTCTGTGACTTCCGATGACTCTGTTTTTGTACCTTCGCTGATGTGATCCTCTTTCCAGTAGCTTCACTCTCGTTCTTCACAAGTCTTCTCTGCGTCTCCTTGGCTTCATATTGACATTAATGACAATCTAGATCAACACTATAGGGTCAGAAGAAGCTCAATTATTTGATGGAAGAAGAGAAAATATATTCTAAGAGAGAGCTACTCTACTGTAGTAATGAAGAAAACATCATGTAATGCTAAACCACACCATACCCTAACTAACCATCTAAACAACTATGCTAAACAAAGTTGCTAAATCAACACTAACCTAATGTTGCTATCTAAGTTTCAGAGGTAAAGAGCATCAAACCATACTAAGGTGTAAGTAAAGAAATTGAACGAAATCTTTTTTCAAGCGGAAGAGAAGTCAGAGGTCGAAATCAATGAAAGGAGGACGTAAGGAAGCAATAGTGCATAAGAACCAACGTATTGATCAACGAATAGAAGTTGAATGGCAGAGATCTTATCACGGGGGATTAAGTGAATAGATGGATGAACAGGGTTAACTGTTATGAAACCAACTCAAGAAAAGATAGATCAACGCCTAGAATTCAGCCTCTTCGATGGGGCAACCTCCTTTACATTACATAAATGAACAATCCTTGGATGATTCAAATGACAAAACCTCCTTTATATATATAGGAGTCTAAGGAGTCACAATATAATCCAGCCGACCTAACAATAATAATATAAAGCCACAAAAATTCTATGGGGCACAGAAATAACAATATGGGGGTAATAGGGGCACAACAATATAAATAAGGGGTATAACTACAATAGTAATGGGGTAATAACTAGTATTATAGGGACCCAACATGCCCCTCTCCTTCAAAAAAGTGTTGTCGTCAACGCTTGAGTAGTTTTGGATACTTCTGCATAAAATTCTCATCCTCCCATGTAGAATCTTCAGCAGATAAGTTCTTCCACTTGATAAGATACTCTGAAATTGATCGATTTCGTAGCTGTCGAGTTCTTGTTTCTGTGACTGCTTCTGATTCCAATATAATTTTTCCTTCCTCGTCAAGTTCTGGAAATATTGTTTGAATTGGGAGCTTGTCACCTATAACCTTCTTTAAACATGAAACATGGAAAACTGGGTGCAATCGAGAAGCTGCAGGAAGCTCCAATTTGTATGCCATAGTACCAATCCTTTGCAACACCTTGTACGAACCATAATACTTTGGTGATAATTTATTATCCTTCTTAGCTTGCTTTAGGGACATTTGCTTATATGGTTTTAGCCGCAGGAATACCCAATCACCTACATCAAAACTTCTTTCACTGCGACGTTGATCTGCCTGTTGTTTCATTCTATTTTGTGCCAACACGAGGTTATCCTTTAAGAGTTGGAGGACTTGTTGTTGATGTTCGATGTGATGTTCCACTGCCTGAACCTTAGAATTTTCTCTTAAATATGATGTGATGGATGGTGGTTGATACCCATAAAGTACCATAAATGGGGTCATTTTTGTTGCTGTATGGAAGGAAGTGTTATACCACCATTCAGCCAGAGGCAACCATTTGACCCATTGTGTATGTTTATCAGATACAAAGCAACGAAGATATCCTTCCAAACATTTGTTTACTATCTCAGTTTGCCCATCAGATTGAGGATGATAAGATGAGCTATGAGCTAACTGAGTACCAAGACAAGAAAATAATTCTGTCCAAAAATTTCCAGTGAAAATGGGATCTCTGTCACTTATAATAATCTTTCGGTTTCCATGTAGCTTTTGAACTGTTTCCACAAATGCAGTAGAAATTGTACTGGCTTTAAATGGATGTGATAATGCACAAAAGTGTGCATACTTGGTAAGTATATCAACTACCACCATGATGACACTCTTTCCCTCAGACTTGGGTAAACCTGTGATAAAATCCATTGAAACCTCCTCCCAACGTTGGCTTGGAATGGATAAAGGTTTTAATAGACCCGGTGTCTTAATTGTTTCAACTTTATTTTGTTGGCAAACCAAACATTCCGCCACAAAATTTTGAATATCTGATTTAAGGCCATCCCAAAAAATTCCTTCTTAACCTTGTGGTAAGTTTTTAAAAATCCTGAGTGCCCTCCTAAGGGAGAAGTGTGCAATTCCATAAGAATCTTTTGTTTTAGCTGGGAATTCTTACAGAGGTATAAGCGATCTTTGTACCATAACGAATCATTTTTCGAGCTAAATGTATCAAACGTACTGGAATCTTGTTGTAGCTTTCGAATAAGTGCCCACACTTCTTCGTCATTCTTCCATTCCTCCCTTGCTTCGTTTATCCAATCTGGTTGGATAATAGAAATGGAACACAACAATGCTTTCACATCCTCATCCTTTCTTGAGAGTGCATCTGCCACCACATTTTGCTTCCCTTTTTTGTAGATGATTTCAAAGTCATAACCCAACATCTTTGTGACCCACTTTTGTTTCTCTTCAGAGGATAATATTTGTTCTAAAAAGTATTTAAGGCTATCATGATCCATCCATTTTTACCTTGAAGTGTCTTCCCATTAGGTAGGGTCGCTATTTCTTAAGTGCATGGAGTATTGCCAACATTTCCTTCTCATAAATAGCTTTGCTTAAGAACTTTCCCTTGATTGGACGACTTTCAAAAGTAATGGGTCTTTCATCTTGCATTAGAATAGCACCAATTCCATTTCCTGAAGCATCACATTCCACAATAAAGGTTTTCGTGAAGTCCGGTGTAGCTAAGACCGATGCTTGGCACATTGCCTCTTTAAGATGTTCAAAGGCCTTTGTTGCTTCCGTAGTCCATGAAAATGCATCTTTCTTCAATAATGTTGTTAGAGGTGCTGCTATTCTCCCATAATTCTTAACAAACTTGCGATAATACCCTGTCAACCCAAGAAATCCTCGCAGATGCTTTATGGATGTGGGGATTTTCCATTCCTTAATGGCTTTAATTTTGATAGGGTCTACCTTAACTCCTTCATAAGATACAATATGACCCAAATATTCCACCTCCTGGACTCCAAAGAAACAATTCGATCTTTTTGCATATAATTGTTTCTCCTCCAATAGTTGTAGCACCTTGTCAACATGTTCAACATGATCCTTCCAAGACTTGCTGTAGATTAGTATATCATCAAAAAATACTGACACAAATTTTCTAAGGAATGGTTTGAAAATTGAATTCATCAAACCTTGAAATATTGAAGGTGCATTGGTAAAGCCAAAAGGCATGACCAAAAATTCATAATGACCCTCATGAGTTCTAAATGCCATTTTCGGAATGTCTTCAATCTTCATTCTGATTTGATGATATCTCGAACGAAGATCCAACTTGGTGAAGTAAATTGATCCATGCAATTCATCCAGTAATTCATCAATTACAGGAATGGGGAACTTATCTTTAATTGTGAGCTTGTTGAGCTCCCTATAATCTGGACACATGCGCCATGATCCATCCTTCTTGTGCACCAATACTACTGGAGCAGAGAAAGAACTTTGACTCGGTTGAATTATACCAGCCTTTAGCATTTCTGCAACCATACGTTCAATTTCAATTTTTTGGACATAGGGATATCTGTATAGCCTGCTGTTTGGAGGAACACTTCTTGGAATCAAATGAATAGCATGATCATGATCACGCATAGGTGGGAGACGTTTGGGAGTCTCAAATACCTTGGAATGATTGTCTAGGACTTTTTGGAGATCTGGAGAAATGGATGATTCCGATGTGGAAACATCTAGCGAACATAATTGTGCAATTACACCTCTTTGCTCCTTTTTTAGAAGCTTTGTCATATCATTAGAGCTGATTATCTTTCCTGGTTTCCCTGCAATACCCCATAATTCACCTTCCTTTCCTTCCGTAGAAAATTTGATGAAAATTTCTTGAAAATTAAAAGCTATTGTACCCAAGGATTGTAGCCATTGGACTCCTAGTACAACATCAGCACCTCCCATTGGAATGGAAAGCATTGGGCTAGTCAATACATATTCTCCCATGGATAGCTTGATATTATGGCACTTTCTAGAGCAATTTATTGTTCCTCCATTTGCAATCATCACTTGACACTCTGGTGCTGGATATAGGAAGAAATTCAATTCTTTTGCTACCCTACAATGAATAAAGTTGTGGGTGCTTCCTGAATCAATCAACACTATTACCTTTTTCTTCTTGATTTGTCCTCTATCTTGATGATTTGAGGAGTGGTAATTCCTGCCAATGCATTACAAGATATGGTTGGATTTATTTGTTCTTCATCTAAGCTTTGTTCATGGAGTATATCCTCTTCTTTTGACCCTTCTTGCTCCTTTTCTTCTTCCTCTTCACAATCTATGTAGAATAATTTCTTCTCAGCACACTTATGACCTTTAGTGTATTTGCTATCACAACTGTAACAAAGCCCTTTTGCTCTTTTTTCTTCCAATTTTTGTGGTGTCAACCTTATAGGTTGTGGAAGACTAGGAGCAACAACACTTCCGTCTTTATAGTTGTGAGTGGTATGCTTCCTAGTTGCCATAATTTTGCTTTCCATTTTTCTTGCTAACCTAAATGCCTTCTCTAAGGAATCAGGTTCCCAAAGGCAAACATCATGTTGGATATTATCCTTTAAAGACCCTATGAACACATCAATCCTATGCTCCTCTGGAATATCTTTTACCCTTATGTTCAATTTTTGGAACTCCTCAAAGTGCTCCATTATTGAACCCTTTTGTTTGAGACTTATCAATTGGCTAAAAAAAGTGTTGCTTTTTGTATCCTCATAATGTGCTATCAATTCTTCCGTAAAAATTGCCCAAGTGATAAATTGTTTACGAGAGAAAAGCCATTGATACCATACAAACTGATTTGGTTCCAAATATACAGTTGCCATATGTACCTTTTGTGCGTTTTGCACATTATTGAGATCGAAGAATTGCTCCATCTGTAATATCCATGTGGCGGGATCCTTGCCATCAAACTTCCTCATATCGATTTTTAGAATATGGTGAGTCTTTGATCCAACATTAACGTCTATGGAATCATGATTAACATTTCTTTTGTTTTTAAGATCATTTTTTTCAACTTTAAGTAAGTCATTCTGACCATTTCATGAGTTCTCCTCATCATGAGTTTCCTTTACTACCTTTTCACCATTAGTAAGTATTTCTTGTAGAAAATTTGTCAAATTTGTCTTCAAATGTGCCATGCCTGTCTTCAAATTTGTGTTCAATTCTATCTTCAAATTGTCCATCTTAGCTTCCATGCCATTCATCTTATCTTCCACGCCATTTATCTTAGCTTCTGTTAACGTTTGTGAGCGTGACATTTGTTTCACTTGTTCTTGTAATTTTGATATATCATGTAGCATTTCTTTCTCTTCTTCATGAGTCATGCTAGAGCTTTCAAGTTCCTTATTAGGTGTTTGCTTTTTCTTTCCTCGGGGCATCAGTTACTGATAATAATTCTCTACTATGCCCTTTGAATTCCTTCAAAATAAATTTTCAAACCAAGCTTAAGCAAAAATTTAAAAAAATCTAGACACCTTTTTTCACTTTGTAGGAGCTCGATATTGCATCTGATGTATCTTTGTACTTTCCAATCATCTAGTTCTGAAATTGCTACCTGTGGTATCCCTCTGTGTCCTCTTTCCAATGCCACAGGTCTGACCCAAATTGGATTGTCCAAGGAAGAGTTATGCGAAATCTCTCATAGTGACTTGATTATAGACTAGTTCAGTAGAGCGAACTTGTACGACGTGCCACGAGTCACTGTTTCAACCTTGGATCTGAAAAATGCATATAAGAAACTACAGTCTATCCTCTTTCTGTACCTTCTTACGAAATTTCAATCCGATCCCCAGAGAGAAAGTTATGATGCTTCTCCCCAGGTCACCTTTTTGGAATGTAATTCAGGAGTCTGCAAAAAGACCACCTTCCTCAGATCATAACTCCACAAATATAACGCGAAAAGATCTGAAATTCGGATCCAAGGTTCAGCGCGATCTCTTCTCAAATGGGCTTTTTTTTGTAACTTCTGAAACATCACAGAAACAGAGTTATAGCGAAAATGCCACGATGACCTGTTTGGAGCAGCGAAACCCTAGAATCCAAAGCTCTGATACCAAATGTTATGAAACCAGCTCAAGAAAAGATAGAAAAGGTAGATCAACGCCTTAGAATTCAGCCTCTTCGAGGAGGAAACCTCCTTTACATTACATAAATGAACAATTCTTGGATGATTCAAATGACAAAACCTCCTTTCTATATATAGGAGTCTAAGGAGTCACAATATAATCCAGCCGACCTGACAATAATAATATAAAGCCACAAAAATAACAATAGAGGGATTCTATGGGGCACAGAAATAACAATATGGGGGTAATAGGGGCACAACAATATAAAAAAGGGGTATAACTACAATAGTAATGGGGTAATCACTAGTATTATAGGGACCCAACATTAACAAATAGGATGAACGACAGAGATATTATCACAGGCGATTTAGTGAATAGGTGAACGAACGGGATGAATGACGAAAATATTATCGTGGGGAAATAAGTTAATAGATGGACGGACAGGATTAAGAGAGAATGGATGACGGAGATATGATCACGGAAGAAATGTATGGAAATGATGGAGTGGGTTTTCAGAGGTGGTAAGCAGTTTCTCGTGCACCCTCAAAGCTGTAAGCTGTATTTCTCAATTTCATGCGATTAGCCTAATTGGGCGACACGTAGCACAGGAAAACCACTTTTATCGCATGCTCTTAGTCAGATAATGGTCATACAAGATTGTGAGATAGCCATCAGATCAGGTTATATAGATCAATGATGGAGATTGGAGTGCATAAAGTTTTGAGGTGACGCGATAGCCATCAGATAAGGCGAGGTAGATCTACGGTGGAGATTTAAAGCGCATAAAGTCAAGCATTGAAATTAATCGGATGGTGATTGATCAAGTTTACTGTGAAAAGGAAATCTATAGTATAAAACAATTAAAACATGAATTATTGGCTTCCGCTTAAGAATTTCGTGCTGAAGGAAATTTCAACGGAAACAATAGAAAAACTAGTGGATGTGAGGGTGGACCGAGAGTGATGGAAAATGATAACAGTGAAATGGACCACGTATTGAATCAAAACACAAAATTCATGCAAGAACTAGAAATCTAGAACACAACCAATCTACGCTACATCGTTTTAATGGAAATGCAACTACTTAAGCAAATGAAATATTAAACCATGAATCTATGCACTACATTGTTGTAATGGAAATGCAGCTACTTAAGCGAATGAATGATCAAAACATGAATCTACGCTAGCATAAATATACAATGAAGAGGAGCTTTGGTTGCTAGGGTTGGGCCCTAACCCAAGAGCTTCAGCCCTCTGAGTTAACTCAGTGCTGGCTCAAAATAAAACTCATTCTTCTTATTAAAAACATTGGATTACATAAAAACCGTCACAAGTCTTGCAGCTTGAAAATAAAGTAGAGTTTTACAATAAAATAATCCCAATAAAAAACTGAATCCTATTGAGTTCCTAGGCCTCTCTACTTATACTACTAAAGTCTCCAATGACTTCCTTAAAATTAGGGAGGCTTGGCTCCCAAACTCGAGATAAATTGGTGCTTTAACTTTCACTTGCTCGACTGCCTTCTAGTCCTCATGATTTCGTTGTTTTCACTCTGATCTGATGGAGTAATATTCGAATGGAGGGATAGTAAATGAGGAGGATTTACCTCCTATGATTCCTCTCCCTTGTTCCATTCAAGTTTTGACCAAAGTCTTTGCCAAAATTCCTTTCTTTTATCCTTTATTCCTGCATTACATGCACATTAGACCACAAAGAAAAATATCCAACTCTAACTCATCTCATAAGAAAAATATAATCAAAAGTATGCAATAAGTTGTGAGAATAGTTGGTTTGACTAAGCTAGGAGGTGAATTAAGGCCCATATAATTACCCACTAATGAGGTTCATCATCACCCCGTACTGAAAGTGTTGCTCATCCTCTGAGCAACTTAGTCAATGTCCATGTCCTTCATGGCTCTGGTAGCTTCTCTGACATCCCATGCCTCTTTTGTGGTCTCTTCTTCTTGTTCAAAGAAGCCTTCTTTCCTTTCTACCTCTTCCCATTTCCTCTTTTCCTCTTCTTCTTTTCTCCCTTCTAGCATCCCTAGGAGTAGTGGTGGATTGAGTTTTAGGCCTATCCAATTGACCTTCAACCTTTGCATTGATTTATTATACATAGGTGTCTTGTTGAGTGCCTCTCTCAACCTTTGAGGGGAGTGATATTATTTGATCTTCAAGCTGCGTGGCTGTGTGTTCCATCTCCTTAAGCAGGAATGTATACTATCTTCTCCTAATAGCCTGAACATATCATGAAAATGTGAAATTGCTTGCTCTTGGGAAACAAGATATCTAGGTGTCGGCTAAGGATCATTTGTAATTAGATTATGGTTGTTGATTATGGCCATGGGATTTGATTGTTCTGCTCTGATGAAATGAGGTTCATTTTGCTCTCTGGCCAATATTCTTTTCATCTTTGCAGCCCTTAACTCCTCATGGTTCATCCATGATGCCAAAGACATTAATTGTAGATCTCCTAGCTCAACATTAGGATCCCAAAAATTCATGTCTATGAGGGCCATGTTGTGCAAGTAAAACTCATCCATATTGGCCCTATCATCTAGTGTACTTTGATCACAAAGATCAACAAAATGCCTGTAGTCCTGAAATGGCATGGTGCCCCTTTGTGCTAGTGCTTTAATCTGAAATTGCAACCATTGTTCTCTAACGTAAAGAGCATAGGATTTAGTTGGCATCCTACACTGGATGGCCTCCAAGGAGAGGCTAGCCATACATGCTAGTTGTTTTTACCTTTCTTGCAGTTGTCCTCTCAGCAATGCATTTTTCTTCTCAAGTTGATCTTTCATTATTGCTTCTTTGTCCCTTGGTGTAAGGGAATCTTCAATCTCAATAGGAATTTTTGTTGATATTTGTCTCTTCCCTTTTTTGATTCTTGTGCTCTTTCTTGTTCTGAGATATAGAGGGGTTTGCCTCCTTCTTTTCCCTTTTTGCTTGACTGGGGTGCCGAGAGCAGTGAAGGCAGCTGCTGCCTCCCTCTCAGGGGCTTCTAGAGACACCCTAGGTGACTCCTCCTTGTGTTCTTCCCCTTCTATTTCAGAATCATTCTCCTTCTCGTCTGTTTCATCATGTTCCTTTGTATTAGTTTCTTCTTCATCCATCTCATCCCCATCTAGCTTTGTATCTTCTTCTTCTTATTTTTCCTCCAACTCACTGATAGAAGGACTAACATCATAGTTTAGGGTTTTGATGTCATCCTTTGTTGGTAAGTCTCTAAAGACTGACAATGTTATAGGGATCATGTGGTTTTTTAGGGCATCCTCAATGAGGATTCTGATCAACCCATGGTGAGCCAATTTTTTGGAATTCCCTTCCTTTATTTTGTTGCTAGAGTCTATGAGTGATTGCATCAAGAAATAGGTATGCTCAGTCTTTGGTGAACTTCTTTTTCTACCCCAAATATTAATTCTTCACGCATTCTAAAATGGTAGCCATAAACAACATTGTATCTACCCTCGCATGAGATATATTTGATGAATTGGTAACCTAACTCATTCCATGGGTATGGAAAACTATCCCTCCTTACTCCATTTTTATCCTTTGTGGGTTCTTCACCTTCTAAAAAGAATTTCCTTTTTGCCACCTAACTCGCTGATTTGTCTTCTTTTCTCCATGGAATTCCTAGGGGAAGTATGGTGACCCTATTGATGAGCTCTGGGGTGAGATATATAGTGAGATCTCTAACTATAACAGTGGCATAGGTTTTGTTGTGGAGTGAGGGAATGAGAAAATTCTTGAGCCACCTCATCATCATACCCTGAGAACTTTTCGAAAAACCCCATCCATTGGTGTCTTATAAAGCTTTCAAGCACTTGGGGGTGTTGTCATATCCTCGCAGTGTTTGTGGGTTCTCTCCTATTAAACCCTCCTGTAATATTGCTTGTGAGGCTTGAGGAGGAAATGAGAGGTTTGACACAATAATTTTAAATTCAAGAAAAAAACCAGATTTTCCTGTGTATGTAATTTGCTTCCTACAGTTGTTAAATCCACTAGCTTTTAGAGCATTTCTAGTTCATTTTCTTGGAAATGGGGATGGATTTATAGATCCTACCTCTTTAGAACGATGGTAGTGGAAAATTCTTGTGATATTCCCTCTTGAACCCTTCTCTACCTATCATGTCAAATGCCTCTGTGTATCCTATATACTTTTCCTGTGCATGCTCCTGTAGAAATTCTCTTGCAGAACGTTGGATCCTTGCTTTTGGTGGTTGGCTAGAGTTATGAGAGTGACATGAGTGAGGGATTTTCAAGGAGGTTTAATGCATGAATTCATACAAATTATGTTTTGTTTCCCTCTCCTCGTAATCCTCTCCCACCTCGTAGATCCGTAGTTAACCACTTCTTGTCCTACTCCTCCTTTGTCTTTGAGTTGACTGCGGCCACATGTGAGAGGACACCCAGTTTTGTATGTGATGATTGATGAAGGTGGCCAAGTTAAATGGCCACCTTTTCATTATAAACCAGCTACCTCATAACCTTTACAACTTTTGATCAAATGATGCATATGAGTGAGTGAGTGGGATACTTACCTGTGGTCTCGATACCATGTTGCTGTTGTCAAATACCAAAGGTGTTGTGTTGTTTATTTGCTGCATGGTCATTCTTCTTCGTCCTCTGTTTTTTTCTGTCTAGATCATATTAGTGAAGACCTGTAGCTGATGGTTGATAATCTGTGGGATATGCTGTTATAGGACCTAACCAACCTACCATTCACCCTAGGATTGCTTTATGTAGGTTTTCAGGGGATCCTGTAGGAATATAGGGGATTCTATAGAAAACACAGTCTTTGCCTGAATTGAAGCAATGAAGTGAAGAAACAATGGAATTGATGGAGGGATGCATGGTAAGGAGTGGATGAGAGGACTATATGTGAGGCAGGGTTCCCTTTGGATCTTCTCTTTGCTCGTTGATTGTCTTTCTCGCCTACTTTCAAATAACAATTATGTTTTTTTTCTCTCTTTTTTGAAAAACACCTAGGTTGCCTTAGAGAGGTTTTCACCCCAGATGTTTGCCCTGGGCGCCTTAAGGAATGTTTTCACCCAGGGATATTTTGATTCTTTTTTCATTTTTTTCATCATTGGGCTGCCTCAAGAGGTTTTCAACCCAAAGATGGTACTTAGGTGCCTCATGGAGGTTTTCACCTGAATCCTTATTCTTTTTTCTTTTTTCTTTTTCAGTGACCTGATGAGGGAGGAGCTAAAACTTTATCCACCATCATCACTGTCTTATTGATATTGTTAATGAACTCTTGTTTTGATAAAGGCCTCGTGTACATTTTTAATCAGTGTCCATTAATAATTAATGGAATGGCTTCTTCATCTATAGTTCTAATTTGCACTGAACCATTATCATGGCATCTTTCCACCACATAAGATCTGAGCCATATTTTCCTTAGCTTTCATTTGAAGTATTCATACCTAGAATCATATAACAATGCCCAATCACCCTCTTGAAATTGCTTCTCCTTAATATGTTTATCATGCCAGATCTTCCTCTGAAGTTGAACTATCTTTGCATGTAGGAGGGCCTGCATTCTAAATTCATCCAAGCTATTTAAATGGAACAATATTTCTTTATGTGCATGACTGAGATCTAAATCTAGTTGGGCGACCATCCTCATTGTGTTATATTCAAACTCAATGGAAAGCAAAGCCTTTTTCCCATAGACCAACTCATAGGGTGTAAATTTAGTGGTGGTCTTCCATGTTTTATTATAGGCCCAGGTGACCTCAACTAATCTCTCTACACAATCCTTCTTACTGCTACTCACTACCTTGGTTAAGATGTTCTCCAGTGCCCTATTGGTCACCTCCATTTGCCCATTAGCTTGTGGATGATAGGGAGTGGAGGTCCTATGCTTGATTTTATGATGGTTGAGCAGTGCTTCAATCATGTTGGAGGTAAAATGGCTGCCTTGGTCTATGACTAGATCCCTAGGGTACCCAAATTTGTAGAATACATTCTCCCTTAGTAACTCAACCACCTTCTCTTCTATTGATGCCTTAATTGCCTTAGTTTTAGCCCACTTAGACAAATAATTAGTGCACACAATAATGTATTGTTTTTTCTTTGAAGGAGGGTTGATAGGCCCAATGAAGTCCATGCCCCACTTGTCAAATGGCTCGAAAGTCTCTTGAGGTTGTAGGGGCATTTCATCTCTTGGAGTAGTCTTTCCCATCCTCTAGAATCTATCACATTGACTAATGTAATTTTCCACATCATGATGAAGAGTGAGCCAATAATAGCTTGCTTGTAACACCTTGAATGTCGTCCTCTTTGCTGCAGAGTGGCCTCCATAAGGCCCATCATGACAGGTAAGAAGGATGTCAAAAACTTCGTCTTCCCTTACACACCTTCTCAAGATTTGATCTGGGCCAAGTTTGAAAAGATTACCCCCAATCCAGGTGAAGGAGGTGCTTTTCCTTATTATCTTGCTCTTCTCTTTGGAGGGAAAGTTTAGTGGGAACTATGCTGATACCAAATAGTTTTCTATATCCACAAACCATGGGGAGAGAACTAAAATAGCAAATAAATGCTCATCTGGTAACTGGTCATCCACCATTCCTTCTTCACCTGTAGCCAGATTCATCCTAGATAGAAAGCTTGCAATAACATTTTCCTTACCAGGCTTATCAACAATAGTTAGATCAAACTACTATAATAAAAGCAACCATCTTATAATTCTAGCATTCACATCTAGTTTGTTCATTAAATATTTGATTGCAGCATGATCAGTATGAACAAATGTTTGATAGCATGTAATGTAATGCCTAAATTTGTTTAATGAATGAACAATAGCAAGGAGTTCTTTTTCAGTCACTGTATAATGTAGCTCAGCCTTTGACAAGTTCTTGCTGATAAAATAGATGGAATAGGTCAATTTCTCCTCTACTTGACCTAAGGCTGATCCTATGGCTTTGTGTGAGGCATCAACATGAATATGAAAAGGGAGGGCCTAGTTTGGGCCTCAAATAATTGGTGCAGTGATTAACTTACCCTTTAGAATGTCTAAGGCGTCTTGAAAGCTCTTTGACCATATAAACTTAGCATCTTTGGCCAATAGCCTAAATAAAGGAGAGGCCAACTTGCTGAAGTCCTTTATGAACCTTTGATAGTATCCAACTAACCCCAAGAAACTCTTGAAATATTTTTGGTTTTGTGGAGGTGGGACCCTTTGGATGATTGCTATTTTGTTTGGGTCCACTTGCAGTCCTTGCTGAGATATTGAATGACCTAGCACGGTCCCTTCAGTCATTAAGAATTCACATTTTTCTGGACTGAGAGACAGGTTCATTTCAATGGATTTGTGCAATACTTTGCCTAAGTTAGTCAGGGCTTCTTGAAGATCACAACCATAAGGTGTAAAATCATCCATATAGATTTCCATTGCATCATGTACTAATTCAGAAAAAATACTAAAGACTGCTCTCTGGAAAGTGGCAGGACCATTGCATAGGCCAAAAGGAAGGACCCTATAGGAAAAAGTACACCAAGGACAGATGAATGTGGTATTATCCTAGTCTTCTAGGCAGATTTGGATTTGGTTTTACCCACTGAATCCACCTTGGAAAGAAAAAAACATCTTCCTTGCCAAGCCATCTAGCACTTGGTCAATGAAGGGTAGGGGAAAATGATCCTTCTTTGTGGCTTTGTTCAACTCTTTATAATATACACAGATCCTCCACTTAGCATTTTTCTTGGAAACTAACACTAAAGGGGAGACCCACTCACTGTCTGAGATAGGGTAAATGAATCTTGCATCTAGCAGTGTTTGCAGTTCTTCTTTGACTATGTCTTTAAGAGCTAGATTCATCCTCCTTTGTGGTTGCCTAACTGGCTTGCAACCTTCTTTGATGTATATGTGGTGAGTACACACTGAGGGGTGTACTCCCTTCATTTCCTTGTAACTCCAAGTGAAGGCTTCTAGGTTTTCTCTCAACATGTTGCATAGATTTTCCTCTTCAAGAGTAGAGAGAGCTAGATTATTTTTCAAAGTTTCCTTTGGGCCGAATTCTATGGTTTTGACACAGGTGGATTGGAATCAGCCAAGCATAAGTCAATTGGATTATTGTTCTGGGTTTCCCTTACTTCTTCTTCTAATGGTAATGAACTAGGAGTTGGAATTTGGAGCAGGTGTTCAATTAAGTCATCCTCATCCTGTTGTCCTCCTCCTATGGTTGCTTCTAAAGCATAAAGTTGGGCAGAAAAAACCTCATCTTCTTCCTCCTCCTCCACCCATAAAGGTAAAGCACGCTCTAGAGAATGTTACGCAGGATGTTATAGGACTAACTGTTTGGACATATGCCCATTCTTGATTGTCATATTCCCAGCTCTGCAGCTAATGCAAGCATCAGTTGTGGCCAACCATGTCCTCCCAAGGATGAGAGGGTAACCAGTAAGCTTAGCCTTAGGCTGGAGAACTAGAAAATCTACAAGGTACTCCCAAGAGTCAATGGAGACCATCACATCCTCCACAATTCTCTCAGGGGTGATTGTGGAATGGTTTGCAAGTTGCAGAACTATTGTGGTCTTCCTCAATGACCCTTGGAGGTTGAGCTTGAGCATGGTGTCCTTGGTCATCATATTAATGGCAGCCCCAAGATCAATCAGAGTGTGTGGGACAATGGTGCCATTGATGTGCACATCTACTACATGGCTTCTAGGGTCTAAATATTTTGGACATATTACCTACCCCAAAATGAAGTCAAACAACTTCCCAATGAAATTAATGGTAGGGGCATCCATTTTTCTTCTTCCTGGATGCTTGGAGCACTTCTCCTTAATCAACTTATTGTAAATGGGAATTATCTTTTATTTCCTGGAGAAGGGGGATCTTTACACATAGGTTTTTCAATTCTCTCAGAAGTTCAATTTCTTCTGGGGTAAGCTGGAGTGGTTGGGCTAATATCTCAAGAAAGGGTGGATTTAATTTAAGGTTTCTTTCCTCTCTTTCTTCCTCGACCTCCCTATGTGGAGAGGGAGGTTGGTTATCAGGGAGAATTCTCCTAGATCTTAGGTCGATCTCCTAGATTTCTATAGCATAAGCTAGGTATGATGTCTCTCCACTATATACTTGTTGAGGCTGCCTATTGTTTGGGTTCGGATTTAGCTGGGTAGGAATTCGAGGTTGCTTGGGTGGAGCAAAGCGTAGGAGTTGTGGCTGGGTAGGTGGTGGAGGCAATAGAGCTAAAGCGTTGTTGAATTGGTACCTCCACCCCTGGAGTGGGGTATTCCACTGAGGTTGTGGCTGAAGATAAGGTTGAAATCATTGGCTAGTTGGCTAGGAATGATACTGAGATGCATAGAATCAAGGAGGGGGTGTAGACTAGGAAGGATGCGCAAGGGGTCCCCAAGAAGGTATAGTTGTGGTTTGGTTGGGGTTGTAATATGCATGGGACGGCCCTTGCATACCATGCTAGTATGGTCTAGGCCCAGGGGCTCTCCTTTGATTGATATAGAAAAGCTACTTGTAGGTTTTAACCCCCTACAGAAATTACCTGCATACAAATTCTAAAACACAGAAAATAAACAATGTGAGAGCATAAAACATAAAACACATATACATAGAGATTTCCCTTGGATCCCAAAACAAGAAATACCAACTTGATTTTTGTTATATTCCTTTCAATGTTACAATACATATTTATACATGTTGAAGCATCCAATACCATGGACTGAAAACCATCTCATCCAAAACCATGGATCGAAAACCATCGCATCCAAAACCATGGACCGAAAACCATCGCATCCAAAACCATGTGCGAAAACCATGCACAAAGCCATAGGTAGGTCTGTCCAACCTAATATAGGCTCCAAACAAAAAAAATTCTGGGGCACTGCCCTGCACCCCGGAGAGGGGGGCTACTCGCCCCCCTCTAACACCCTGGTTAACTACGTAGGTTAGTCATGGAAAGAATATAACACAACCCAACATTCTCCCATTTGTTTTTTTCCCCACAGGAAAGATGAGTCATTTATCTAGCCCTGAAACGCCCATTGTTTCTCTACACCAAGATAACTTCTTAGAGCTCATAGATTTTGTCAATGCATTTGCAATATTCTTCAAAGAGTCCACCTTTAACAGCAACACATTTTTGTCTTCTATCATATCCCTCACAAAGTGATACTCAACATCAATGTGCTTTGTATTTGAATGGTAAGGAGGGTGCTTTGCTCAGAAAATTTCACTCTGGCTGTCACAATCTATACTTATAGCCCCCTGTACTAACCCCATACTTGAACACAATCTTTGAAGCCAAACTTCTTCCTTTCTTCCACTATAGATTGTTTCTTACTCATCCAACTGATTACACCTCTAAATAGGTTAAACACATACCCACTTGTAGATCTTCTCTGATCCAGATCTCCAGCCTAGTCTGCATCAACAAAGCCATGAATATCAAACACTATATCCAATCTTGGTCTTCCTTGGTAGCACAAGCCATAATCACTAGTGCCACACAAATACCTAAAAACCCTCTTCACTGTTATCCAATGCTCCTTCCCTGGTTTTAACATAAACATGCTCAATACTCCCACTGCATGTGCAATGTCTAGTCTAGTATAGACCATTTCATACATCAGGCTATCGACTGCACTTGCAATGTGCATATGGAACACGAGACATGTCCTCTTCCTCTTCTTGTGTCTTGGGACACTCTTTGGCAAATAACTTTACACCTACAAGAATAGGAACCTTCACCGGTTTACTATCCTGCATATTAAACCTTTGCAGTATTGTCTCGAAATACTTCCTCTAGTTTAACCAAAGCTTCCTCTTTGCCTAATCTATTTTAATTTCCATGCCCAAAATATAGTTTGCAACACCAAGATATTTCATGTCGAACATGGAGGACAATTGGGTCTTCAAATCCTATATAATTTCTTTGTCATTTCCAACCAGCAACATGTCATCCACATAAAATACCAAATAAATAACACGGTCACCAATTAATTTAAAATACACATAGTGATATGCTTTTTTTTGGTGAAGCCAAGTCCCCATATAAATGTATCAAATTTCTGATACCACATCCTTGGTGATTGTTTTAGCCCATACAGAGACTTCTTTAACTTGCATACCAGTTCTTTCTTACCCTTCACTGCAAAGCCTTCAGGTTTCTTCATGTAGATCTCCTCTTCCAGATCCCCATGAATAAAGATTATCTTCACATCCATCTGTTCTACCTCAAAATCAAAAGCATCAACAATAGATAAAAGTAATCTAATAGAAGCTACCTTGGAAACAAGAGAAAAAATATCACCAAAATCAATTCCCGACACTTGGGAATAACCTTTTTACAACCAACCGAGCTTTGTATTTCTCCATCTTTCCTTCTACATTCATATTCTTCTTGAAAACCCATTTGCTACCAATGGGTTTCCTTCCAGCCAGCAACTCCACTAGATCCCAAGCCTCATTTTTGTGCAAAGATGCCATTTCATCAACCATGGCCTCTTTCTAGAGTTTTCCATCCTCTAAATCTACTGCTTCCTTCACAGCTCTGGGATCATCATCAGTAATAGATAAAGAAAAATTTGAATAGAAATCAGATGGACTATACCTTTCTGGCTACCTTCTTTCTCGAATTGATCTTCTCACACCCAAAGTTTGTGGATCTTCATCTTCTGATTCATCTTCTACTATAGAGTCTTATTCTTCATCCTTAAGCTCAAACTCTATCTTCTCAGGTTCCTTTGGTTGGACTTCATGTTTGATAACATCTTTCACCTCTCTGAACACCACCTCTCGGTTGTACACAACCTTCCTTGTTAATAGGTTTCAAAGCTTATAACCCTTTAAACCATCCTTATACCCAATAAAGATGCACCTTTCAGATTTATTATCCAACTTGGTTCTTTTCTCCTTTGGAACATGTACATATGCATCACAACCAAATACCCTTAGATGTGAAAGACAGGGTTTCTTACCAGTCCATACCTCTTGTGGAGTCTTGTCCTCCAACGCTGATGAAGGTGATTTATTGACCAGGTAATGTGTTGTCTCCACTGACTCTACCCAAAATTCCTGTCCTAACCCGACACCATTGAGCATGCTTCTTGCCCTTTCCATCAACGTCTTGTTCATTCTTTTTGCAACTCCATTTTTCTCAGGTGTGTATGAAGTAGTCTTCTATCGTGCTATACCAAACTTCTTACAGAATTCTTCAAATTCCTTACTGCAAAAATCTCCACCATTATCTTTCCTCAGCACCTTTATCTTCTTCTCTATCTAGTTTTCCACCAGAGCCTTAAAGTCTTTAAACCTGTCAAAGACTTCAGATTTCTTCTTGAGGAAATATATCCATGTATTCCTTGAGAAGTAATCTATAGATGATACATAGTACACAGACTTACCCAACGATGGAACCTTCACAGGTCCAAACACATCACTGTGCACAAGATCTAATATTTGTTTCTCCCTCTTACCACCAGAGGGGAAACTCACCCGATTCTGCTTCCCATATACACAAATTTCACAACAATCAAAATCCAGAGAGCTATTACTCATACCTTCTACCATAAGTTTACCATGAAGTATTTGAAGGCCCTTCTCTCCAATATGTCCAAGACTTTGTTGCCACAACATGGTCTTCTCTCCAGAGACCACTAGATTTTCTGCTCCACTTTCAGGAACCAAAGAACTATTGCACCCATCAACAACAGTTCTACCTTGTAGCTTCTACATAGTTCCAATTCAAACTCCCCACATCAATACCACTTCTCCCCGAACCATATTGTAGGTAGCCTTCTCGAACATTGTTTTTACACCTGCATCATCCAACTTGCTTACATAAATCAAATATCTGGGCAATGCAGGAATATGCAGAACACCCGGAAGTGTTCTAACCCTTCCACCTTGCAACTTCAACTTTATTTTTTTGTGACCAATGATTCTAGCCTTCCTATCATCCCCTAAGAATACATCACCACCACCATATTTCTCATACTTGTAGAACCACTCTCTATGGAGAGTGAAGTGAAAAGATGCACCTGAGTCAATCAACCATGCATCATGATCTACATGTGTACTTGAAGAAGAAAAGTGCACATCCCCACCTTCATCTGAGGTGGTTTTTGCCTCTGCAAAAGAAGCATCATCATATCCCTTTCCTTTATTAGGAACTTTAGATTTACAGCCCATTTTGTAGTGCCATTACTTTCTGCATTTCCAGCACACCACCTTTACAGGTTTTCCTGGAGATTTAGATCTCCCTCTAGATTTAGATCTCCCACTCGATGACTTATTTTTGTTTTTGTTCTGGGACTGTCCTCATATAGACAAGGCATCACCATTCTGGCTCTCCATATTTTCCTGTCTCATCTCCTCTAACAGCAAGGATGAGACTATTTCATCAAACCGCAAGGAAGTTGCATTGCTACCTATTACAATAACCAGACTATCCCACGAATCTGGTAGAGAACACAACAAACTAATGCACTTATCTTCATTTGAAATTTCAATGTCAACATATAATAACTGACTTATCAAAGTATTAAATGCATTCAGATGCTTTGTCACCGAGTCTCCAGCTTTCATCCTTAGGTTATACAGTTTTTTCCGTAGGAATAGTTTATTCACCAGAGACTTAGATTGGTACAAAGTCCCTAACTTGTCCCACAAAGCCTTTGTCATAGCTTCCCTTGATACATTCAACAATACTGAATCTGAGACACATAATCATATTGTGCTCTTTGCCTTCCAATCCAACTTCTTACATTCTTCATCGAACACTCCCATTGGTTTAGTACTCGGATCTACCGTGATCCACTGATCTTTATCCACCAACAGATCCTCCATCATGAGTTTCCAGAACTCAAAACTCTGACCATTAAATTTTTCAATCTCTATCTTTCCAGTGCTCGCCATTTTCTTTCACCACCAGAATCGATCTCACAGATCTCCCATTGAATAACGTTTACCATAGGCCTGAGAAAAACCCCTCAACAACAAAGGCATCCCATTGAAGCCAAAACAACTCTGATACCAAATGTAGGTTTTAACCCCGTACAGAAATTACCTGCATACGAATTCTAAAACAGAGAAAATAAACAATGTGAGAGCATAACACATAAAACACATATACACAGAGATTTCCCCTGGATCCCAAAACCGAGACTACTAGCTTGATTTTTGTTATATTCCTTTCAATGTTACAATACATATTTATACATGCTAAAGCATCCAATTGTTTAGTTGTGTTATATTCTTTCCACAACTAGCCCGCGTAGTTAATTGGGGGGTTAGAAGGGGGGCGGAGCCCCCCCTTTGCTTTGTCGATTGTGTAATGGGGGGAAGTCACAGGGGGTTTGACGGGTGTAGGTAAACCCACTCTATGGGGTCTGGGGCAATGCCTCAGAAAATTTTGTTTTTACACCCTATATTAGGTTGGGCGGACCTACCTATGGTTTTGTGCATGATGTTTCGCACATGGTTTTGGATGCGATGGTTTTCAGTCCATGGTTTTGGACGTGATGGTTTTTGGTCCATGGTATTGAATGCTTCAACATGTATAAATATGTATTGTAACATTGAAAGCACATATAATGAAAAATCAAGTTGGTAGTCCCAATTTTGGGATCCAGGGGAAATTTTTTGTGTATATGTATTTTATGTGTTATGCTCTCGCATTGTTTATTTTCTGTGTTTTAGAATTCATATGCAGGTAATTTTTGTATGGGGTTAAAACCTACATTTGGTATCAGAGTTGTTTTGGCTTCAAGGGGATGCCTTTGTTGCTGAGGGGTTTCGCTCGAGCCTGTGGTAGACCCTGTTCAGTGGGAGATCTGTGAGATCAATTCTAGTGGTGAAAGAAAATGACGAGCAGTGGAAAGATAGAGATCGATAATTTTAATGGTCAAATTTTTGAGTTGTGGAAACTCAAGATGGAGGATCTCTTGGTGGATAAAGATCAGTGGATCACGGTAGATGCAAGTACTAAACCAACAGGAGTGTCCAATTAGGAATGGAAGAAGTTAGATCGGAAGGCAAAGATCACAATATGATTGTGTGTCTCAGATTCAGTATTGTTGAATGTATCAGGGGAAGTGATGACTAAGGCTTTGTGGGACAAGTTGGGGACTTTGTACCAATCTAAGTCTTTGGTGAATAAACTATTCCTATGAAAAATGTTGTATAACCTGAGGATGAAAGATGGAGATTCGGTGAGAAAGCATTTGAATGCATTTAATACTTTGGTAAGTCAATTATTATCTGTTGATATTAAAATTTCAGATGAAGTTAAGTGCATTAGTTTGTTGTGTTCTCTACCAGATTCGTGGGATAGTTTGGTTATTGTAATAGATAGCAATGCAATTGCCTTGCAGTTTGATGAAATAGTCTCATCCTTGCTGACAAAGGAAATAAGACAGAAAAATATGGAGAGCCATAATGGTGATGCCTTGTCTGTACGAGGACGATCCCAGAACAGAAACAAAAATAAGTAATCGAGTGGGAGATCTAAATCTCTAGGAAAACCTGTAAAGGTGGTGTGCTGGAAATGTAGAAAGGAAGGGCACTAAAAAATGGATTGTAAATCTAAAGCTCCTAATAAAGGAAAGGGATATGATGATGCTTCTTCTGCAGAGGCGAAAACCACCTCAAATGAAGGCGGGGATGTGTACTTTTCTTCTTCAAGTACACATGTACATCATGAGGCATGGTTGATTGACTCAGGTGCATCCTTTCACTTCACTCCCCATAGAGAGTGGTTCTGCAAGTATGAGAAATATGATGGTGGTGATGTCTCCCTAGTGGATGACAAGAAGGCTAGAATCGTTGGTTGCGGAAAAGTAAAGTTGGAGTTGCAAAGTGGAAGGGTTATAACACTTCCGGGTGTTCTGCATATTCCTGCATTAGCTAGAAATCTGATTTCTATAAGCAAGCTGGATGATGCACGTGTAAAAACAATGTTTGAGAAGGATACCTACAAGATGATTCGGGGGGCACATGCATTGATGCGGGGAGCTCAAATTGGAACTCTATACAAGCTTCAAGGTAGCACTATTATTGATGGGTGCAACAGTTCCGTGGTTCCTGAAAGTGGAGCAGAAAATCTAGAGGTCTCTGGAGAGAAGACCATGTTGTGGCATCAAAGGCTTGGACATATTGGAGAGAAGGGCCTTTGAATACTTCATGGTAAAGGTATGGTAGAAGGTATGAGTAATAGCTCTCTGAATTTTGATTTCAATGAAAATAGTGTATATGGGAAGCAAAATCGAGTGAGTTTCCCCTCTAGTGGTAAAAGGGCGAAACAGATATTAGAGCTTGTGCACAATGATGTGTTTGGACCTGTGAAGGTTCCATCACTGGGTAAGTCTATGTACTATGTATCATTAATAGATGATTTCTCAAGGAATACATGGATATATTTCCTTAAGAAGAAATCTGAAGTCTTTGACAGGTTTAAAGAGTTTAAGGCTCTAGTGGAAAACCAAATAGAGAAGAAGATAAAGGTGCTGAGAACAAATAACGGTGAAGAGTTTTACAGTAAGGAATTTGAAGAATTTTGTAGGAAGTGTGGTATAGCACAACAGAAGACAACTCCATATACACCTTAGCAAAATGGAGTTGCAAAAAGAATGAACAAGACGTTGATGGAAATGGCAAGAATCATGCTCAGTGGTGCCGGGTTAGGACAAGAATTCTAGGCAGAGGCGGTGGAGACAGCTTGTTACTTGGTCGACAAATGACCTCCATCAGCATTGGAGGATAAGACTCCACAAGAGGTATGAACTGGTAAGAAACCCTCTCTTTCACATCTGAGGATATTTGGATGTGATGCATATGTACATGTTTTGAAAGAGAAACAAACCAAGTTGGATAGTAAATCTGAAAAGTGCATCTTTATTGGGTATAAGGATGGTTTAAAGGGTTATAAGCTTTGGAACCTAGTAACAAGAAAGGTTGTGTACAACTGAGATGTGGTGTTCAGAGAGGTGAAAGATGTTATTAAAGATGAAGTCCAACCAAAGGAACCTGAGAATATAGAGTTTGAGCCAAATGAGGAAGAATCAAACTCTACCGCAGAGGAGGAATCAAAAGATGAAGAGCCACAATCTCCGGGTGTGAGAAGATCAGTTCGAGAAAGAAGGCATACAGAAAGGTATAGTCCATCTTCTTTCTGTTCAAATTTTTCTTTATCTATTACTGATGATGATCCCAGAACTGTGAAGGAAGTAGTAGATTCAGAGAATGGAAAACTCTGGAAAGAGGCCATGGTTGATGAAATGGCATCTTTGCACAAAAATGACGCTTGGGATCTGGTGGAGTTGCTGGCTGGAAGGAAACCCATTGGCAGAAAATGGGTGTTCAAGAAGAAGACAAATGCATAAGGAAAGGTGGAGAAATACAAAGCTCAGTTGGTAGCAAAAGGTTATTCCCAGGTGTCGAGAATTGACTTTGGTGATGTTTTTTTCTCCTGTTGCCAAGGTAACTTCTATTAGATTAATTTTATCTATTGTTTGTGCTTTTGATTTTGAGGTAGAACATATGGATGTGAAGAGAAAATTTATTCACGAGGATCTGGAAGAGGAGATCTACATGAAGAAAACTAAAGGCTTTGTGGTGAAGGGTAAGAGGGAACTGGTATTCAAGTTAAAGAAGTCTCTATATGGGATAAATCAGTTTCCAAGGATGTGGTATCAGAAATTTGATACATCTATATGGGGATTTGGCTTCACCGGAAGCAAAGCAGATCACTTTGTGTATTTTAAATTATTTGGTGATCGTGTTATTTATCTGGTCTTGTATGTGGATGATATGTTGTTGGTTGGAATTGACAAAGACATTATCCAATATTTGAAGACCCATTTGTCCTCCAAATTCGACATGAAAGATCTTGGTGCTGCAAACTATATTTTGGGCATGGAAATTCAAAGAGATCAGACAAAGAGGAAGCTCTGGTTAAACCAGAGGAAGTATGTTGAGACAATATTATAGAGGTTTAATATGCAGGATAGTAAACTGGTGAAGGTTCCTATTCATGTAGGTGTAAAGTTATCTACTGAATAGTGTCCCAAGACACAAGAAGAGGAAGAGGACATGTCCCGTGTTCCATATGCAAGTGCAGTCGATAGCCTGATGTATGCGATGGCCTATACTAGTCCAGACATTGCACATGCAATGGAAGTATTGAGCAGGTTTATGTCAAAACCAGGGAAGGAGCACTAGACATTAGTGAAGTAGGTTTTCAAGTATTTGTGTGGCACTAGTGATTATGGTTTGTGCTACCAAGGAAGACCAGGATTGGAAAGAGTGTTGGATATTCGTGGCTTTGTTGATGCAGATTGGGTTGGAGATCTAGATCATAGAAGATCTACAAGTGGGTATGTGTTTAACCTATTTTGAGGTGCAGTCAGTTGGATGAGTAAGAAACAATTTGTAGTGGCACTATCAACTACAGAGGTAGAATACATGGCAGCCATTCATGCAAGAAAGGAAGTAGTTTGGTTGCAGAGATTGTGTTCAAGTATGGGTTAGTACAGGGAGCCATAAGGATAGACTGTGACAGCCAAAGTGCAATTTTCTTGGCAAAGAACCCTGCATAACATTCAAAGACAAATCACATTGATGTTTAGTATCACTTTGTTAGGGATATGATAGAAGACAAAAAGGTGTTGTTGGTAAAGGGGACACTTTGAAGAATACAACAAATGCATTGAAAAAAATTGTGGGCTCTAAGAAGTTCTCTTGGTGTAGAAAAACAATGGGCATTGCAGGGCTGGATAAATGACTAATCTCTCATATGGCTCCCTGCGGAATGAAAAAAACAAGTGGGAGAATGTTGGGTTGTGTTATATTCTTTCCACGACTAGCCCATGTAGTTAACTGGGGGTTAGAAGGGGGGCATAGCTCCCTCTTCGTCGCATTGATTGCATAGCGAGGGTAAGTCACAAGGGGTTTGAGGGGTGTAGGTAACCCCACTCTATGGGGTCTGGGATAGCGACACATAAAATTTTGTTTTTGGACCCTATATTAGGTTGGGTGGACCTACCTATGGTTTTGTGCATGATTTTTCGTACATGGTTTTGGGCGCGATGGTTTTCGGTCCATGGTATTGGATGCTTCGACATGTATAAATATGTATTGTAACATTGAAAGGACATATAATGAAAAATGAAGCTGGTGATCCCGGTTTTGGGATCCAGGGAAAAATCTCTGTGTGTATGTGTTTTATGTGTTGTGCTCTCACATTGTTTATTTTCTGTGTTTTAGAATTTGTATGCAGCTAATTTTTGTATGGGGTTAAAACTTACACCAATACCATGGACTAAAAACCATCTCGTCCAAAACCATGGACTAAAAACCATCACATCCAAAACCATGGACTGAAAACCATCGTGTCCAAAACCATGTGCAAAAGCCATGCACAAAACCTTAGGTAGGTCTACCCAACCTAATATAGGGTCCAAAAAAAAAATTGAGACACTACCAGCCCCCCTCTAACCCCCCAGTTAACTATGTAGGTTAGTCATGGAAAGAATATAACACAACCCAACACTACTCAGTGACCCCTTAAGCTCCTTGATATACAGCTTTGAGTCCAGGTAGAGAAGGGCACTTGCCTATGGAGTGGTTTTCTTCATAGACTGAGAAAATATCAATGCAGTTCAATGAACATTCATTCCTAAGATGCCTTCTGGTGCATCTAGGACAAAATATGGCCAAGGCTGTCTCTGCTTCCTCTTGCTTCCTTTTGATGTTCATTGTGTCCAATTTCAAGGCAAGGGTTTGCAACATCTCACTTTTGGAATCTTCGAGCATATTTCCAATTTCACCCTTGATGGATGAGTTGGAAGATGATGTAATAGCCATAGGTTGACTACTCCTACCCTTTTTCCTGGTTGCCCTAGAATGGTTTCTAAAGACAGTCTTGATGTCCTCATAGGGTAATTGATAGATATCTCCTCCTACTAACAATTGTAAGGTATCTAGGAGATCTTCCCTTACTCCTCTAAGCAGGACCAACTCTAGAGACTCAGGGTCAAGTGTGCACCTGGCCCTTTTGTAACTGAGTTGGAATCTTTCTTCATAGTCTTCTAAGGATTCATCCTGGCCCATGGTCATCCTGAAAATCTCTTCTTTAGTATCCTTTGACCTACAGTAGTCCCTATATTTGTTGTTAAAATCCTGTTGCATCTAAGCCCAATTTGTGATTCTATCTCCAGGTAAACCCATGAACTAGTGCAATGCTACATCCTTGAGGGTAGATGGAAACAGTTTTAACTTTTGCTCATCATTTGTATAGTCATAGGTTTGGCATATAACAACAAACTCAAATAGGAAAGTGTCAGGGTCCTTTGTGGTCAGGCCATGGAAATGAGGTAGAGCATAGGGGTTTATATTCTCCATCTTAGTGTCCCCATTAGTTTCCCTGATGGTGAAGGCACCCTCAATTATCTCTCTATTCCCTCATCATTTCTGTTTTCAACCATTGGTTAAGTAGGAATGGGTTCCTCTCCTTATTCTTCCCCTATAGGTTCTTCAAATATGCCAGGTTGCTCACCTAAAGGTTCTTCCAGTTCACAGTCACCAAAGAAGAGAGAAGGTTGACTATTGGATGTAGTGGGGTTCTTTGGCAAGAATTTCCCTAAATTATCCATATTGCTATGAGGTATGAAAGGAAATGTTTTTTGGGTTGGATTTTGTAAGATTTTTTTAAGGAAATTACTTTGCAGAAATGAAATTGTTGATTGAATGAAAACTACTAACAAAAAGAAACTACTTGCTGAATTGAAATTCTACTTGTTGAATGGGAAGGAAGGAAGATGATGACAAATGAAAGAAAGGAATCTACTAGATTACTTTTGCAGAAATAAACCAATGGAAGAAAGTTGAAGACTAGAAATAGAAAAAAAGCAATAATCACATTCTACTTAGACACCTCCTCGGCTACAATGCCAAAAGGTGATGAGCACCAGTATTGCAGCAAGGATGCTGCAACTCCTGGGATACTAGCTTTACTTATCAACTTGGGGTTCGTACAAAATTTGAAGTGACAGTGCTATGCGTAAGTAAAAGTGAAGGTCCTACCTGTTTTCACAGCTCATCCGGCAAGAGACCCTAGGGGTTCCAAGCCAGACTTCTATAGGGTCAGAAGAAGCTTAATTGTATGATGGAAGACGAGCAAATCTATTCTAAGAGAGAGCTAGTGTATTGCAATAATGAAGAAAAAAACTTGTAATGCTAAACCACACCATACCCTAACTAGCCATCTAAACCAAGGAAAATTTTAAGGATGGAAAATTTTCTTGAAGTTTAAAAACATTGGCGAATCTCACTAATCCCTAATATGCAAACTATAAATTTTTTAATGATATATTTGCAAAATTATTCAAATTTATAATGATTTTATATATGGTCTCTATATAATGTTGGCGATTTTTAAGGTAAAATAATTTTATATTCTAAAATTTGGGCGAATCATCTTTTATAAAAATTGGAAATTGGCGAATCGTTTTTTGGAAAAATCATGGAAAATTAGTCCACTGGGCGAACATTAGCCCCTAAAATTTTCCATGATCTAAACATCTATGCTAAACAAAATTGTTAAATCAACACTAACCTAATGCTGCTATCTAAGTTGCAGAGGTAAAGAGCATCAAACCATACTAAGGTGTAAGCAAAGAAGATGAACTAAATTTGTTTTCAAGTGGAAGAGCAATCAGAGGTCGAAATCAATGAAAGGAGGACGTAAGGAAGCAGTAGTGCATACGAACCATTGGATCGATCAATGAACAGAATATGAAATACAGAGATCTTATCACGGGGTTCTAACTGAATAGATGGATGAATAGGGTTAACGAATAGGATGAACGACAGAGATCTTATCGCGAGCAATTTAGTGAATAAGTGAACGAATAGGGTTAACGAATAGGATGAATGATGGAGATCTTATCGTGGGGAACTAAGTTAATAGATGGATGGACAGGATTAACAGAGAATGGACGGTGGAGATCTGATCACAGGAGAAACGTGAAAAAATGATTAAGCGGGTTTTCGAAGGTGGTAAGAAGTTTCTTACGTGCCCTCAAAGCTGTAAGTTGTATTTATGAATTTCACGTGATTAGCCTAACTAGGCGACACGTAGCATAGGAAAACCACTTTTCTTGTGTGCTCTCAGTCGGATAACAGTCATGTAAGAATCCATGCAAGATTGTGTGATAGCGTCGGATCAGGCTAGACAGATCAACGGTGGAGATTGGAGCGTATAAAGTTTTGAGGTGATGCAATAGCCGTCGGATTAGGCGAGGCAGATCGACAGTGGAGATTTAAAGCATATAAAGTCTAGTGTTGAAATGAATCGGATGGTGATTGGTCAGGATTACTGTGAAAAGGAAATCTATGGGAATAAACCTATTAAAACTTGAAATATTAGCTTCCGCTTAAGAATTTCGTGAGGAAGGAAATTTCAACGAAAATGACAAAAAACTAGTGCATGTGAGGGTGGACCAAGAGTGATGGAAAACAATGACAGTGAAATGAACCACATACTGAATCAAAACACAAGCTTCATGCAAGAACTAGAAATCTGAAACACAACCAATCTACGCTACAATGTTGTAATGGAAATGCAACTACTTAAGCAAATGAAAAATTAAACTATGAATCTATGCGCTACACTGCTGTAATGGAAATGTAACTACTTAAGACAATGAACGATCAAACCATGAATCTACGCTAGCATAAATATACAATGAAGAGTAGCTTTGGCTGCTATGGTTGGGCCTTAACCCAAGAGCTTCAACCCTCTGAGTTAACTTAGTGCTGGCTCAAAACAAAACTCATTCTTCTTATTAAAAACACTAGATTACATAAAAATTGTCACAAGTCTTGGAGCTTGAAAATAAAGTAGAGTTTTAGAATCAAAAATCTCAATAATAAAACCAAATCCTACTGAGGTCGTAGGCCTCTCTACTTATATTACTAAAGTATCCAATGAATTCCTTAAAATTAGGGAGGCTCGGCTCCCAAACTCAAAATAAACTGGTGCTTTGACTTTCGCTTGCTCAGCTGCCTTCTAGTCCTCATGATTTGGTTGTTTGCACTTTGATCTGATGGAGGAATATTTGAATGGAGGGATAGTAAATGAGGATGATTTACTTCCTATGATTCCTCTCCCTTGTTCCATTCAAGTTTTGACCAAAATCTTTGCCAAAATTCTTTCTTTTATCCTTTATTCCTACATTACATGCACATCGGACCACAAAGAAAAATATCCAACTCTAACTCATCTCATAAGAAAAATATAATCAAAGGTATGCAATAAGTTGTGAGAATAGTTGGTTTGAATAAGCTAGGAGGTAAATTAAGGCCCATATAATCACCCAATGATGAGGCTCATCACCTATCAACCACAACCATGATGGAATCATGTTGTCTAGATGTATTCAGAAAACATATAATGAAAACCATATAAATGACCTCCCATTTCCATTCTAGAATCGAAATCGGCTATAATAAACCACATGGATGCTTGCACTCTAATTTTACCTGTTGACAATCCAAACACCTTGTGACAAACTCAGCTACCTATTTCTTTAGATTTTTCTAGTACTAAAACTTCTTCACAACTGTCAAAGTCTTATGATATTCTGGATGACTTGAATATAACTTAACATGAAATTCCCTCAAGATAAGATTCTTGAGTTCACAGTTGTTCAACACATAGATCATGTCCCTAAATCTCACCAAACCATCGATCGTGAGATGATAATCCACATCCTAATCACCTATACTTTGTTGTTGTAAATGTTTCTTAAGCTGCTGGTACCTATCATCCTATTTCCCTTCTTTTAAGATTCACTCATGTAAATATGTCCCATATGAATTCATAATTGTTGTGTGATTCATCTGCACTCTCTTGCTAATAACATATGTGACCATGTTCTCCTTACCCTTAATGTATCAGATCTTGAAGTAAAACTCACAAAGCATGCCCAACCATCTAGCTTTCCTGGAATTCAGATTAGGTTGGTCAAACAAGTATCTTAGCCCACTATGATCAATCATCAACACAAACCTCCTATCAAGAAGATAATGCCTCCACATCTTAAATGTGTGAATGATCGCTTCCAACTCAAGATCACACATTACATAGTTATGCTCGTGCTCATTTAGTTGCCTTAACTCACAAAAAACCACCCATCGCTCTTACATCAAGACTCCACCAAGTCCCCTCTTACAAGAATATGTACAAACCACAAAATCTTTATCTAGATCTGTAATCTTTAGAACAAGAACGTTTGTAAGCAATTGCTTCAATTGCTCAAAACTAGTTGCACATTCCTTTGTCTATTCAAATTTATTTTCTTTCCTCTGCAAATATGTAATAGGATAGGAAACCTGTGATAAGTTCCTGATGAACCTCTTGTAATAACAAACCAACCTAATGACTGATCTAACCTCATCCACATTCCTAGGGGCTACCCATTCCGTGATAGCTCTTGTATTTTTCGGGTCCACTGCTGTTAGGTACCTATAATACTAGTGATTCCCCCATTACTATTGTCACTGTATCCCTTATTGTTATTGTTGTGCCCCTATTCTCCCATATTGTTATTATTGTGCCCCATATAAGCCTACTATTCTTATTGTTGTGCCCTTATATTATTATTGTTATGTTGGCTTTGGTTATATTGTGACCCCTTAAACTCCTATATATAGAAAATAGGTTTTGTCATTTGTATCATCCAAGAATTGTTCATAATTTTGTGTAATGTAAAGGAGGTTACCCCCTCGAAGAGGCTGATTTTGAAGGTGTTAATCTATCTTTTCTTCTATTTTGTGAGCTAGTTGCATAACATTTGGTATCAGAGCTTTGGATTCTAGGGTTTCATTGCTCCAAATCGATCATCAAGGAATTTTCACTATAATTTTTTTCCTGCGATGTTTCAGAAGCTAAAAAAGAAACCCATTTGAGTCGAACTCTCTCTGAACCTCGAGTCCAAATTTCAGATCTTGTATCACTATGTTTTCGGAGATATGATCCAAGGAAGTTATGGTTTTTGTGGGATCCTGAATTAAATCTCAAACATGTGACCTAGGTAAAATCATGATAACTTTCTTTCTGAGCATCAAATTGAAATTTCGTAAAAATTTACAGAAAGAGGATGACTTGTAGTTTTTTGTGTATCAGTTTCAAGTCCTAAGGTCGAAAAAATGACACATGGAACTTCGTAAAAGTTCACTCTATTGAACAAGTCTATTACAATTGTTATCCATTCCAAACCAACATTGGGAGGAGGTTTCAATGGATTCACAGGCTTACCCAAGTTCGAAGGAACAAGTGACATCATGGTGGTAGTTGACAGACTTATGAGGTATGCACACTTTTGTGAAATATGTTTATTTGTGGTAGCAGCAGATGTGATCTAGCCATGAAAATTGATGGAGAGGCTAAAGCATATGAGATATCCAAGACCCAGAAATGGTTTGGGCAGATTCTAACCGGTTAAGGAGATATTAAAATAATTAATATTTTAATGGAGTTTTTAATTCTAAACTTAAGAAAAATAAAATATTAACGGGAATTAATATAAAACTCAGTTAGAAGGTTCTAAATGATATGGATCAAGTCAAATCTAATCTTAGCCTTTGATTAGAGATGTAATCTCGGCCATTGAAAGACCAACATGAAAAGTATAAGAGAAGGCTTGAGGGTCAGTTGGAGAATACACTGGAGTGATTAGTCATTCTATTTGCTAGAGCGGAGTTTGCTAAGAGAGATAGAATTAGTGATCAGTAACGAGGGGAAGTGAATACATAACAGAGAGGCAGAGTTGGTACTAGAGAGATAACGTAGAGCCTGGAGAAGTTGACGCAAAGACAAATGAGTGCTTTGTAGAGGCAGCCAGGAGCTATACAAAGCCAGGAGAAGCCAGCCTGTTGAAAATGCAACAACATGATGGAGCTTAGTGGAAAGGAGTTGCCTTCACTAAGTGGGCCCGCAGGCTATTTTTGGCGCAAATTCTATTTTTAGACTATGTCTATTTTTAGACATATGGATCATGGTCTATGAGTTGCAAGATGCTATTTGTGGATGATTGGTCATGCTGGTAAAAATAGATGGACTTCTATTTTTAGACATATGAGCGGAGTTTATTTTTAGACTGCCAGGCTAAAAATAGAACAGTCGAATATTATTAGCTCTTAATAATATTTGGACTATAAACATTATCTTATCCTCTTGGATCACTTCAGTTCGAGCTATGGATGTGGCACATGCAGCTGTCAGAAGGAAATACGGTTTTCTTATGGGTCAGTTGAGCTATTGCATGATGGACTTCAGTTAGAACTTAAGTGATTTAGTTTGGTGGAGTTGATTGAGGAGTTGATGAAGTTGTGTTCAGTTTGACTTGGTTGAACTAGTTGTATTTAGTTTAACTGCAAATACACTAGTGATGAGTGATGTGAATTAATCGTTAATTAATTCACTAATTATTAACTCATAAAGAAACTAAAGAATACATCAGTTAACTCAGTGCATGGACAGTTCAGTGGAGACAGGTGTTAGAGATGGAGACTACTATCAGTTGTGACTATAGCTGTGCATGAGATTTGCACAATCAATGATTGAGATTTCCAATGAGGATTGTGTGGTACAAGTCAAGGGAAAACGAGTTTGGATCAGACCTATTCTCACATTCTTGCTTTGGATTGTGTAGTAGAGGCAGGTAGACAGCGGAGGAGATTTGAACCTATGACTTGATTCAGATCTGAGCTAGCTTGTGTGTAACAGGTGGAGATATTACTGAGTACTTGTGAGGAGTATTGTACTATGTATTGTTACATGTTCTCTATCATTATAATATACAGATAGTTGGGGGTTTTCAGCTATATGCTTTCCCCAGTTACATACTATGTTGATATGTGTTATTGATGTGTTTCAATGTGCGCATGCGAATGTTTTGTTTCTACAAATTGATGATCAATGTAGAGGAGGTTATGTATTATGCATGCATTCCACAAATAGTGTATAATCAAGATAATCTCTGTGAATAAGTGTCATATTATTCAAAATTTCTACATGGTATCAGAGTGAAGTTGATCATCAAATCTATTATTCAGAAAGTGATTACATTTTATTTCTTCAGGCAGAGTCTGTAATCGGGCCAGGTAGCCTCTGGATTCATCCTTCTTTTGGAAGGTGAGATATCCGGTAAAAACCCATATAGTCAATCTCTGTACAAGAAATAATTTGTTCTCACGAATTTTAGATCAGAAGCGCTTGAGTTTTGAGCTGGTGGAATTCAAATTTGCAGCAGTGTTTTCTTGGTGTCAAAGCTGAAATGTCTTTCAACGGATTGCGATTGGAGTATGCCCTTGAAGGCAGCTCAAATTATATTGCATGGAAAGACAGGATGGAGGCGGTGTCAGATGACAATGGGCTGAAGGAGTTCATAGAGGCAGAGGTCCCAAAGCCTACTGATGCTGCTCACGTTGAGGTTTGGCAAAAGAAGACAACGAAATGTCGAAGGATTCTGTTAGAGGGCATGAAGGATCACATTGTATCCAGCCTACATGGAAAGGCTTCTCCATACTTGATGTGGAAAGCATTGATAGATTTATTCCAAAGCAAGAGCGACAAGAGGAAGTTGGTGCTCATGGATAAACTCAGAAACATTAAGTGTGAGAATGGAGACAGTATGCCCAAGTATCTCACGAAGTTCACCCAGTGCCGGGATGAGCTGGGAAGTGTGGGGGTGTTGCTGAGGTACTATCACCCTTAGAGTGGGATAGGGTCATTCTGTATTGGATACTTTGCGACACCTTGAGGAATGACTGTGCCACTTGGCCAAACTCGCCCAGCGCAGGTAGCCTTCTTTGCAGTTGACATTCAGCGCAGGTACAGAGTGGAGCAGTTGACATTCAGTGCAGATGCTCAGTGGAGCAGTTGACATGATCCAGAATTAGCTTGTTTTTGAGTGTTTTCAGGTGGAGAACTGATATTCAGTGCTGTGGTTTGCTGACCTTGTTCCTCTAGGGGTAGGAACAACATGTTTAGGGACTTTGGATCCCTTAGATTATTGACATTTCATGCTTCATGCTGTAAGGCACAAAAATGTCTATAACAGTTGCCCCCTAAAGTATGAGGTCGTTTATCGGGTGAAATGCTTTATCAGGAGGATCTGAAGTTCATTCAATCGCTGAGAGGTGACCTGTAATAAAATACAATACAATACATTATTTTTCATTCTGCTTTCCTGATCTAGCTGAGGCAGGCATTCCCATGCTCAGCTTTATAAATTCATTTTGGTACATAGAACAAACGATCTTCTGATGGTAGACTGATAATTCTCTGCTGAAATTATCATCCTTTGAGTAGGATGATCATCTGCTGCAATGATGTACATGTCAAATGTCTTTATGTTTCCTGAATATATATCGCAGCCCGGATGGATGAAACTAGATCCGGGGTCTTCAAACTCGTTCAATCTTCACTCTAAGTACAAGTCGATCCATGTGAGAATTGCGCTGAAGTCGAACATGGAAAGACATCGCTTGATTACCGGTCAATGATGTAAACCGTTAACAAGCGCGAGAGGAATCACCGATAATGATAATGACCCTCAAGGTACTGCAGTACAATTTACGTGGTGTGAATATAGGACTTGGCATCGAATACCACGCAAAATCTTCTGGTCGAAGGTCATTGATGTATACCTATCGCCGGAAGTGAGAAACTTGCCATTGAGGCATGCAAGCTTCAAAGTACTGAGGGCGTTGTTCCTAGATCAACTTCTTGGATAATGAGCTGAAGTCGACAAGAAGCGATCCGTCAAAGGAGGGCCTTAATGAATCCCACATCAGTGACACGGAACGGAGCTAATGATTTTAGTGGAGGTGAAAACAATCTGTGACATATGATTCAGGGTGGCGATCATGGGTGGATGAAGGATAATGTATGGCAGTGGATGGGACACGGTTGACTCTTTCTGAACAACATCTCTTGAACATATAACGACACTGATGCGATGGATCGGTAGCATTACCCCAAATGTGGATGGTTTGGCGAAGACCATGGTGATGAGACCGGTGAATGAAACAACCCAACCCAATGTGATACGGAGGAAAAGTGTCATGTTCAAGAGCGACTTGCTACCATTAAAGCTTTGAGGTTCTCCCAATTTTTCCCCAGTCATTTCTGACCAGTACCTCTTTATTTTTGTCAAGCTTGAGGAGGATAACATATGCTTGTTCTATAACCTGCCTTCGGGCAAGCCCATCGCTATGTTTTAACGAGCCTAGCGATAGGGAAACTCGTTCTCGTCTAAAGACAAGTTTGTCGCTATTTAATCATTTTAACGAGTCTAACGACAAGGAAAACTCGGTCCTTTTCATTTTTAGAGAGTCTGAAAAGGTACAGAAAGTTAACTCCAAAATTCCTTTTTCGTCATCTAATCCCTTAAGTCCGAAAAAGTATAAAACAATACGGAAGGGATGAGTTTTCGATAACTTTAACGAGCCGAATAAAACAAGCGCTCGACCTTTTTGTGCAATAATCCCTCAGGTCCAAAAAGATTAAAATCTAGAGGAGGGATAGCTCTTCCGGTCCTTTTAACGAGCTGGAAGGCCAAAGCTCGGCAAACTTTTCATATTTTACGAGTCAGGAGAAAAGAGCTCAAAGAAGACTCGTCTTTTGAGGAACGAGTGATAAACAAGGATAGCAGCAGATTCCAGGTACAGGTTGGAATTTTCCAATCACGGCAGTGTCACAAGGATGGCTAGGTGAAATCACTCTTCGCAGCTGTTCTTCAAAAAGGGTAAACAATCATATGGGGGTGAACGATCGCCAAATGGAATGGAGGTGGCAGGTGCAAACACGACCAAGGCTTTTTATGGCTAATAAATTTACGATCACAATGGTTATTTACCGGAATAGGTTCATTTTTTAATGAGCTTAAACTTTGGAGGAAACTCTTGCTCAATCTTATGTTTATTTTTTAACGAGCATGAACTATGTGCTAAAACTGCTCGGATCTCGCTTTTCTATTTTTTAACGAGCATAAAATTCCGCGGTAAAACTGCTCGATAACACCAGTCATAAGATAAGAATGTCTCCTGTGAGATCTCTATTTTTTATAGAGCTTCATCTTCACTAAGCTTTGCTCCCTCTCATCCTTTCTTTATGCAAGTTCGGAAACGGCTAATCCCAAAAGCAGATAAATAACCGCTCTTAGCTTGCACTCCAAAAGGTTTTTATGCCCCCAGGTATAAAGTACAATTTCAAGGCTGCCCCTCCTCTCCCCCACCCCTGCTTTTCTTTGGGTGTTCACAGCTACTTGTCGTCTTTCCAGTCTAATGTTAACGATACTTGTCTTCTCGTTATTTTTAACGGGTCTTATGCGGTACTTGTCTTCCCGTCAGCCCAACTTTTGACAGATCTTTTGCAAGATTGCAAGAGAACAGCTACTTGCGACAAGAGAGCAGCTACTTGCGACAAGAGAAGAACACTACTCAAAGATAAAACATTGGTGTTATTGAGGGAGGCTTGCCTCTTTCTGATTACCCAAAGATTGTTTTGTTAACACCATCAAACGAAAACATCTCCTCGGCACTGTCCACCGAAGTAGACAATGGTGAATGACCTTTGTCAAACAAGTAACCTTAACAAAAGAATCCTGTTCTAGAACAACCCCTCTTCCATCCACGGACGGGGTACGGACTAGTCATATTCTTTCGTGGAAATTCTACCTCATACCCAAGGTTTCCTCTGCCCGAAGCAGACCAGGATGCATGCCCCCTGGGTTCCAGTCCCATCTTTCTGAATTACTCGCACTCATCGGGAAGGAGGACTGGGGGTGGAGACATTTCTTGGGTGAATAGACCATTCAGTGTTGGTATTTGACTATTTGCGATGCGCGATCCCGGAAATGAAAGTTGGTCTACGAGCTTGACCATTCTTCCTTCGCGTGGAAAACACATTACTCTAAAGAGTGAGGAGACTATAGCTCCCATGCAATATATATAGTCTCGTCCAAGGAGTAGGTTATAATCCAAGGGTCCTTGAACGACCATCACGTTCATTTGAACGGTCTTCCCTTTCAATGTAACAGGTACATTGGGGAGGATCCCTAATGGTCGACTGGTTCCTTTATCAAAACCCGAGAGATTTCTTATCTCAGGCAAAAGCGCCGGGGAACCCAGTGCTTTCCAAGCAATAGAAGAAAGGATACTCACAGATGCCCCTTCATCAATGATAGTTCCAGCCATTACCATTCTATAAATTTGGACTATGATTCTGAATGGTACACTGGCTGGCAACCGGGGTCTGCCTAGTTGGTTCCAATCAAAGGACACAACCAGGTTGCTTGGCGGTGGGACCGAATACACGGCCGGATATGACCCTGACGATGTTCCTTCCTGCGATAAAGGAATGGGCGCATTGCCCTGATGCTCATCAGAGTCGTTGTTGATGAAAAGAATCTAGATGGTGTCATCCTTATTCTCTTCAGTGAGGGTGTCATTTGAAGATGAATCTTCAGTGACGGTGTCATTTGAGGATGAAAGCTCTGAAGGAAGAACTGGGTCAACTGCCGTATCGACCTTTGGACTTTCGTCCGGTCTGGATTCAGTAGGTTCATTTTCAATGACTAACATTTCAGCTGACCACTTGAGTGGGCCAGCTGTATTTTCAACCAACGAAGGACTTGGCACGAGTTTTTTGTATCCAGGAGGAAGTCTCAACGGTGAAACCGGACGATCTTCCAAAACTCTCTTCGCTTCGTCTAAGAAGGGACAACGGTGGATGGCGTGATCGCCTTCACACAGTCTGTAGGGGAATCTTGCTCCCCCTCTTTGTCTTGAACCTTCACTTTCGCTGGTTGACGGTAAGCATTCAACATGGCTATCATAGGTTGATGCTCCCGAATTATGCAACCGAGGGGACCAGTCCCTTAGTATCCGGGGAATATAGGGACAATCTCTATGGAAGTGGTTTCCTCTACATATGACACATGGCGATTTAGGCCCGGTCTGTGCTGTGTGTGGATTTTTGTTAGATGTCTTTTGCTTTCCCCTAGTCGCCTTAGGCTCCTTCTTCTTCTTCTCTCTCTTCTTCTTCTCCTTCTTCTCCATGGGAGCTTGGCTTTTGCCGGCTCTACCTTGCGAAGATGAAGGATTGGAGGAAGAGTTATAGGAAGTAGAAGGCTGGTGGGCAGCTCTAGACTCATCTAACTGTTGACTCGACTGTTCAGGAACCATGGTGTTCTGAACTACACTGGTTGAGAATAGCCAAATAGGCAGGCCAATTTTCAGTCCTGGAAGCGACAAAGTGGCCATGTGGGGCGCACCAACTTCTCCCCAAGAGGAGAAAGGACTAGGATTTCCATCATGTGGAATTCCTTGGTTGGGGCATTCCATGTTCTCAACCTACAGATCAACGCAGGAATAGGAGGTGATTATGTTCCGTTTAAAATAAATTTTATAACGACGCTTTAGACACAACTTGCTTTTTCACTTTTTAAGAGTCGAGAAAAAGCTAAAGATGACTCTAGTCTCCTTCGATGTTTTAACGAGCCCGAAGTGACAAATGCTCGGATGGACTTTTTCAGTTATAGAGTTTGAAAAAGGCCAAAAGAAACTACTCTGGAGATCTAGGCAGAGGGTGTGCCAAACCTTTCGCAAAACCACAGAATACGTTTTACGGTACGGGTGGTCGATCTTCGTGAATGCTGTGTTCACTGCATTGCGATCAGTAGGGCGGCCGACACAGTTTCCTATGGATAAAGGCTTTGTTCCTATAGGGGTCTCCCAATATATACGCGACGGTATGTGGGAGCACAAGTCCGTATTGATACTTATCGCTTCACCGTGGAGGAATCACCCAACCACTCAACGCTAAGATATCTCGTTTAACGACGCCGGAACACGTCTCTAGCTTAGACCTCTATGTGTTTGCATTATGTTTCAAAGCGTTGTTATGTAAATTCAATTTATTTTAAGGTTGATCTTGTTTAGCAGTTTGCCTTTATGGATCACCATGAGATGTATAGTAACACTCCTAAATGCAGTCTAAGATGATAAGCAAGCTTTTCAATCTTTCAACTTTGAAAATCTTAACTACTGAGGGAAAAGAAAGACAACATCTTTTCACACAGATCATAGAGCACACACTAATGCACTTTTCCCTAAATCAACATGCAAACTGTCAAAATGCACATGCACAATGCAGGTATTTCTTTTCTCTTTCTTAATGTTGGTGCAATACAAAAAGAAAGTTGTTGTATAACTTTGAATTCAATTTCAAGTGAAAGCAAACAAGCTTGTCCAAAATCAAAAGACACCTTAAGATTTACTTGTTTCGACACTAGAAATATATAAATTCAAACCATATGACGAAAGCAAAAGCTCAATCAGCTATGAACAGCAAATAAACTAACTCTTAAGATCAAAACGACACTTATCACAGGTCTAGATCTAAGAGGCCACAGCAAAACTAGTTCACTTTCGTTATGGGAAACTGTAAATGATATAAGAAATACACAAAGAACAAACACAGTTTCTTTATACAACCGAGGCAGAATAGTGGCAAGGAAAGTTGGTTTCAGATAGGTACATTGACTGATAACAGGCTGCAAAAACAAGGGTGAAAATAGGGCAATAAACAGGAGGGAACCCCAGTAGCACTAGGAAAAACTGGTCCAGCGCAGGTAGTACACTGGCAGTTTGACCTTCAGTGCAGGTAGCCCCTTCGGGAACTGCACTGAAATGCAGACTGCCTTCACAGTGCCTGCACTGAAGATTCAAACTTTCGTTTTTCTCAGTTTCCGGGTCACAGATTGCTCAAAAATTCACAGTTTTTGGCCAAATCAGAAGCTATCAATCAAGTACACACTAAGGGATGAAAATGAGGATGAAAAGCTATCACTAAGAGCTGTTTAGAGTCCTTGTGAATCAGCTCTTCAAATCATAAACATGCCCAGAAACTGAGCTAGAGTAGCTGCCCTCTACTTTGCATTTGAAAGCTCCAAATGCAGTTCGATTCGGTACTCCCTGTGTTTATGAAATGAATAGCAAAAACACAAACAACCAACAAGATACGTTCCCCAGTGGAGTCGCCAATTTTTTGTTGGGAAAAGTATCCAATACGGAATGACCCTATCCCACTCTAAGGGTGATAGTACCTCAGCAACAATCAAAGCAAAGCTATTTGAGATTACTTCTTTATGAGATGTAAGAGAGAGGAGGAAGAGATCCACTAACCGATGTCTTCCGCTAATGATTGATCCAATCTTCTCTCTTTGCTGCTTGCTTCCAGCTCCTTGCTCTTTCACTGGCCCAGCTACACCAAGATCCTGCAAAATCACAAGAGAGGGAAACTACAAGAAGCATACATTCATAATTGATTCAAGGATTAGAATAAATCAAATATACAAGTATAACAATACACCATTGAGACACATGCATATAGAAGAACCTCAAATGCTTTATTAATGGAAGAAGTAAAGTTCGGGAAGTGATACAACCATAAAAGGCCCAATCCAGCATCACCTCCCAGCAGAAAGAAATCTCCTCTTCACCTCCTTCAAGCAAATCACCCAATAGTTCTATACTCAAACCAACAGCACTTCCTTACATTCACAAGATTCCAGCCTCCTTAGACCTCATGAGAGAGATCTATATATAGGATTTTTGGAGAAAGGATGAGTCAGCTTGAGCTTGGCATGGAGCTGACTAGTGTCCTCTCCCACTTCAGTTATTCTTCAGTTCTTGAGTCCACTTGGAGGTTCTTGCTTCCACTTGGAGATCTAGACCCTCTTACTCATCATTAGGCGAATTCTCTGATCCAAGTGTCATTTTGGAAGCTTCCTGGGCATTGACACCTTGAGGAATGACTGTGCCACTTGGCCAAACTCGCCCAGCGCAGGTAGCCTTCTTTGCAGTTGACATTCAGCACAGCTACAGAGTGGAGCAGTTGACATTCAGCGCAGATGCTCAGTGGAGCAGTTGACATGATCCAGAATTAACTTGTTTTTGAGTGTTTGCAGGTGGAGAACTGATATTCAGTGCTGTGGTTTGCTGACCTTGTTCCTCTAGGGGTAGGAACAACATGTTTAGGGACTTTGGATCCCTTAGATTATTGACGTTTCATGCTTCATGCTGTAAGGCACAAAAATGTCTATAACAGGGGGTAAATGTCGATGATGAGGACTTGGCGAGCTTGGCTCTGTTGGCATTCCTATCAGGACTCTGTCAATGGTCGGGAGAAATTTCCAGGATGGGAGAGACTTTGGTCAGATCTTGTGCAAGAGGAGATTAGGTGAAATACCAGGGACGGATCTTCATCAAAGGCATCTAATGAAGAAAATTGTGCTTTGGCTTCCAAAGAAAAGAAGGGGAAGGAGAAGGGTTCTCTTTCCGAATCCAATTCTTCCAATGATGGGAAGAAGGTTGAAAAATCGAAAGTGTGATGCTTTCGTTGTCATGAGGTGGGCCATTATGCTGTAAATTGTGTACGGAGGTAATCCAAGAAGGGATCCGGGGAATGATCTGAAGGTGAGGCACTTGCTTCACATTTTGAGTTGGATTTCACACTCTTCGCATGCATGGTTTCATCCATGGTGGGAAGTGGTTGGTTTCTTGATAGTGGAGCTTCTTTCCACATGACTGGTGACAAGAGTTTGTTCAATACTTTGGAGGAGAAAGATCTCCAGATACTCATAGTGATGGGTAATGATGAGAAGTATAGTGTCTCAGGTGTAGGCACAGTTATTTTTCAGAGGGAGCATGGAGCTAGCCTTACCTTGACCGATGTCAAGTATGTACCAGGACTAGAGAGAAACTTGGTGTCGATCGCAATGTTGGAAGACAGGGGCTGTGATGTAGTCTTCAATAAGGGAAAGGTTTTCCTTAGACACATCATCACTAGACAGGTGAAGCAGATTGGTTCACGAGTCAAGAACCTGTATGCTCTTGAGATTCAAGATGTATGCATATCCTTGAGCAGCGAGGCAACTGATGGAGACTTGGTGGTTGAGAGGGAGCATATATTACCTCTCAACATGCAGAGCCAGAAGAAGTCTCAGACGATTGTGGAGGAGCCACGATTGGTGCAGCAGCTTCAGGAGGTTGTGGAGCAGCCACAACAAGGGAAGCTGAGAGGAGATCGAGTAGAGACATCTACTCATGCAGAGACATCTAGTAGGGTGAAACTTCGAGCCAGGTGGGCTGAGGGATCACATGCAACCATACCTCCAGGTAGGAGGTGGGGCGGTATAGAGTGATCGTCCCAAGGAGGAGGGGCAGGATCCTTGAGGTACCCACCCTCTTGGATGAGACCTTGCTACGGGAGCCCCGATGTGGAGTAGCAGGAACTGACTGATTGGGTAGGGACATATGTGGATGGAGTGGCAGAGAGAGCAACAGTGTAGGGAATCCCAGGACAGCGCATAGCTAGCAGGCTGCAACAATGCGAGAGGCACAAGTGTTTTGCGCAGTGCTAGGTGGCACAGAGAAGTGTGCAATGGTGCGAGATGCATGGAGATGTTGTAGTAGCATAGATGTCAAGGAGAGAGCACTTGTCAGCATCAGATAAAGCTTTAGCATCAGAGTATGTTCCTAGCCCAACAGAGTGGTCAGTTGGGAGCGTTTTTTGTTCCAAGTGTTGTTGGAGCAAGTGGATCGGGCAAATGTGTTGCATGCAGAACATTCCAGAGTTGCAGGATAGGGGTTGCAGATAATCCATATCTTGTTGAGAGGGAGTGTTGAAAATGCAACAAGATGATGGAGCTTAGTGGAAAGGATTCGCCTTCACTAAGTGGACCCGCAGGCTATTTTTGGCGCAAAGTCTATTTTTAGACATATGGATCATGGTCTATGAGTTGCAGGATGCTATTTGTGGGTGATTGGTCATGTTGGTAAAAATATATGGACTTATAATTTTAGACATATGCGCGGAGTCTAGTTTTAGACTGCTAGGCTAAAAATAGAACAGTCGAATATTATTAGCTTTTAATAATATTTGGACTATAAACATTATCTTATCCTCTTGGAGCACTTCAGTTCGAGCTACGGATGTGGCACATGCAGCTGTCAGAAGGAAATACGCTTTTCTTATGGGTTAGTTGAGCTATTGCATGATGTATTTCAGTTAGAAATCAAGTGATTTTGTTTGGTGGAGTTGATAGAGGAGTTGATGGAGTTGTGTTCAGTTTGACTTGGTTGAACTAGTTGTATTTAGTTTAACTGCAAATACACTAGTGATGAGTGATGTGAATTAATTGTTAATTAATTCACTAATTATTAACTCATAAAGCAACTAAAGGATACATCAGTTAACTCAGTGCATGGACAGTTCAATGGAGACAGGTGTTATAGGTGGAGACTGTTGGAAATAATACTGAGAGGGGGGGTGAATCAGTATTATCTAATAATTTTAATAAATCTTCTTTATTTTTTCTTTGAATTATTTTTGCATGTCAGTACCATAAAATAATGAGCATGAACAAAAGAAAACAGATAGTCACACCAAAGAACACAAGATGTAAGGTGGAAACCCAATGTGGGTGAAAACCACCTGCTGCAATATGTCTCTATCTTCTTTCAAATTAGAAACTCCTTTTACAATGGTTTTGTACTGGTGCAGTCCTTTACCAGTACGCAGGCTGCAACCTGCAGAGAGCTACAACTCTCTCTCTCGTTTTCCAGTCTCTCCTGGAAGGGAGCTACAACCCCCTACTTCTTTTTTTTACAAGGACCACTTTTCATAAATTTTCAAACTCGATCCATAAGCATCAAATGATCATCAAGAATAAGAGAATCACCCAATCAACTGTAGTAACCAGATCAATAATAATAGGACCAAACCCAGAGCACAACAATGATAAACAAAGATTTTAAGAGAAGTAAGCACCCTCCTCAACTGCTCGCCTGCTTACGTAAGCACCCTGCTCAACTGCTGGCCTGCTTACTATACTCACCCTGCTCAACTGCTTGCCTGCTTACAGTACGCACCCTGCTCAACTGCTAGCCTGCTTATGTACGCACCCTGCTCAACTGCTAGCCTGCGTACCTCGCTCTGAGTCCATTGAACTGCCTGCGGACCTATGCACCTGCAACCCTTCTGTGCCTGCGTATGTACGCACCTGCAACCCTTCTGTGCCTGCGTACCTCCGCACCTGCAACCCTTCTGTGCCTGCGTACCTCCGCACCTGCAACCCTTCTGTGCTTGCGTACCTCCGCACCTGCAACCCTTCTGTGCCTGCGTACCGGCGCACCTGAAACGCTTCTTTCCTGCGCACGTATGCACTTTTCTTTCACTGTACCTTCGGGCATAGATGAATTCAAGATTTCAGAAATAACCCAGACAGTCAGATCTACAGATCTGAACATGCACCGAAGAGATCTCGATCCATCAGTAGATTCGCCTTATTTAGATCTAGACATACTCCCAAGAGAGATCATAATATGTCAGATCTAGCCCTCATAAGATATTCAACCCAAAACATGCTCAAGCCAAATGATCTCCTTTGCTTTATATAGGAAAGCTCTTCCTTAAATCATGGATCAATACCACGAGCCGACACCATAATAACACAATACCGTCGGCTAAATACCAAGAGTAAAACATAAGAAAACCCCACATGTGAATTTCTTTTCCTTGAAATGTGTGCACTGGGGGTACGCACCTCCTGAAAGGCTGACCTGGGGGTATGTACGCACTTTATGTAACACTGACCTGCGTGTACGCACCTTATGTAAGGTGTACCTGCGTACCCCTTCTTTTCTTCAATATTTGATAGCTGATCATCAATCTCTGCTGCTGACTTGAAGTACTGTGATCTATCACCTGAATGGGTTGCCATCAAGGACAACACTTTAGCCATAATGCCAACAATCTCCCCCTTTGGACTTGATGGCAACCTCAAACTTCAGCTTCATTCTCCCCCTTTGACATCAAGGGCAAAGGGTTATGCTCCCCCTGAATATGAACCAGATCTGCAACAAGGAACCATAATCCACCATGAAAGAGATAGAGACATATTGTAGCTACTTCCAAGATCTCCTTCTGCACATCCTCCATAATGCCAACAATGCATTATATGCTCCCCCTGAACCTGTACCATCAACCAGAAGAGGTTCAGCAATAAGATGATGCATCAACAACCCCCAGCTTTTGCCTGAGGTATTCAAAAGTGTCCCTGGGCAATGTTTTGGTGAGAATATCAGCAACTTGTTCCTTAGTAGGAACATACTCCAACTTGACCTTCTGTTCAAGCATTTGTTCCCGGAGAAAATGATACTTGATTGGTATGTGCTTGGTTTTTGAATGCATAACAGGATTCTTTGAGATGCTGATTGCACTTGTGTTATCACATAAGATGGGGATTGGTGGTGTACAAGTGATTTGAAAATCCTGCAAAGTCTGCATCATCCAAAGGAGTTGGGTGCAACAAGATGCAGCAGCAACATATTCCGCTTCAGCTGTAGACAAGGCAATCAAACTCTGTTTCTTGCTGAACCAAGATACCAGTCTGGAACCCATAAAGAACGCACCACCACTTGTGCTTTTCCTGTCATCCACGCTTCCGGCCCAATCTGCATCTGTATAAGCATGAAGTGTAAGATCTGTATCTCTAGGATACCATAAGCCATAATTTTGAGTCCCTTGAAGATATTTGAAAATTCTCTTCACTGCCTGAAGATGAGTCTCCTTCGGATTTGCCTGAAATCTTCCAACTATTCCAACTGCATGCATGATGTCTGGTCGGGTACCTGTCAAATAAAGTAAACTTCCAATCATAGATCTGTAGGTTGGTTGATGTACTGCTGCAGATTCATCATTTGCACTGAGGCTACATCCTGTGACCATGGGTGTACATACTGGTTTTGCATCTTCCATACCATATTTCTTCAAAATCTGTTTGAGATACTTGGTTTGAGATTAAAAGATTCCTCCTTCTTTTTGTTGGATTTGCAAACCAAGGAAATATGTCAGTTCTCCTAGCAAGGACATTTCAAATTCTTTCTGCATGACCAAGGCAAAGTTTTGACTCATAGCTTCTTCATTGCTCCCAAAAATAATGTCATCTACATACACAACAAGTATTAGCAATTTGTCATTTTCAACTTTTATATAAAGATTGCTATCTGCCGATCCTTTTGAAAAGCCTTGTTGATGAAGATATTTGTCCAAACGGTAGTACCAAGCCCTTGGAGCTTGTTTGAGACCATAGAGAGCCTTTTTCAATCTGCATACAAGATTTGGATCATTTCCAAGAATGAACCCATCTGGCTGTTCAATGTACACTTCTTCTTCCAAGTCTCCATTCAGAAAGGCTGATTTCACGTCCATTTGAAGTACTTTGAAGTTTTGAAAACTTGAGAGAGCAAGGAACATTCGGATGGCCTCAAGTCTTGCAACAGGAGCAAACGTTTCTTCAAAGTCTATTCCTTCTTGCTGCGCATACCCTTTACAAACAAGTCTGGCTTTGTTTCTAATTACTTCTCCATTTTCATTCAATTTGTTTTTGAAGACCCATTTTGTCCCGATAACATTCTTATCTTTTGGTCTAGGAACCAGCTCCCAAGTGTTGTTCTTTTCGATCTGCTTAAGTTCTTCATCCATTGCTTTCACCCAACATTCATCTTTGCATGCCTCTTTCACATTTTGTGGTTCAGTAGAGGAGAGTAATGCCAAATAGCTTGAAGCTTCTGCAACTGTTCTTCTTGTTTGTACACCTGCTTCTTTCTGCCCCATAATCTGAGATTCTGGATGGTTCTTCTGAACATATCTGGATGGAGTCTTTTCTTCTATTCTTGTTTGCTCCTCATGTTCTTCTTGAGGTTCTTCTTCTTCATCATTCTGTCGTTGGGGGTAGCCTTCATCTTCTTCGATGTCTTCATGATGTACTTGCCTAGGAATGTATCCCTTCTCATCAACCACTACATCAATGCTATCAACAATTTTGCCAAGTCTTTTATTGTAGAATTTGTATGCTTTGCTATGTGGAGAGTAACCAAGAAGAATGCCTTCATCTGCTCTAGGTTCAAGTTTGCCAAGCTGCTCATCAGTATTCTTGATATAGCATTTGCTCCCAAAGATTTTGAAGTGCTTTACTGAAGGAGTCCTACCACTCCAGAGCTCATGAGGAGTTTGAGGGTTGTTCACCCGGACATTTGTTTTGTTGAAAATAACAACTGTAGCATGTGCAGCTTCACCCCAAAAAGTTGCGGGAGTTCCTGACTCATCAAGCATAGCACGAGCCATTTGTTGGACTGTTCTGTTCATTCTTTCCACAACTCCATTTTGCTGAGGAGTTCTTGCTGTAGAGAATTCTCTTCTTATCCCATGTTCTTCACAGAAATCGAAAAATTCATTTGAAGTAAATTCCCCACCTCTGTCGGATCTGAGGTACTTTATTTTTTGACCTGATTCATTTTCAACCAAGGCTTTGAAGGATTTGAATTTTTCGAATGCTTCATCTTTGTGCTTCATAAGTCCTAACCAGACAAACCTGGAGAAATCGTCAATGAATAATATCAAGTATTCTTCTCCTCGAGGTGTTCTTTTCTTGAAAGGACCACAGGTATCTGTATGTACTAGCTCAAGAGGCATGCTAGCTGATCCTTCTTTCTCTGGAAAGTTAGTTCTGGTTTGTTTTCCAAACTGACATGATTTGCATATGGTGTTGTCAGGAATTTTGATATCTGGAAGATCGCGAACTGCCTGATATTTGCATGCTTTCCTTATTTGTGAAAAGCTTAGATGTCCCAACCTCCGATGCCATAACCAGTGCTCATCATCCTTGCTCAGATAGCATTGTTGTTGTCCTTCTTCAAATATGTACAGATTATTTGGAGTTCTTTTTCCTTTGATCACTGTTTTACCTGTATCAAGATCACGAACAAGACATCCATTTGATCTGAATATAACCTCGGTTCTTTGATCACACATCTGGCTGACACTTAGAAGATTATGTTTCAATCCATCAACATACAAAACATTTCCAGCCTTGACCTTTTCTTTTAACTGAGCAATGCCTTTTCCTTTTATAGTTGCAGGAGTATCATTTCCAAAAGAGACTTTCTTTCCCTTTTCTAGAGTAGAATAAGACTCAAGTTTTTCTTTATCACCTGTCATATGCTTCGAACATCCACTGTCAATGTACCATAGATTTTCCTGTCCCTCTGCATAAAATGCTATCCCACATCTTTCTGTTTGAGGTTCCTTTATTCTCCATGTTTTGGTGCTTGAGGCTTGTTCCTTGTTTTGCTGAAACCTGATCCTGCATTCAGAGTCTTCATGACCAAAGTTATTGCAAATAGAACATTCAACTTCATTTTCAAGAACCGAAAAGTTGTTATAGGTCCTTTTTGTAATCCCCGTCATACTTCTTTGTTTTTGAGCTTCCCTAGTCATGATCGTTTTATATGCAACACATTGAGCTGCTTTGTGACCAAAGTTATGGCAAGAAAAGCATTGTCCATTGAAGAAACTTCTACGGTTATCGAATCTACCAGCCAATTGATTGTAATTTCTATTGTCATCTATTCTTGAACCAAATTGAGAAGATTTTACATGTGGCTGGTTGTAGCTTTTGTTCACCCTTAAGATGGATTGCCCCTGATAGTTTCTGTTTGTAATTCGTCCCTGCTTTACCTGATGATCTTCATTGTGCTTTTGCTCATTTCTTCTTGCTGCATCAAGATAACTTTTTGAGGTGGATGCTTGAGAAGTTTCTCCATTATAGCCCAGACCTGTCTTGTTTAGTGGAGACCACTGCACATTGATAATCTCATCCAAAGTTTCAGATCCTTTGACAAACTTGAGATTAATAGCTTTTGTTTTCTCAATCTCTTTTCTAAGACCAACAATTTCACCTTCTAATTTTTCAAGATGTTTTTCCTTTTCATCAATTTGAAATTGGAGAGTATCAATGATCATGTTCTTTTCTTCTATACATCTCTTGAGTCTAGTAATTTCATCATAAAGGTTATCCACATTTATAGCATCCATATAATCATCATCTTCAAATGCCATTAACAACTTATATTCATTACCTTGTTCATCTTCATCACTGTTTGATAGACCATCACTATCTTCATGAGTGTAGTAGCTTTTCTTATTTGCATTCTGTTTCTTGTTCCTTCTAGCAGGTTCCTTTCCTTTATCCTTATAAGGACATTTTGCAGCATAATGACCTACTCTTCCACAAGCAAAGCATTTAAAAGGTAACTTACCTCTGAACCTTCCAGAACCCCTTTGAAGATTACTGACAAAATTTGATTCTTCTTCCTCTTCTTCTGGGACGTGGCTCGCTTCATAATAATCTCCTTTGTCTGATGCCTTGAAAGCAGCTTCTCTTCTGTCTGATGGACCTCCCTTTCTCATTTCATAAGCAGTTAGAATTCCATGTAGCCGAGACATAGTAAGAATTCATAGATTTTCCTTTTCTTCTATTGCAGATACTTTAGATTCAAACTTGGGGGACAATGATCTTAGAACCTTTTCAACCACAATGGCCTCTTTTATTTCTTCACCCAAATTTTTCATACAGTTAACAACCTCATCTACCCGAAGAAAATAGTTAGCCACACTTTCATCATTATACATTTTGAGAGTCTCATACTGAATTCTGAGAGTTTGAAGTTTAGCACGCTTTACCTATTCATCTCCTTCATAGCTCGTGACAATTTTGTCCCATATCTCTTTTGCGGATTTATAGTGCATTACCTTCATGAATTCTGATTGAGATATACATCCTAATAGAGTACTGACTGCTTTCGCATTTGTTTCATACTTCTTTTTCTCGGCTGCATCTGTAGGAGTAGCTGAAGGAAAAGCGTAGCCTGTCTCTACAATGTCCCAAACTTCTGTACCAAGAGATTGAAGATAGGCAGTAACTCTTACCTTCCAATAGTTGAAGTTTGTCCCATCAAAAACCGGTGGCCTGATTGATGCTTCTCTCTCGTAGTTGCTCATGATGAACGATCTTCCTTCAAGCGATCAAGCTTCTCTGAAGGACCTGCTCTGATACCAATTGTTGGAAATAATACTGAGAAGGGGGGTGAATCAGTATTATCTAATAATTTTAATAAATCTTCTTTATTTGTTCTTTGAATTATTTTTGCATGTCAGTACCATAAATAATGAGCATGAACAAAAGAAAACATATAGTCACACCAAAGAACACAAAATGTAAGGTGGAAACCCAATGTGGGTGAAAACCACCTGCTGCAATATGTCTCTATCTTCTTTCAAATTAGAAACTCCTTTTACAATGGTTTTGTACTGGTGCAGTCCTTTACCAGTACGCAAGCTGCAACCTGCAGAGAGCTACAACTCTCTCTCTCGTTTTCCAGTCTCTCTTGGAAGGGAGCTACAACCCCCTACTTCTTTTTTTTACAAGGACCACTTTTCATAAATTTTCAAACTCGATCCATAAGCATCAAATGATCATCAAGAATAAGAGAATCACCCAGTCAATTGTAGTAACCAGATCAATAATAATAGGACCAAACCCAGAGCACAACAATGATAAACAAAGATTTTAAGAGAAGTAAGCACCCTGCTCAACTGCTCGCCTGCTTACGTAAGCACCCTGCTCAACTGCTGGCCTGCTTACTGTACTCACCCTGCTCAACTGCTTGCCTGCTTACAGTACGCACCCTGCTCAACTGCTAGCCTGCTTATGTACGCACCTGCTCAACTGCTAGCCTGCGTACCTCGCTCTGAGTCCATTGAACTGCCTGCGGACCTATGCACCTGCAACCCTTCTGTGCCTACGTATGTACGCACCTGCAACCCTTCTGTGCCTGCATACCTCCGCACCTGCAACCCTTCTATGCCTGCGTACCTCCGCACCTGCAACCCTTCTGTGCCTGCGTACCTCCGCACCTGCAACCCTTCTATGCCTGTGTACCGGCGCACCTGAAACGCTTCGTTCCTGCGCACGTACGCACTTTTCTTTCACTGTACCTGCATACCTTCGGGCATAGATGAATTCAAGATTTCAGAAATAACCCAGACAGTCAGATCTACAGATCTGAACATGCGCCGAAGAGATCTCGATCCATCAGTAGATTCGCCTTATTTAGTTCTAGACATACTCCCAAGAGAGATCATAATATGTCAGATCTAGCCCTCATAAGATATTCAACCCAAAACATGCTTAAGCCAAATGATCTCCTTTGCTTTATATAGGAAAGCTCTTCCTTAAATCATGGATCAATACCACGAGCCAACACCATAATAACACAATACCGTCAGCTAAATACCAAGAGTAAAACATAAGAAAACCCCACATGTGAATTTCTTTTCCTTGAAATGTGTGCACTAGGGGTACGCACCTCCTGAACGGCTGACCTGCGGGTATGTACGCACTTTATGTAACACTGACCTGCGTGTACGCACCTTATGTAAGGTGTACCTGCGTACCCCTTCTTTTCTTTAATATTTGATAGCTGATCATCAATCTCTGCTGCTGACTTGAAGTACTGTGATCTATCACCTGAATGGGTTGCCATCAAGGACAACACTTTAGCCATAATGCCAACAGAGATTGATCAGAGCAGGTCCTTCAGAGAAGCTTGATTGCTTGAAGGTAGATCGTTCATCATGAGCAACTACGAGAGAGAAGCATCAATCAGGCCACCGGTTTTTGATGGGACAAAATTCAATTATTGGAAGGTAAGAGTTACTGCCTATCTTCAATCTCTTGGTACAGAAGTTTGGGACATCGTAGAGACAGGCTACGCTTTTCCTTCAGCTACTCCTACAGATGCAGCTGAGAAAAAGAAGTATGAAACAAATGCGAAAGCAGTCAGTACTCTATTAGGATGTATATCTCAATCAGAATTCATGAAGGTAATGCACTATAAATCCGCAAAAGAGATATGGGACAAAATTGTCATGAGCTATGAAGGAGATGAACAGGTAAAGCGTGCTAAACTTCAAACTCTCAGAATTCAGTATGAGACTCTCAAAATGTATAATGATGAAAGTGTGGCTAACTATTTTCTTCGGGTAGATGAGGTTGTTAATTGTATGAAAAATTTGGGTGAAGAAATAAAAGAGGCTATTGTGGTTGAAAAGGTTCTAAGATCATTGTCCCCCAAGTTTGAATCTAAATTATCTGCAATAGAAGAAAAGGAAAATCTACGAATTCTTACTATGTCTCAGCTACATGGAATTCTAACTGCTTATGAAATGAGAAAGGGAGGTCCATCAGACAGAAGAGAAGCTGCTTTCAAGGCATCAGGCAAAGGAGATTATTATGAAGCGAGCCACGTCCCAGAAGAAGAGGAAGAAGAATCAAATTTTGTCAGAAATCTTCAAAGGGGTTCTGGAAGGTTCAGAGGTAAGTTACCTTTTAAATGCTTTTCTTGTGGAAGAGTAGGTCATTATGCTGCAAAATGTCCTTATAAGGATAAAGGAAAGGAACCTGCTAGATGGAACAAGAAACAGAATGCAAGTAAGAAAAGCTACTACACTCATGAAGATAGTGATGGTCTATCAAACAGTGATGAAGATGAACAAGGTAATGAATATAAGTTGTTAATGGCATTTGAAGATGATGATTATATGGATGCTATAGATGTGGATAACCTTTATGATGAAATTACTAGACTCAAGAGATGTATAGAAGAAAAGAACATGATCATTGATACTCTACAATTTCAAATTGATGAAAAGGAAAAACATCTTGAAAAATTAGAAGGTGAAATTGTTGGTCTTAGAAAAGAGATTGAGAAAACAAAAGCTATTAATCTCAAGTTTGTCAAAGGATCTGAAACTTTGGATGAGATTATCAATGTGCAGCGGTCTCCACTAAACAAGACAGGTCTGGGCTATAATGGAGAAACTTCTCAAGCATCCACCTCAAAAAGTTATCTTGATGCAGCAAGAAGAAATGAGCAAAAGCACAATGGAGATCATCAGGTAAAGCAGGGACGAATTACAAGCAGAAACTATGAGGGGCAATCCATCTTAAGGGTGAACAAAAGCTACAACCAGCCACAGGTAAAATCTTCTCAATTTGGTTCAAGAATAGATGACAATAGAAATTACAATCAATTGGCTGGTAGATTCGATAACCGCAGAAGTTTCTTCAATGGACAATGCTTTTCTTGCCATAACTTTGGTCACAAAGCAGCTCAATGTGTTGCATATAAAACGATCATGACTAGGGAAGCTCAAAAACAAAGAAGTATGACGGGGATTACAAAAAGGACCTATAACAACTTTTCGGTTCTTGAAAATGAAGTTGAATGTTCTATTTGCAATAACTTTGGTCATGAAGACTCTGAATGCAGGAGCAGGTTTCAGCAGAAAAAGGAACAAGCCTCAAGCACCAAAACATGGAGAATAAAGGAACCTCAAACAGAAAGATGTGGGATAGCATTTTATGCAGAGGGACAGGAAAATCTATGGTACATTGACAGTGGATGTTCGAAGCATATGACAGGTGATAAAGAAAAACTTGAGTCTTATTCTACTCTAGAAAAGGGAAAGAAAGTCTCTTTTGGAAATGATACTCCTGCAACTATAAAAGGAAAAGTCATTTCTCAGTTAAAAGAAAAGGTCAAGGCTGGAAATGTTTTGTATGTTGATGGATTGAAACATAATCTTCTAAGTGTCAGCCAGATGTGTGATCAAAGAACCGAGGTTATATTCAGATCAAATGGATGTCTTGTTCGTGATCTTGATACAGGTAAAACAATGATCAAAGGCAAAAGAACTCCAAATAATCTGTACATATTTGAAGAAGGACAACAACAATGCTATCTGAGCAAGGATGATGAGCACTGGTTATGGCATCGGAGGTTGGGACATCTAAGCTTTTCACAAATAAGGAAAGCATGCAAATATCAAGCAGTTCGCGATCTTCCAGATATCAAAATTCCTGACAACACCATATGCAAATCATGTCAGTTTGGAAAACAAACCAGAACTAACTTTCCAGAGAAAGAAGGATCAGCTAGCATGCCTCTTGAGCTAGTACATACAGATACATGTGGTCCTTTCAGGAAAAGAACACCTTGAGGAGAAGAATACTTGATATTATTCATTGACGATTTCTCCAGGTTTGTCTAGTTAGGACTTATGAAGCACAAAGATGAAGCATTCGAAAAATTCAAATCCTTCAAAGCCTTGGTTGAAAATGAATCAGGTCACAAAATTAAGTGCCTCAGATCCGACAGAGGTGGGGAATTTACTTCAAATGAATTTTTCGATTTCTGTGAAGAACATGGGATAAGAAGAGAATTCTCTACAGCAAGAACTCCTCAGCAAAATGGAGTTGTGGAAAGAATGAACAGAACAGTCCAACAAATGGCTCGTGCTATGCTTGATGAGTCAGGAACTCCCGCAACTTTCTGGGGTGAAGCTGCACATGCTGCAGTTGTTATTCTCAACAAAACAAATGTCCGGGTGAACAACACTCAAACTCCTCATGAGCTCTGGAGTGGTAGGACTCCTTCAGTAAAGCACTTCAAAATCTTTGGGAGCAAATGCTATATCAAGAATACTGATGAGCAGCTTGGCAAACTTGAACCTAGAGCAGATGAAGGCATTCTTCTTGGTTACTCTCCACATAGCAAAGCATACAAATGCTACAATAAAAGACTTGGCAGAATTGTTGACAGCATTGATGTAGTGGTTGATGAGAAGGGATACATTCCTAGGCAAGTACATCATGAAGACATCGAAGAAAATGAAGGCTACCCCCAACGACAGAATTGTAGAGCCTCTAACTTGCACCTAATTATCTATCATTGCATACAACTTTTCCTCACTTATCCCTCTCTTTTGCCCTATTTTCCTCATAAACCTATCTAGATCATTACATTTGATGTCTTTAAGCATGATAGGTTAACTTTGCTAATGTTTGACTGTTTGTCTAGATTTTTGACATATGCACAGAGATTCCGCAGCTGTCTGGCAATTCCGCAGCCATTCGACAATTCCGCAGCCTTTTCATTGATCTCTATGTTCCACGTGTCATTTTGAAAAACGAATCACATGGGCACGTGGGAATGAAGGTGTTAAAGGTTCCTATGCTATTGGTTCGGTCAGCAACGCCACGCACACCTCCGGTCAACGTGGATCAAACTTCGGTCAACAAAGCCAGCTCAAACGGTGCTGCGTGAGCTGAAAGGTCACGTCACTCCAGATGGCGATTCCTCCACGCTACGCAGGTTATGGGAGACAGGATCCAACCTTAGATTCAACCTCCATGACGACCGTACCCTCCAGATAACACACGGACCTGTTTACGTGTTGTTGTACCATTTAATTAGCATGACTGTCAGTTAATTTCTAGTTTCATGTTTTACGCAGTAGGCAGTTGTTCATACGCCTATAAAATCCAGCGTCTGCACACGCTTAAGGATTAGTTTTTAGTTGCTTTGTTTATGTAATTGCTACAATTTTAGCGTATACAAAAACTCTATTTTGAAGCTGCTGTTTCATCACTTTTTACTGTAATTTCTGCATATGAGTTAATAGAAGACTGTGCTGTTTTGACTCTTTCAAGTAGCTGATCTTTCCTTGGGTTTTGTGGATGGAGGGCCCCCATTCATAACAGCCTTTGTACAGTAAATTTGCCTTTATGTTCTTGCCATTTCCTTCTTTTGAATTCAGCAATTTTCCTTTTCTTTAAAACATGTACAGTTTTGATTTACTTTCACTGTCATTTCATTTCCAGCATTTACTTTAACTGATCAAGATTGTTTTCTGCAGGTGTTAGCCCAGGATTGTGTGTCTTTGTTGTATTTGCTTTATCTCTAATGGTATTTTCAGCTGTCATATTCATAGTTGCTGCCTTTATTCTGTTTTTCTAGCTTGATTTCTAGTTTAGTTTCTCAAGTTGTATGCTAACATATTGATGGTCTCCTTATCATAAGTTGTTCATCTTTAAGAAATCAGAATACTAATAAATTACAGCTTGCTTTGGGTAGTTTTTGACTTATATCACTAACTCTTTCTTCACTTGTTACACATTACAATGTATGTTGGAAGCAGAATGTTGGAGAGAGGCACAGTGGTGTTATAATTTGTCATCTTAGAGCTTGATTACTTTTTAGACTTATATCTAACTACTTCTTAATCGTGTCTCACATAGTACTATATGTTGGAAGTAGAGTGTTAGGAAGAGATGAACATTATAATTGGTATTTAAAGTGGTTTTTCTTACCTTTTTATTGCAGCAGCATGAGTAGTGACTAGTGCCATTAGAAAGTGGTTTTTATGCTTTGCTTTCAGTTTCATTTCAAGTTATTTCTTTCAATCTCTTTCTTTGCAAGTTTAGAAGGTAGTTAGAAACCACCAGTTACACATACTCACTCATTTAGAAACCACCAGTAACACAAACTCACTCATTTAGAAATCACCTTACACACACTATCACTCATCTGTTTATAAAACCTCCATTCCATCTTAGGAAGATAAATTGACCACAAACAACACCCCCAAACGACAAAAAGATCTAAGAGGTTACTTAAGTATATACTGTACACCTTCACTTCATCAGCTTACGAGCCCCGGGTTGACAATTTATGATAGCAATTTAGACAACACTAAATTGACTAAACATTTTGGCACCGTTGCCGGGGAAGTGAAATTAAGTAGCCATATTCTTAGAAAAAAAAAGCATAAAATTTCAAGAAAAGAAGTTGATAACCTATCAAAGTATGCTCTCCTCTTGCACTTCAAAGTGATCTGGAGGATCAGAAAAGAGAAAGTTATTGATTTAGTAGTTTCTTGAGTATGCTCTCTTCTTGCACCTAGAGTGACCTGGAAGATCAGAAAAAGAACTATTAACTTGACTTGAAGAAAAATAATAAAAAATGACATGCATAGAGCTAGAGATTCTAGGGGAAGGTTTTTAGCAAGAGCTCGAAGTTCAATTTTTACAAGTCCATCTGCTTCAAGGGATAGACAAGAGACACCTCCCTCATCTCCAACCGACACTCCTAGCCCTAGAATTCCTGGAATTCAAGAGCCAAGAATTGACTCTCCCACACCTTCTATTGAATTTGAACCAGGAAGAGACCCTTCTCTTTCTCCTACAGAAAGACCAATTGTAATTGAGGAAGTAGAATCATCTGAAGAAGAAGGGGAAATCTCTTCTCATTCACCCTTTGTAGAAGAACCAGAAGATTTTGAAATCCCTAGGGGAACCATCATGACAGAGGAAGAAGGAGGTGGTAGAGGTAGAGGTAGAGGAGGAGGAGGAAACAACAACAACAATGGAGGAGGTAGAGGTCCCCTTGGAGGAGGAAATAGAGATGGGGATAACTCATTTGGGTTTCCTATTGTTAATGAGGATTCCCGAGCTACTATGAAAAACATATCGCCATCTGTCCTCCCAAATTTCCATGGGTTAAGAACTGAGGACCCTGAAACATTTTTATTTGAGTTTGAAGTTGTGTGTCAAACTTATGACTATCTGGATGACTCTCAGAAACTCAAATTGTTCCCTTCAACACTGAAAGATCAAGCTTTGAAATGGTTCATGGGGTTACTCACTCAATCCATTAGGTCTTGGGATGAGATGAAACAAACATTTTTGGATAGGTATCTGGACTATTGCATGCCTACTAATCACAAGGACAAGGTATTTAAAATGATACAAAGAGAAGATGAGAGCTAAGAATATTTACTTGAAAGATTTCAATATAACCTGAAAAGAGCAAAAATGAGTAATTTGGATGAAGAGACCTTAAAAGCCCTCCTATTAAAACCCATTAGAGATGAATGGATAGATATCTTGAACATGATGGGGAAAGGGGATAAATCTCAACTTTCACTCAATGATATAGCAGAACTATGTATCCATCTCTCAAGGGGCAAATCAAAAACTCAAAAAGGGCCTAGAGATCCTTCTCTCCTTAGAGCAAATAAATCTGCAACGGGATCAGTAAGTAGGGCTGAAATCGGCAATATGCTTGATGAATTCAAAACTGACATCTTAGGGAGTCTTAGTGAACAATTAGATACCCTTAAGATTCACAATAAACAAAAAGCAGAAGCTGAGGCTTTGGCCATTTTTTGCCCGAAATGTAGAAAGAAACATGCTTTAAGGGAATGTCCCTTGGATGCACACGTTGTAGAAACATGCGTAATTTGCTCAGAAACTCACGAGACCAAGGATTTTCCTTCAATTCCTGGCCTCAAAGCAGTCTTTCAAGAAGATCCAAATACACTTGAATCTCTCTGTTTTGTTGCAAGGAGACCTTGGCAAGGGCAACAGAATCAAGGGTTTAACAACTCTATGAATTTTCAACCCCAACCAAATTGGAATCCTTGGCAACAACCTTGGCCTCAACCTCAAAATCCTTTTCAATCATGGATGCAAAGCATGCAAAATCCTTATGGGAGATTTGCTCAATTCTATCAATATCCTCCATCTTTTCAGAACCAGCAAGCTCCACAACTTCCAAATCAAGGTCAACAACTATCATTGCCATACCCTCAACAACAACAACCTCCTCCACAAAATCAAAATTCTCAACTCTTGCTTCAATCCCAACAGAAGTCAAATCAACTTCCCTCTCAGCCATTACCAAATCCCAATAATAGGAACCCTCAAAATGCTTACATGATGGAAGGTCAACCATTCCCTACCTATATGGTTGTTCCTCTCAATGAAGTACAACTCAGATCAGGTAGAATCCTAGATCAACCTTCTACAAATGTTCAACAGCCAAGCATTTCTGAGGAAGAATCTCTTAAAGTCAATAAGGGTTCTGAAGTATCACTTCAAAACCAAAATATCCAAAAAGAAAAAGAAAAAGAATCAACCCCCACAACTCCCATAGTTGAGCAACCGACATATTTAGCTACACCTCCTTTTCCTGAAAGATTACAAATTGACAAAGGAGTGGAAAAACAAATTTGGTTGCCTGACTATAGTTTTCTAGATGAATTGAAGAATGTTTGTATCAAGATCCCCTTGTTACAAGCCATTAAGGAAATTCCCACTCTAGCAAAGACAATAAAGGAGTTGAGTTTGAAGAAAATAGGAAAGAGAACCAGAGATACCAAAAGGATACATCTGGTTGGAAAAATTGCAGACATTATGATGGGTAAGATTACCATGCAAAAGTATGTGGATCCCGGTAGCCCTATTGTCAAAACTTATATTAATGGGGTTGAAATCCCAAATACTTTGATTGACTTAGGAGCCGCTATCAACATCATGAGTAGACAGACCATGGATCAGTTAAAGCTTCCTAACCTTCTCTTTACACCTACTTTACTGCAACTTGCAGATCGATCAATTATTAAACCTGATGGTGTATTGGAAGACATTCCAGTCTCCCTAGACTCTTGGGAATATCCAGTTGATTTTATGATTTTAACTCCCAAGAACAATCTAGGAGGACATCCTCTTATCTTAGGAAGACCTTGGCTAGCAACAGCTGATGCTTTTATCAGTTGTAGGTCTGGGGACATGTATATATCAGATGGTAATTCCACCAAGAAATTCAACTTGTATCCTCCAGCAAAGGCAATAACAGAAATAGGAGAAGATGAGTGGGTCGATGATGAGGATACTGTACAACCTGTTCTAACCATCTCTGAGATCAGTGAAGACAATCAAATCCTAAATACATTAGAAAATTTTGAAATATCTTTAGAATATGACTCTACACAGTTTCAGTTAGATGCGGACATTGAATATCTCTCCTCTAGACAGATGTCTCTCTTCTCAATGGAAGAGTTTGGTAGTTCTACAGTTGAAATCCTTCCAGGAAAAACATTGAATATTAATAGAAAATTGGAAGGACCACAACAAGAAAAATTAACCAAACTTTTGCAAAAACATTCTACTGAATTTGCATGGGAATACACTGACATGAAAGGAATCGATCCTAAGACTTGTATTCATCACATCTATATTGAAGAAAACAGCAGACCTATTAGGCAACCGCAGAGAAGGATGAATCCAAACCTTAGGGAAATCGTGAAAGAAGAACTCCAGAAATTACTCAAGGTAAACTTCATTTACCCCATTTCAGATAGCCAATGGGTTTCTCCCTTGGTTATAGTGCCCAAAAAGAATGGTAAATGGAGAGTTTGCATTGATTATCGAGAATTGAACAAGGCAACCTTAAAGGATCATTTCCCTCTACCTTTTATTGATCAGGTACTAGACACTTTAGCAGGTAAAAAGTATTTCTCATTCTTGGATGGTTTTAGTGGGTATAATCAAATTCAGGTGGCACCTGAAGATCAAGATAAGACCACATTCACCTGTCCATGGGGAACTTTTGCCTATCGAGTACTCCCTTTTGGATTATGCAATGCACCTGCTACTTTTCAAAGGGCTGTATTAGGTATCTTTTCAGATCTAATCCATGATTGTGTAGAGGTCTATATGGATGATTTTACAGTTTACGGTAATACATTTGAAGAAGCTTTGGAAAATTTGGAAAAAGTACTGATAAGATGTAAGGAAACAAATCTTTCTTTAAGTCATGAAAAGTGTTTTATGATGTTTACTGAAGGGATTGTTTTAGGACATCATATTTCAGGAGATGGGATTAAGGTTGATAGATCCAAAGTGGAAGTCATCTCCAAGTTACCTGTTCCAAATTGCCAGAAAGATGTTAAAATTTTTCTTGGGTTTACTGGATATTACAGAAGATTTATTGAAAACTTCACTAAGATAGCATCTCCTCTTTTCAAATTGCTTACCAAAGACTGTGAGTTCAAATGGGATCCTGAGTGTCAGTCTGCCTTTGAAACTTTAAAGACTAGAATATCTGAAGCACCCATCTTAAGGGGGCCAAATTGGAAACTCCCTTTCCACATTTCTATTGATGCTTCAGATACGGCTCTAGGAGCTGTCTTGGGACAAAAGGATTTGATCCCTTATGCCATTTATTGCACTAGTAAAAATTTGACTCCCACTGAGTTAAATTACACTGTGACTGAAAAAGAATTTCTAGCCGTTGTTCATGAAATTAACAAGTTTAGACATTATATAACCGGCTATGAAACTTTTGTCCATACTGATCACTTTGCAATTAGATATCTCATGAACAAACCTGTTACTAATGGCAGAGTTACAAGATGGCTTTTACTTTTACAAGAATTCAACATTACTGTGTTAGATAGACCTGGGAAACAAAACACAGTAGCTGATTTCTTGTCTAGAATCCAAAACACTAATGAAGATTCTCCAGTAGAAGATAAGTTTCCAGATGAATACTTGTTTGCAGTAACTACCAAGACTCCTTGGTATGCAGATATTGCTAATTATCTAGTTACAGGGAAGCTACCTCTACACTTATTTCCTAATGAGAAAAGGAAAATCATTCAGGAGAGTTCACATTATTCTTGGATTTCTAATGAATTGTTCAAAACAGGGCCAGATTGTATAATCAGAAGATTTGTTCGGGAAGATGAAATGCCTGACATCCTTAAGGCATGTCATGATGAACCATGTGGCGGACACTTTGCTGACAAGAGGACAACCTATAAAATCCTTTCTCTAGGATATTATTGGCCTTCTCTCTTTAAAGATGCAAAGCAGTATGTTAGAAGGTGCGACAGCTGCCAAAGAGTTGGGAGACCAACTCCTTCAAATGAAATGCCACTACAGCCACAGGTATGCATCGAACCCTTTGAGAAATGGGCTCTAGATTTCGTTGGACCTATTAATCCACCATCAAAGCAAAAGAAGTATATATTGGTTTGTACTGCTTATGTTACTAAGTGAGTAGAAGCCAAGGCATTGCCTTCTGCCACTGAAAATTTAGTTGTTCAATTTCTTTTTGAGGATATTTTTACTCGTTTTGGTGTCCCAAGAGAAATTGTGACAGATCAGGGAAGCCAATTTACATCTAAATTGATGGAGAAGCTGATGGAGGAATATAAGATCAAGCACAGAACATCTACTCCATACCATCCGCAATCAAATGGTCAAGTGGAATCTACCAATAAAGTTCTTGAAGGCATTATCACCAAGACTGTTCATCTTCATAGAAGAGATTGGGCGAAAAGGCTTCCTGAAGCCTTATGGGCCTATAGAACTACGTGGAGGAACACAACAGGACATTCTCCCTATGAACTTGTTTATGGGAAGGAAGTCCTGCTCCCCATTGAGTTCCAAATCAAGACCTTCAAGATGGCAGTCCAATTGGGGATGAGCCTCTCAAGAGCCCAAAAACACAGAATGGACCAGCTAAATGAGCTAGATGAAATAAGACAAGATGTAATTCTAAGGACCGATCTAGTTCAGCACCAAAGAACTAAATGGCATGATCGACACATCAAAGAAAGAAAGTTTCAGAAAGGAGATTGGGCACTATTGTTTGATTCCAAATTTAAGGACTTCAAAGGAAAATTTCAAACTCATTGGCTTGGGCCATATGAGATTGATGAAGTCTTTAAAAATGGAGCAGTTCGAGTGAAAACTATTGATGAATTTCATACTCCTCTTATTGTGAATGGCCATCGCTTGAAGATCTACCAGAAGCCACTCTCAAAAGAGGAATTTGTCAAGTTGTTTAAAGAAGATTCTGCAATCAGGTTGGTGGAGAAGGATTCTTCTCCTCCATCAGCCTAATCTTTGGTTTTTGAAAAAAAAAAAATGTATAAGCCTGAAAACCAATCTCTGATTGACAGTCTTATGCAGAAAATCTGAGGTGAAAATCAGGGTCACCTGACACCTCATATTTTCCAAAAAAAAAAAAAAAATCTCTCTCTTCTCCTTATTCCATCTCATTTCGCCATTTCATCCACTTCATTCACCATCTCATTCATCCAATCACTCTCACTCCACCTCATTTCTTTCCATCCATCCATCCATTACATTCCATCTCACCAATAAAGTCATTGTCAGATTTATTTCACACAGCTAAAGTTGTTTTGTGCAGACAGAGGGTATCACTGCAGTTTCCGCAGCTGAGGAGCAATTCCGCAGCCAACATCCCAATTCCGCAGCCGATACACTTTCTGCACCTGCATAAAAAAAAAACACAATCTGTTTTAAGAAGGAATCTGCAGTCCAAAAGTCATCAGCAATAATTGAAAAAAGGTCATGTAGCAGCAATAAACAATGAAAGGTTAGTGTCAGATGAGCAAAAGGAATCAAAGCGCGGATACATAAGGTATGATCTAATTTCTAAACCTACGATTATAACATTTTGCATGGTTTACAGATTGTGTTTTTAGCCATTTAATGTAATGATTACCAATCCTTTCCATTACTCGACCGGAAATCCACGTATCTCTCAGCCTTAACGGTCCCTATTCATCACGATTTTAAAACTCAAACACGGCTGCTCTTCCATTAAAACTCTTGTACCTGAGTGACGTAGACAATTGTACTACGGCTCTCTGCATTATGATTCTGCAGCCAAATGTACACTCATGACCGATGTCTAAGGGACTTAACCGTTTCTTCCCATTATTCATAACCCTCCTACGCATGTATAATCTCATTCACGCTGTTGATTCACTTCCGCATTTCCCTTGTTTTTCACTACTCTGCCACCGTAACCATACTCTGTTTCATTTTTTCTCCTCTGCTAAACTTTGACCACTGTTGTGAGTGTATTACGGCTGTTATGTTGAAGTCGTAAATCTATTGTGTTGAAGCCACTATTGAAGCCGTATAACCCTTTCTCCAAAGTATTAAAACAGAGCTGTAAGACAAGCCAGAGAGCTGATGGGTAAACTTTTGAGGGCAGAGCCAGAGGGCTCCAAATTTTTGGAAGGATATCCCCAAATCAAAGACGCTTTGCAGAAGGCAAATTGGCTCCAGTGCATCCAAAAATTCAAGGGTTACCATAGAGAGGTCACAAAGGCTTTTGCACGTTCTTTCAAAGACAAAGACAACCAAGTAGAGATAGGAGATCTGAAATTTAGAGTCACCGAAAGTAGTTTAGCACAGGCCACTTCACTACCACAAACTGGGGAGAGATGGTTCAAAAACCGATCAGTAAAAGACCAGCAATGGAAGCAAATTCTGAAGAATCTAGGTATGGACACTAGCATTTTTACAAAGGGAATCCCTGTTAATCTTGTCAAAGAAGAATGGACAGCTTTTCTTCTACTAGTACAAAAATTCTTTACATGTGAGGGAAGGTTTGGAATTCTATATGTTTACCATGCCAAAATTATGCTGCATTTCTTAGGAGAGCATGACATTAACCTTCCATATTTTTTACTCTCAAGCCTTAGAAAAATGTGCTCAATAGTCCAAAGAAACCCAAGAAACATTGAGCCACATTTGTATCATCATGGGCTTGTCAAGATACTAGTTGAAGAACAGTTGAAAGCAAAAAGAGATACATGGGAAAGATTTCTTGTAAGGAATCATTTACAAGAGATAGGGGAAGCCTCTGGTGGTTCACCTCAAGTGCCTAAAAAGAGTAGAAGGAAAAGAAGAGAGGAAATTACCCCAGAAATTGTTGTCCAATTAGAAACTGTTGTCCCTGAAATTGTTGTCCAAGAAGAAACTGTCCAAGACCTTGTTGAAGAAGAAATTGCTGCACATCATTCTGAAGAAGAAAATGACCCTGAGCCTGCTGTAGACATTGACCAAACAGCCCAAGAAATCATTACAGAAACCCTGCAAGAAATTGTCCAAGAGGCTGCTCAAAAGAAAAAGGAGAGTAGGAAGAGACAAAAGAAATATAAAGGAAAAGCTATAGCCCAAGAAACCTACCTTACTCCTGAAAATTCCAGTGAAGAGGACACTCAACCATTGGCACATAGATTGGCCCAACTTCATGAGGCTGCCCTTTCCAAGAAGATGCAAAAACAAAAGCAAAAGCAACAAAAGGAAAAACAGAGCATCACCACCATGAGGAGGAGCAGCAGGCTACAAGACAAAGTGGGGGCCACAAAGGATAAAGAGTCACTCATTATTGACTTGAGCACACCTGAAAAGGTTGCTACAAGACTTGACTTTGAGAAAAGCCCTCCACATGTTGAGCATGTTGAGACTAGTCCTCCACGTGAGGAAAGTCCTTTTGAGCATGAACCCGAATTTGAGCATGAGCCTAGTCCAAAGAGGTCACCAGAGATTGACCCAGATCAGCAAAAAGTTTATAACTACCTGGAGACGTTAGAACAAGCTGCTGCTGGTCCAAGCACTGTTCTACCTCTTGAGCAGCAAGTTCACTCACTCAAACAGGAAATTTTTGAGCTTGAAGTTTTAAATCGCCACATCATACAAGAGAATGAAAAATTGAAGGAGCAAGCTAAGGTGGACAAGATGGTCCACGATAATACCATGCTTCATCTGGGCCTTTGGCAAAGGAAAAACAGAAAGCTAAAGAAGAAATGCAGGAAGCTAAGCAGAGCTTTGGTCAATTTAAAATTCAGATGCTTGGTGAGGAAACCAAGAGTCAATGTGGCTACACAGAGGAAGAGGAGAAGACTAGATGTCCTAGCAGAGGCATCTCAGCAGGTGGATTAAACAATGTTTTCGTTGCATGAGGACATGCAACACCCTCGTAGTGGGGGTATGCAGAGCCTCTAACTTGCACCTAATTATCTATCATTACCTACAGCTTTTCCTCACTTATCCCTCTCTTTTACCCTATTTTCCTCATAAACCTATCCAGATCATTACATTTGATGTCTTTAAGCATGATAGGTTAACTTTGCTAATGTTTGACTGTTTGTCTAGATTTTTGACATATGCACAGAGATTCTGCAGCTATCTGGCAATTCCGCAGCCATTCAGCAATTCCGCAGCTATCTAGTCATTCCACAGCCCTTTCATTGATCTCTATGTTCCACGTGTCATTTTGAAAAACGAATCACATGGGCACGTGGGAATGAAGGTGTTAAAGGTTCCTATGCTATTGGTTCGGTCAGCAACGCCACGTACACCTCCGGTCAACGTGGATCAAACTTCGGTCAACAAAGCCAGCTCAAACGGTGCTGCGTGAGCTGAAAGGTCACGTCACTCCAGATGGCGATTACTCCATGCTACGCAGGTTATGGGAGACAGGATCCAACCTTGGATTCAACCTCCATGATGACCGTACCCTCCAGATAACACACGGACCTGTTTACGTGTTGCTGTACCATTTAATTAGCATGACTGTCAGTTAATTTCTAGTTTCATGTTTTACATAGTAGGGAGTTGTTCATACGCCTATAAAATCCAGCGTCTGCGCACGCTTAAGGATTAGTTTTTAGTTGCTTTGTTTATGTAATTGCTACAATTTTAGCGTATACAGAAACTCTGTTTTGAAGCTGTTGTTTCAGCACTTTTTACTGTAATTTCTGCATATGAGTTAATAGAAGACTGTGTTGTTTTGACTCTTTCAAGTAGCTGATCTTTCCTTGGGTTTTGTGGATGGAGGGCCCCCATTCATAACAGCCTTTGTACAGTAAATTTACCTTTATGTTCTTGCCATTTCCTTCTTTTGAATTCAGCAATTTTCATTTCCTTTAAAACATGTACAATTTTGATTTACTTTCACTGTCATTTCATTTCCAACATTTACTTTAACTGATCAGGATTTTTTTTCTGCAGGTGTTAGCCCAGGATTGTGTGTCTTTGTTGTATTTGCTTTATCTCTAATGGTATTTTCAGTTGTCATATTCATAGTTGCTGCCATTATTCTGTTTTTCTAGCTTGATTTCTAGTTTAGTTTCTCAAGTTGTATGCTAACATATTGATGGTCTCCTTATCATAAGTTGTTCATCTTTAAGAGATCAAAATACTAATAAATTACAGCTTGCTTTGAGTAGTTTTTGACTTATATCACTAACTCTTTCTTCACTTGTTACACATTACAATGTATGTTGGAAGCAGAATGTTGGAGAGAGGCACAGTGGTGTTATAATTTGTCATCTTAGAGCTTGGTTACTTTTTAGACTTATATCTAACTACTTCTTAATCGTGTTTCACATAGTACTATATGTTGGAAGCAGAGTGTTAGGAAGAGATGAACATTATAATTGGTCTTTAAAGTGGTTTTTCTTACCTTTTTATTGTAGCAGCATGAGTAGTGACTAGTGCCATTAGAAAGTGGTTTTTATGCTTTGCTTTCAGTTTCATTTCAAGTTATTTCTTTCAATCTCTTTCTTTGCAAGTTTAGAAGGTAGTTAGAAACCACCAGTTACACACACTCACTCATTTAGAAACCACCAGTAACACACACTCACTCATTTAGAAATCACCTTACACACACTATCACTCATCTGTTTATAAAACCTCCATTCCATCTTAGGAAGATAAATTGACCACAAACAACACCCCCAAACGACAAAAAGATCTAAGAGATTACTTAAGTATATACTGTACACCTTCACTTCATCAGCTTACGAGCCCCGGGTTGAAAATTTATGATAGCAATTTAGACAACACTAAATTGACTAAACAAGAATGATGAAGAAGAAGAACCTCAAGAAGAACCAGAGGAGCAAACAAGAATAGAAGAAAAGACTCCATCCAGATATGTTCAAAAGAACCATCCAGAATCTCAGATTATGGGGCAGAAAGAAGCAGGTGTACAAATAAGAAGAACAATTGCAGAAGCTTCAAGCTATTTGGCATTACTCTCCTCTACTGAACCACAAAATGTGAAAGAGGCATGCAAAGATGAATGTTGGGTGAAAGCAATGGATGAAGAACTTGAGCAGATCGAAAAGAACAACACTTGGGAGCTGGTTCCTAGACCAAAAGATAAGAATGTTATCGGGACAAAATGTGTCTTCAAAAACAAATTGAATGAAAATGGAGAAGTAATTAGAAACAAATCCAGACTTGTTTGTAAAGGTTATGCGCAGCAAGAAGGAATAGACTTTGAAGAAACCTTTGCTCCTGTTGCAAGACTTGAGGCCATCCGAATGTTCCTTGCTCTCTCAAGTTTTCAAAACCTCAAAGTATTTCAAATGGACGTGAAATCAGCCTTTCTGAATGGAGACTTGGAAGAAGAAGTGTACATTGAACAGCCAGATGGGTTCATTCTTGGAAATGATCCAAATCTTGTATGCAGATTGAAAAAGGCTCTCTATGGTCTCAAACAAGCTCCAAGGGCTTGGTACTACTGTTTGGACAAATATCTTCATCAACAAGGCTTTTCAAAAGGATCGGCAGATAGCAATCTTTATATAAAAGTTGAAAATGACAAATTGCTAATACTTGTTGTGTATGTAGATGACATTATTTTTGGGAGCAATGAAGAAGCTATGAGTCAAAACTTTGCCTTGGTCATGCAAAAAGAATTTGAAATGTCCTTGCTAGGAGAATTGACATATTTCCTTGGTTTGCAAATCCAACAAAAAGAAGGAGGAATCTTTTTATCTCAAACCAAGTATCTCAAACAGATTTTGAAGAAATATGGTATGGAAGATGCAAAACCAGTATGTACACCCATGGTCACAGGATGTAGCCTCAGTGCAAATGATGAATCTGCAGCAGTACATCAACCAACCTACAGATCTATGATTGGAAGTTTACTTTATTTGACAGGTACCCGACCAGACATCATGCATGCAGTTGGAATAGTTGGAAGATTTTAGGAAAATCCGAAGGAGACTCATCTTCAGGCAGTGAAGAGAATTTTCAAATATCTTCAAGGGTCTCAAAATTACGGCTTATGGTATCCTAGAGATACAGATCTTACACTTCATGCTTATACAGATGCAGATTGGGCCGGAAGCGTGGATGACAGGAAAAGCACAAGTGGTGGTGCGTTCTTTATGGGTTCCAGACTGGTATCTTGGTTCAGCAAGAAACAGATTTCGATTGCCTTGTCTACAGCTGAAGCGGAATATGTTGCTGATGCATCTTGTTGCACCCAACTCCTTTGGATGATGCAGACTTTGCAGGATTTTCAAATCACTTGTACACCACCAATCCCCATCTTATGTGATAACACAAGTGCAATCAGCATCTCAAAGAATCCTGTTATGCATTCAAAAACCAAGCACATACCAATCAAGTACCATTTTCTCCGGGAACAAGTGCTTGAACAGAAGGTCAAGTTGGAGTATGTTCCTTCTAAGGAACAAGTTGCTGATATTCTCACCAAACCATTGCCCAGGGACACTTTTGAATACCTCAGGCAAAAGCTAGGGGTTGTTGATGCATCATCTTGTTGCTGAACCTCTTCTGATTCATGGTACAGGCTCAGGGGGAGCATCTAATGCATTGTTGGCATTATGGAGGATGTGCAAAAGGAGATCTTGGAAGTAGCTGCAATATGTCTCTATCTCTTTCATGGTGGATTATGGTTCTTCGTTGCAGATCTGGTTCATATTCAGGGGGAGCATGTTCTTAGGGGGAGCATAACCCTTTGCCCTTGATGTCAAAGGGGGAGAATGAAGCTGAAGTCTTGAGATTGCCATCAAGTCCAAAGGGGGAGATTATTGGCATTATGGCTAAAGTGTTGTCCTTGATGGCAACCCATTCAGGTGATAGATCACAGTACTTCAAGTCAGCAGCAGAGATTGATGATCATATCGAATACTATCAGTTGTGACTATAGCTGTGCATGAGATTTTCACAATCAATGATTGAGATTGCCAATGAGGATTGCATGGTACAAGTCAAGGGAAAACGAGTTTGGATCAGACTTATTCTCACATTATTGCTTTGGATTACGCAGTAGAGGTAGGCAGATAGCAGAGGAGATTTGAACCTATGACTTGATTCAGATCTGAGCTAGTTAGTGTGTAACAAGTGGACATAGTACTGAGTACTTGTGAGTAGTATTGTACTATGTATTGTTACATGTTCTCTATCATTATAATATACAGATAGTTGGGGGTTTTCAACAATATGCTTTCCCCGGTTACATACTGTGTTGATATGTGTTATTGATGTGTTTCAATGTGTGCATGCGAATGTTTTGTTTCTACAAATTGATGATCAACGTAGAGGAGGTTATGTATTATGCATGCATTCCGCAAATAGTGTATAATCAGGATAATCTCTGTGAATAGGTGTCATATTATTCAAAATTTCTACGCAACCTGTGAGACGTAGAGGTTCTAGGCGCTGATGCAAAAGCTCCAGAAGCTGACGCAGAGGCTAGCAGAGATTATGCAGGGCCAAGAGGTAGCGCTGGAAGGATTTTGTGGGACAGACTAGGTGTTGGTGAGTCGGATAGGGTGGCGTAGTCCCTATTAGAGTGACATAGAGCAGTGGGAGCTGCAATTGTTGCTATGGGATTGTTCATCTAGTGATTAATCAGTCCAAATATCTGTCTCCGAGGAGAGGTACTACTGCCAAGGGAATTCTCTGTTGGGTGAGCCATTTCTGGCACCCTGGTTGTATTCCGAAAAGTGCATAATAATAAAACCCTCTGAATAGCTGCACCAGTTTTCCCGCATTGGGTTTTTCGGGGGACATTGGTCCAAAAATAATGTTGTCTCTTCTGTGCTTGTTTTCTTTAAGTTAATGATATGTAGATGTTGATACTGTACTTGAGTTTATTTTGAGTATTTACATGGTAAATAACTTGTTAAGTAATTAAACAAGTAGGAAGAAATAAACCAAATAGTACAAGAAGAATTTCTAATGGGTTAAACTTAGAAATTCCAACATGGTATCAGAGTGTGGTTGTAGATCACAGGAAAATTGAAGGCATCAGGCGAGCAAAGCATTTGAACCAGATTTAGTTGTCCCGAGTAACAGAGCTGATCCTTGCAGAAGGCAATAGAGGAAGGAGTGATGCAGAGGGATTGCGTCATCATTCTGGGCCAGAGAAAGGCAATGTAGAGGCTAAGGGAGGTAGTATTAGGCTCACATAGAGCCATGCAGAGGCCAGGAGGGATGACATAGTTGCCTGGGGGAGTTGATTTGCTGGTGCCAGGATTACATAGAGCTAACTGGCTCAATCCTTCAGTTGCTGGGGTATAGAAGGTTGTGGGTAATTTGCGGAGAGAAGCTGGTGGGGTTTTGTGGTCAGAACAATAACTAACAAGGAAAGACCAAGTGGGAGGGAGTTGTTGCTGAGGCAGATTTCTAACCAAGGAATCTGGATCAGTGGTGCAGTTGCACAGACGATTGGAGTGGGGCAACTTGACGTTGGCAGAGGGATTTATAGAAGGGAAATAAAGACTCATAGGGAGCCGAATTTAGAACTTCCAGACAGGAATTTGAGAGACTCAGCAAGATTCAAATAAAGTACTTCCAGGAGGGAAGTAGAGAGACTCGGAGGAGTCAAAAGAAGAGCAGTGAGATGGTCGTGAATGGGCTGAGCGATCAGGATAGGCTAGATAGAGCATCCAACTTTATGGTCTGGAAGGCCAAAATCTTGTCCATTCTCGACAGACATCACCTCAAGGGTGTTGTCACAAGAGTAATAGCTATCCCAGTTGACCCAGTAACTAATAAAAGGTATGAGGAGGCAATGGAAAAGGCGAGGTACATCATCCCTAATAGGGTCAAGGATCATGTGGTACCACATATTTCCAAGAAGGAAACGACAAAATAGATGTGGGATGCCTTGAAGACATTGTACCAACATACTTCAGTGAAGAGGAAGATTCTCCTGGAGAATCAACTAAGGGCATACCAGATGCAAATGGGAGAGTAGATAGATGTCTTCCTTGGTCACGTGAAGGATATCCATGACCAACTAACTTCCATAGGGGCCATGCTGGATGAGGAATTGATGGTGAGGACCGCACTAAATGCAGTTTCCGAGGATTGAGAGGTATTTTTCCAGAGCATACTGGGTAGGACGAGTCTTCTAGATTGGGAATAACTGTGGGTGGCTCTTTATCAAGAAGAGATCAAAAGGTTGACCAAGGTACAGAGTAGCAGAAAAGGGGTCAAGATCAAGGAGGAGGAAGAAGAGGACGCAACTCTAACATCTACGGCAAAGCAGGAGAAGAGGAAGAAGAAGGACATCTCCAAGGTCAAGTGCTTCCATTGTGGGGAACTAGGTCATTTTGTGAACCAGTGTCCTAGGAAGAAGTGAAAGGGATAGGCTTTAGACTCGAAGGCAACACTTGCAAAGGCAGAGAAAGAATTCAAGAAGGAGGAAGATTGTGCCATGAGTGCTCATGAACCTCTAGAGAAGAGGTGGGGAGACATCGTGCTATAGTCAGGAGGACTACAAGCAATGAGGGGCGGGATCCTTGAGGTACCCAAACTCTTGTATTATACCTTACTACAGGTGCCCCAAAGAGAGAGTAGCAGGGCTGGCAGATGTCGGTAGAAATGGACGTGGATGAAACGGTAGAGAATGCTACAATGCAGTAGTCCCAGGAAGCAGAGAGATTGTAGACTGCAGCAGTGTGAGAGGCACAGAGGAGGTTGCAATAGTGTAGGATGGCACAAAGAGGTTTGTAGCGGTGTGAGAGGGAGGGAGTTGTTGCAGCAACGTAGACGCAGTAGAGAGAGCATTTGATAGTGGTAGAGAGAGTTTCAACATCAAGATTGTTTCTAGCCTGACAGCGATGTCAGTAGTTGGGTGGATCAGTTACTTACTTCTCAGTAATTGAGTTGCAGTGCAGTAGCATGATGCAGCATGACGAGAGGGGGTTGTAGTGTAGATGCAGTGTTGGGAGAAAGGACCAGCAACAGCACAGATGCAGAGGGAGCTTTCGTACGGATGCAGTAGTGGCAATGGTAGGGCCATGAGAAGAAATACAGAATGCAGTAGTGTAGAGGATGTTGGGCGGGGAGGCCTAGAATTATCACAAGTACCGTTTTCATATAATCAAAATGATGCTCAGTGTGGAGTATTACTCGATCACAATCCTCGAAAAGAATGAGTATTGATTTGGGATAACATTAGATGTGCTATAGCCATGAAAATTGGTGGAGAGGCTAAAGCACATGAGATCTCCCAAACCTAGAAATGGTTTGGGTAGATTCTAACCGGTTAAGGAGATATTAAAGTAATTAATATTTTTAATGAAGTTCCTAAGCCTAAACTTAGGAAAATTAAAATATTAATGGGTATTAATATAAAACAGGGTTAGAAGGTTCCAATTTACATGGATCAAGCCAAATCTAATCATAGCCATTGATTAGAGATGTAATCTCGGCCGCTGAAGGACCAACAAGAAAAGTATAAGAGAAGGCTTGAGGGTCAGTTGGAGAATACACCAGAGTGATCAGACATTCTATTTTCTAAAGCAAGGTTTGCTAAGAGAGATAGCATCAGTGATCAATAGCGAGGGGAAGTGAATACATAGAAAAGAGGTAGAGTTGTTACTAGAGAGACAGTGCAGATCCCACAGAGGTTGACATAGAGGCAGTTGCATGCTATGCAGAGGCGACCAGGAGCTACACAGAGCCAAGAGAGGCTAGCGTGTGAGACGTAGAGGGTCTAGGGGCTAACGCAGAGCTACAAAAGCTGAAGCAGAGGCTAACAGAGCTAAAGAAAGGCCAAGAGGTAGCATTGGAAGGATTTTATGGAACAAACTAGGTGCTGGTGAGCTGGATAGGGTGACGCAGTCCCTATCAGAGTGACACAGATCAGTGGTAGCTACAAATGTTGTTGTGGGATTGTTCATCTAGTGATTAATCAGCTGGAATATCTATCTCTGAGGAGAGGTACTAATGTTGAGGGCTTCTCTGTTCGGTGAGCCATTTCTGGCACCCTAGTTGTATTCTGAAAATTGCATAATAATAAAACCCTTTGAATAACTGCACTGGTTTTCTCGCATTAGGTTTTTCCGAGGAAATTGGTCCAAAAATAACGGTGTCACTTGTGTGCTTGTTTTCTTTCAGTTGATGATATGTAGATGTTGATACTATACTTGTGTTTATTTTCATTATTTACATGGTAAATAACTTGTTAAGTAATTAAAAAAGTAGGAAGAAATCAACCTGATAGTACAAGAAGAATTTCTAGTGGGTTAAACTTAGAAATTCCAACACACTATCACATCCATTTAAATCCAGTACAGTTTCTACTGCATTTATGGAAACAATTCAAAATCTACAAGGAAACCCAAATATTATTGTAAGTGACAGAGTTCCTATTTTCACGAGAAATTTTTGGATATAATTATTTTCTTTTATTGGTACTTAGTTAGCTCATGGCTCATCTTATCATCCTTAATCTAATGGGTGAATTGAGATAGTAAACAAATGTTTGGAAGGATATATTTGTTGTTTTTGTCTGATAAATAGACACAATGGGTCAAATGGTTGCCTCTGACTAAATGGTGGTATAACACTTCCTTCCATATTGCAAAAAAATGACCCCATTTATGACACTTTATGGATATCATCCACCATCCATCACATCGTATTTAAGAGAAAATTCTAAGGTTCAAGCACTAGAAAATCACATCAAGCATCAACAACAAGTTCTACAACTCTTAAAGGATAACCTCACTTTGGCACATAATAGAATGAAACAACAGGCAGATCAACATCACAATGAAAGAAGTTTTGATGTAGGTGACTGGGTATTCCTACGACTACAACCATATAAACAAATGTCCCTCAATCAAACTAAGAAGTATCATAAATTATCACCAAAGTATTAAGGTCCATACAAGGTGTTGCAAAGGATTGGTACTATGGCATACAAATTGGAGCTTCCTGCAACTTCCCGAGTGCACCCAATTTTCCATGTTTCATGCTTAAGGAAGTTTATAGGTGACAAACTCCCTATTCAATCAATACTGCCAGAACTTGATGAGGAAGGAAAAATCATATTGGGACCTGAAGCAGTCACAGAAACAAGAGCTTGACAGCTACGGAATCGATCAATTTCGGAGTATCTCATCAAGTGGAAGAACTTACCCACTGAAGATTCCACATGGGAGGGTGATAATTTTATAAAAAAACATCCAGAACTACTCAAGTGTTGAGGAAAACACTTTTTGGAAGGAGAAGGGCATGTTAGGTCCCTATAATACTAGTGATTCCCGCATTACTATTGCCATTGTAGCACTTATTGTTATTGTTGTGCCTCTATTATCCCCATATTGCTATTATTGTGCCCCATTGAAGGCCACTATTGTTAGTGTTGTGCCCTTATCTTATTATTGTTATGTCGGCTTTGATTATATTGTGACCCCTTAGATTCCTATATATAGGAATGAGGTTTTTTCATTTGTATCATCCAAGAATTGTTCATTTTTATAATGTAAAAGAGGTTACCCCCTCGAAGAGACTGATTTTGAAGGCATTGATCTATATTTTCTTCTATTTTGTGGGATGGTTTCATAACAAATTCTCTACCTTCCTTGGAAACAACATGTCCCAAGTAATTAACTTATGCTTGAAAGAAATTGCATTTACTAAGATTAGCATACATCTGATGCTCTCTTAGCAATATCAACACTACTACTAGGTGTTTTGCATGATCTTCCTCATTCCTAAAATATAACAATATGTCGTCAATGAATATTATCACAAACTTGTCTAGATAAGGATGCAACACACCATTCATCAAACACATGAAAGTGGCTATAGAATTAGTCAAACCAAAACAAACTCCTAATTACCAAACCTGGTATGGAATGTAGTTTTGTAAATTTCCTCTTCTTTGATGCATACATGATGATATCCTGATCTCAGATCAATCTTCGAGAACATTGTTGCTACGTTCAATCGATCAAATAAATCACCAATCCTCGGTAATGGGTACATGTAATTGATAGTCACCTTGTTCAGTTGTCTATAATCAATGCACAATCTAAGTGTATTATGCATCTTCTTCACAAACAACATTGGTGCACCCCAAGGCAACACACTTTTCCTAATGTATCCCTTGTCAAGCAATTCTTTTAACTATAGTTTCAGTTCCACTAACTCTGGAGTGCTCATCCTGTAAGGTGTCTTTGATCCTGGTGCTACTCCTGGAACCAACTCAATAGAAAAGTCCACTTCCCTGTGAGGAGGCAACTCTGAAATATCAATTGGAAATACATCTTGAAACTACTACAAAAATGGATACCTCTTCAATACTTTTGCATCCTCAACATCCTTGCCTTTATTAATGGAAACATGCACTACAAGAAATACACACTGTTTCATATGACTGCACTTGCCTGCGTAGCTATAATCATTCTCATCAATGTAGGGTTATTTTTACCCTGCAATATTCTCTTCCTTCTGTCATCATGGAAAGCACTTTATAGCCTTCTCATAATGATGCAGCTTAGTCTTGTGAAGGTACAACCAATCCATACCCAATAGCATGGTGTACAGACCCAAAGGAAGCACATTTAGATGTGTTGATGTAGCCATACCATTCAACTCAAATGCACAAGCTCCTACCCAGTGATGAACTCTTTTCTTGGTACTTGTAGTCAACTGCACCAACCAAGATTCTGCATGCACTTCTTTTCTCAACCCACACTTATCCACCAGGTTAGGATTAACATAGCTATAATTAGATCCAGGGTCAATCAAAATAGAAATAATTCAATCACAGATTTTACCTTCCATCTCGATAATGGATTCCTAGTGATCTTTCTGCTTGTTATCAAATGTTACATAGATTTGAGGAATGATATGTCCCATATCTCTAACTATATGTGTTTCCTGAGCACTATAGATAGACTAAGGTTTGCTACCCTCATATAATGGGAAATACTTCTTGTGATGATATTTTCCACGTATCCAATACTGGAATTATTCTCTTCCACTACCCTTATTCTGCTACTCTCCAGACTGAGGTCCATGTCCCTTCTCTACTACATTAAACTTCTTGTAGGGAGCAACATTTTCCTTATCACCTACATCCTAAGGTATTCCTTTCTTCGGTAGACACTTTCATATAGTATTATCATTCCATTTGTAATATTGATTAGGATTAGACTTACACTTTGGTTTCTCATAACAGTGCTTCAAATTTCCAATGACTGAGGCTCATCATACTCAATATAATCCTTAAATGTTGATATCAGTCCAGAGATAAGTCTCTAAATATTTGTCTTCACATCCTTGAGGTAAGGTCCCTATGCTAATAGTGTATCCCTTTATTGTTATTAATGCAACACCCTTATTGTATTGTTGTGCCCATGTAGTCCCCATATCGTTATTATTGTGCCCCATAGAAGCCCACTATTGTTATTGTTGTACCCTTACAATATTATTGTTATGTCGACTTTGATTATATTATGACCCCTTAGACTCCTATATATATAAAGGAGGTCTTGTCATTTGTATCATCCAAGAATTGTTCATTTGTGTAATGTAAAGCTAGTTTCCCCCTCGAAGAGGCTTATTTTGAAGTCGTTCATATATCTCTTCTTCTATATTGTGAGTTGGTTGCATAATGTTTGATATCAGAGCTTTGGATTCTAAGGTTTCGCTACTTCAAATAGGGCATCGTGGAATCTTAGCAAGAACCATTTTTCTAGAAAGATTTAGAAGATTAAATTAAAATAATTTGAGATGAAATCATTATGAAATTCGTGCCCAAATTTAAGATCTTGTGTCGCTATATTTGAGGAGATATGAACTGAGGAAGTTAGGGTTTTTGCAGGCTCCCAAATTCCATCTCAAACAGGTGACCTTGGGAAAATCATCATAACTTAATCTCTAAGCATCATATTCAAATGTTGTAAAAAGTGACAGAAATATGATGGACTGTAGTTTGTTGGATATCGTTTTAAGGGCCAAAGTTTGAAACGGTAACATGTGGAACTTCATACAAGTTTTCTCTACTGAACCCATCTATAATTAGGTCATTGTGGGAAATTGGGCATAATTCTTTCTTGGAGAATCCAATCGTGATCAGACTTGTGGAGTTGGAAAGAGGACTCAGAGGGCTACCCCAAGATGAAATTTTAGAAATTTAAGATCTGAAATTATATATTACAATCATTTCAAGACCGAGCTCCTAAAAGCAAGAAAAAGAATGACTCAATTCAAGAAAATAGAAATATCTAGTAAGCAAACTTGGAGGGATGATTTGAAGAATGTGATTGAAGCTAAGATAAATGGTTCTATCTATGGAATGAAATATAATATTGATGGTATATAAGCATAATTGAAAGGTAACATGGAAGATTTGAAGAAATACATGAAAGGTTTGAAGGAAGGTTTGACAAAGTTGCTACTAGAAAGGCTTCCTAATGGTAAAAAGCTAGTAGAGGAAACTCAAGATGAGAATGTTAATCATGATTTCATAGAATCTAATGTTGGATTGAAGACCCACCATATTTCAAATATCGACATGAGGAAGTTTGATGGCAAGTATCTTATAACATGGATATTACATATGAAGCAATGTTTTGATCTACATGATATGCAACCGGCACAAAAGGTACGTATTGAATCTTTATATTTAGAACCAAATCAGTTTGTATGATATAGAGGGATATTTCTCATAAACCACTTGTTACTTGGTCAATTTTCACGGAAGAAATGATATCACATTATGAGGATACACAGAGAAACAACTTCTTTAGCCAATTGATAAATCTCAAACAAATAGGTTCAATGGCAAAGCACATTGAGGACTTCCAAAAATTGAATATAAGGGTAAATGATATTCCGGAGAAGCATATGACTGAAGTCTTCATAGGGACTTTAAAGGATAACATCTAGCATGAGGTTTCCCTTTGGGAACCTTATTCATTGGAGAAGGCATTCAGGGTGGCTATAAAAGTTGAAAGAAAAATTATGGCAACAAGGAAGTCTACCACTCACAACTCTAAAGAAAGGAGTTTTATTGTTCCTAGCCTTCCACAACCTAGAAGGTTGACACCACAACAGTTGGAGTAGAAAAAGGAAAAAGGAATTTGTTACAGTTGTGATAGAAAATATGCTAAAGGTCATAAGTATGCTGAGAAAACATTATTTTACATAAATCATGAAGAGGAGGAAGAAAGGAACAAGAAATGTTAAAAGAAGAGGATATACAATAGGATTCAACCCCATAGAAAGAAGAAATGAAGTTGACCATATATTGTAATGCATTGATCGGAATTACCATGCCTCAAACTCTCAAGATAGAAGATCATATCAAGAAGAAAAAGTTAATAGTGTTGATTGATTCAAGTAGTACCTATAATTTTATTCATTGTAAGATAGCCAACGAATTGAAATTCTTCCTATATCCAACACCATAGTGTTAAGTGATGGACGCAAATGGAGGAATCATAAATTTCTCTTGGAAGTTCCATAATATCAAGCTATCCATGAGAGAATATGTATTGAATATTCCAATACTTTCCATTCCAATGGGTGGTGTTGATGTTGTACTAGGAGTCCAATGGTTACAATCTTTGGGTACAATAGCTTTTAATTTTCAAGAACTTCTTGAATTTTTTTTGGGAAGGAAAGGAAGTTGAATTAATTGGTATCATAATAAAACCAGGAAAGATAATCTGCTCTAATGGAATGACAAAGCTTATAAGGAAAGAAAAATAGGGTGTAATTGAACAATTATGTTCATTAGAGGTTCAAACAACAAAATCATTTATTTCTACAGATCTCTAAAAATTCTTGGAAAACCATTCTAAGGTTCAAGCAGTGTAAGATCACATCGAGCATAAACAAGTTCTCCAAATATTAAAGGGTAACCTCACTTTGGTGTAGAAGCGAATGAAACAACAGGCAGATCAACATCACATCGAAAGAATTTTTTATCTAGGTGAATGGGTATTTTTATGGATACAACCATGCAAACAAATGTCCCTCAAGCAAGCTAAGAAGGATAAAAAATTATCACTAAAGTACTATGGTCCTTACAAGATGTTGCAAAATATTGATACTATGGCATACAAATTGAAGCTTCTTACATCTTCCCGAGTGCTCCCAGTTCAAAAAGGAAGCACTGCCTTTGTCTTCCATACAATGGATCTCATCATCTTCTTCGAACTACTCCTCTTCCATGACTACATTCTGGAAAGGGGCCTTCACCCTTTGGTCTTCGTTGGCATCTTTTCCCCTTTGTATAATCTACAACTACTCATTGGCTTTTCTATATGGATTCAAATTCCTAGGAAAAATGGTATTGGGAACTCTTGCTTTCCCTCGGTGCTGCTCAACCTTTAATTTGGAGACTTCAGAGGCTAGTGACTCTATCATCTTAGTCATCTTATCTATCTTGGGGTCTCAAGATGAGGAAGACTCACTCCTCTGTCTCCTCCGGTTAACATGTCCCTTGAGTTTCTCTGCAGCCATGATGTTGGATTCTACCTCCAAAGTTGCATCCTGTATTTCAGCCAGAGAAGCACATCTTCTCTCCCTCAATAGTAGATAGAAATCAGAATTGAAGGCATTGGCATAAGTAAGTTTAGCAGAGATAGGGGTGGGTTTCACTTCAGCTGGTATCTTGTTGTACATGTGGTTAAACCTTTTATTGAAATCAAAAAGTGACTCCCCATTTTCCCTTTTCAGGATCCCAAACTTAGTATGGTAGTAGAGCAAGTCTTTCTTACCCCCCCAATGCTTTAGGAATAAATCATCTAAGGCCTCAATATCTATTATAGATCTAGGGGTCAATTCTCTGAACCATTTTCTGGCCTCTCCATCTAGTCTTTGGACAAATACTCTCATCCACACATCATCTTCACTAATATCTAGATTATCAGCATAGCTATAAAATGACTCAAGATGAACTTCTGCAGTAACCCCTTCAATCCCAGTGGACTTAGGCATGTATTTCTGATATTCTCCAGTAGGCATGGCATTCAAAGGAGTGGGCAGTACTAGAGGTCCATACCTAGTAGCTATGATTCTTTCCATTTTAGTGAGTGCTTGTGGACCTGCCATGCTTGTGGTGGATACAAGAGCATTGGTAGTCTGAAAGGTAGGGAATTGAGGAGTGGCTGATAGGCCTAAAGGAATATGATGGGTAGGGGGTGAGGTTTCCTTTGGGCTTAAAGAAAAAGGAGAACCTAAAGAATAAGGAGCTTTATGAATTTTTGAAAGTTTTTCTTCACTGCTAGTGTCAGAGGCTATACTCTCAGCATGTACTTGTCCTGTTACAAACCTTTCTTGTCGAGATGTGGAGGATTGTTTAGATTTACCTGATCCTGATACTCCTTTCTGTGATACCTTTCTTTCTTTGATGATGTTTTCAAGGTCAGGTACTGGGTCAGTTGGTGACTTCTAAGGATTTCTCCGAGTATGCCTCACAAACTGAGCCAGAACTATGATGTGGAGTTGCCAAGAGATTCGACCTCCAATACAGTCGTCAGATAGCTGATTACAACCAAAAATGTGTCAAGACTTTGTCTATCATTGAAGCTAGATCTATGTTGTCTCCTAGGGAAGCTGAGCTTCAACCCCCTCTCCTCGAAAACGGCGTCAATTATGTTATCTCTCCAAGAAACTCTCCTAGGTTGTAGCTCGGAGATGCCTAGTAACATATAATCTTCAATATTGATCTGGGAACTATTGGAATGGATGATGGTTTGGTTCAAGCCAGATAACCACTTCAACTCTATTTTCACTCCAGACATGCATGAACACCCTCAGCCTACAAGGATTTAGACCACTAATGCTCAATAGTTTGCAGATTAAGTGAATGAATGGAGAATACTAACCACACCAACAAATACATACATGACATATGATGGTCAGCTGCAGCCAGTAAATGAATCTTGCAAATCTAATCTATCAACGCAAAGATAAGATGACAGTTATCTAGCGTTAGATACAGAAGAAACATGGATGACCTATTCAATAGAAAATCCAATTTACCAATGCAGAGATAAGATGACAATTATCTAGCATTAGATATAGGAGAAAACATGAATAAACTTATCCAGGTGCAAGTTTAGAACAGGAGGGAAATGGACATTGAACATGTAACAACAAAAGAAGCTTGTATTACTAAGAATGAAGATGAGACGCTGCAAGGAACAAAATATCTATAGTCTCCAGAAGTTGAACCCTGATTACCTCTTGCTTTCAACTATTTATAGCTCTTTACAATTCTCTCCAGCTTTTTAGGGCTAGAGGTGTCTTAATCTATCCCCTACTGTCATTAATTGCCTAGTTGCGTTCAAGGACACAATTTCCCTTCCATCATGAAAGCAGTAATTAATCTTGGTACAACATTGCCTTGTTAGGTGGTTGGCTTGATTGTGCCAGTGAGGCTCCATGACTATTTAATTTTGTTTGCAGAGATCGTGTTGTGTCCTTCTTCCTTCGGCCATGCTTTCTGTTAATTCAGTTCAGCGATCCGACTGTCACAATACTGACAGAGTCAACCACCTTCTTCCCTGGGTAACTGATAGGAAGTGGAGTACGAGGTGCATGGGTGGGAGGACGTGTCAAATCGGACGGATGGAGAAATGATAGAGTGGAGGAGGACAAGCATGAGCGATCATGAATGAGGGCCGTTAGATCGAGGGGAATGCACGGTGGAGATCAGGTGCAGGAGGCCTGAGGTCGTGGTGAGAGCAGAACATGTTCGGGCCGTTAGATCTTGAGTGAGCAGATTGGATGGCTATCGAGCAGAGGAGGTGTGCGGATGATAACGCACGGGGATGGTTTTGATTGGGCAGTTATGGTTTCTATTGGAAGGGAATCGGGCAGTAAGTGGTAAATGGCGGAGTCTGCCTGATTCCACTTAGTGGATGACACGTAGCAGCGGAGGAGAGAGAAAAACCACCTTTATCGAGCGGGTATTCCTCTCGCTTGTTGCTCGCGCGATATGGGCAACAACCATTAGATCTGGCGGGGGTGATCTAATGGCGGGGAACGATCAAGCATGTTTTTGTTGATCGTGAAACATGGGCCAGTCCGCATCAATGGCAGAGGGACATAGAAGTACGAGACATCCTCGGGAAATGCGTAGAGGGCGTGTATGACGAAAAGGTAAGGTTTTGCAAGGGGTTTGGTTTAATTTGCTTAAGGCTAAGGCGAAAGAGGGCTTCGTCAGGATGTGAGGGTCAGGTTAGGAAATGAGCGAAATGAAATGTAAGTGGAAGAGTGAAGAAAGTGGGGTAATGGCCCATGTGGGGCCCTCTTCGGGACAGCAAAGCAGACAATCTCCTTCCTTTAGCCTTCAAAATTTCAGCTCTGCACCTCAAGGCTAACACATCTAATCAAGCTACTACAGAAAATGTTGTGGTTTTGTTTGACCTACAAGAGATTCAACACGAAAGTCCCCTGATGTTGGCTATCTGCGTAAATACATCAAGAAATGAGGGTGTTTCTATCTATGACTAAGGTTATCTATTACAACATGAATTATTGTGAAAGCCTAACTGTAAGGCCTTTGAAATCAACTGGTTTTTTACTAAAATACTAGGTTATGCGGCGAGCTTTCCAAGGTTTTCGTTAGATTTGTTTTCTTCTCTCCCACCTCGGCAGCAAATCTGAATTATCTTTCCCCAAATCAAACTCTTCAAATTGTAAATTTGCCTAATATCAAGCCAGATCTAGATATTCTCCTTTCATTAAGTGAGGTGTTGTTCGATCTATCTTTCTACATGCAGATCCATGTCGTCGGGTATTTTAGATGCAAAACGACGTTTTTTTGACCTGATTGAAGGAGGGATCCTGCAACATCAAACTAGCAGGGGTAGTATTGGTGATATGTTTTATGATCTACAATTATTCCTCTTCATCAGCCATTAGATATGTTCCTCTAAATCAGATCTTGATGAGCAATAGGTAGAGGGGAGCTTTCAATGCCGAGATCCCAGCACAAGGAGTTTTTCCGGGTATTCATCAAAACTCTTCATGGGAAATCGATCCTGCTAGGTGTCATGGGAACGAATCTAATACAAGATCTAAATCAGTGTCTGTGAAAGACATAAGGTATTCCAGCATCCTTACAAAGCCTACTTTTCAAAGGAAAATTGTTGCAGGATGACATGCAGCTAGAAGATTATGGAATTCACAAGAATTCAACTATTATCCTAAACTTAAGATTGCAAGGGAGAAACCCAAGAACGAACATCCCAACTGGATCTTCTTTCACTAACAAGGGCCCAACTTTGTTTAAAGACACATTGAGAGGGAAAGTGGCTACATCAGAAAAACAACCCCTAAATCTGACAATTTGAGGTCCTTACCTTGTTGAGACAATGGAGAAAGCTCCAGATCTGACCATAAAATTGTCGAAAGTAAGTGGCCTCTTCTTTGTGCTATAGAAAAAAGCTATCATATGTCGATTTAATGGTTTTTGGCCCAAATCTGAAGATCTCCATCAATGAATCTTCCTCAACTGGACAAAAAATTGAGTCATTTACCTATGCACAAAGGAATTTTTTGTGGTACAGTTTGGCAATCCCATAGATTTGGATTATGTCATTAACGATGGTCCATGGTTTTGGGGAAGGACATGCCTTTTTGTAACTCCATGGGTCCTCGATTTCGATGTCAATACAATGGTGGTTTCAAAAATGCCAATATGGGTAAGGTTGCATAATCTCCCTCTTCCTTTCTGGCACCACCAAGTCCTAGAAGACATTGGAAATTCACTAGGGAGATTCCTAAAGATGGATCGAGAAATAATGGAGAAAGACATTTTTACTTTTTCCCACATATCTGTGGATGTAGACTTAAGTAAAGGCTCTCCAGATCATGTCCATCTTACTCATGAGGATTTTAAGTGGACTCAATCGTTAGATTTCGAAAATACATCCTTCAGGTGCCAGATCTGTCATCAAACAAGTCACTTGCAGACTACATGTCCACAAGCAAAAAAACGAACAAAAAAAGAGACCATAAAAGCCAAAAGGATGGAAATTTCCTAAACCACCCTCTTATGATGATGAAGATGAAGAAATGGAGAGAGCAACCAACACCCAGAGGCACCATATCAACAAAATACTCAAATGAGGGAGGGAGAAGAGAAACAGAAGGACTCAGCCACATATATAGAGGAACCAAATGACTTAGGAGTGATCCAGTCTCCTGGAACTCAACATGAGGGGAAGAACATTAGCCACTTTTCAGGTGGATTAAAGAGAACACATGTTTCTCAAAGTTCAAACTCCAACAAGGAAGCATCAGCAATTGTAGAAGGAGAAGAGTTTGCAATTTGAAAGGTTACTCCATCTTATACAGTATGGCAAAAATTTCAAAAGGAAAAAGGTAAAAAAGAAAAAAATGAGTGGGTAACTATTTATTTGTTTCTTAGTAATGTGACTACCATGAGTGCTTCTAGCATATTGAAATGGCTTAGAATAACAATACTTGAATGCATCTGCGTATGCAACTTTTTGTTTATATTAATAAAGAGTTACGGTTTTTTCTTAGAAAAAAAATAAAATAAAATTTAGTTAATTTTTATTATTTTTTAATTATAGCAAATTTAAGATGTAAAATTAAATGATTATTTTGATGTATAAATAGTCAGCTAGCTAGGGTCTCCTCAGAAAACAAAGCCAAAAAAATCTAAGAATCCAAGCAGATCTATAGTTTTCAAGCAAAACGATAGTCTGCCGAACTGCTCACTGTTTGGTCGTCCATGGTCGAAGGAACTTTGAACAACCACCTCTGTCAACCATCAAACCCTAAACTCTGTCCATTGACACACAATCCAACAGCGCCCACACAGAATATATATAGGAGAGGAGCGCAGACGGCGGACAGACTGAGTTAATACAGAACGGATTTGTAAGCCAGGACCCGCCGCTGTGAGCCACAAGCCACCGCTTTTTGTTAAAAGTCAAACTGGTTCATTGCGGTTAGGAGTGTCCTCCACATATCGGACATCAGACATGGCCTAAATGAGAAAGGTCGTAAATGTGACCAGAAAGCTAAAGGAATGGAGCCCCCCAATAGAAGGCAGAGAATGGTTGTCGGTGAACGTCGAGAGTTTCATAATTTACATCGACGAAGTTCTCTGTATCTGTCGTTTCAATCTAATTCGTTTTTTGTACGGTTTATTTGTTAAGCGTATATTGGCAAATATTATTTATGGATCATTATTATATGTCATGACAGCGTGCATTATATTCTCATTACGAATGATTTTTTTGGGATATTTTGAAGTGGGGTTTTATAAGTAGCATTTGTACTTAATGTTGCAAAGGAAATGCCGTAAGGCATAGTGTGTGAAGAATATTGAAATGTGAATGGGCTTTTTTGAAAGTAAGGGTGGATGATAATGAATTTGAATTGAGGAAGCCATGCCAAAAACCCTATTCGGGGGTTAAAGTGCCTATGAAATGGAATAAAAGTAGTCATACATATCCATTGAACTTGTTTAGATACCTTAAAGATTGCCTAGTTGAAGGTGAAGTTAAACAAATGAATTCACGCGAACAACAACTAGGTATCCATATCGATATACAAAATTTTAAGGAGAGGCATGTTAATCTTTTCAAACAACATTCTAATGTATTTGCGTAGAAATATGAAGACCTTAAACCATGTCACATTATGATGAACTAAATCCCTGCCAGGATATATTCCTTATGACGCAATGCGCTTAGGAAATTTTGTTGTTGGAAAGTTTGATTGGGTTGCATTGAATTAAGCAAGGCTGAAACATTAATGTTGACGTTGTAGCTATAGTTGTTCTGCATGTTGTTGAATCTCTTTGCAAGTTTGGTTTCATCGTGCCCATATGCTAACGAGAGGGTCCTCTTGAGAGAATTGAATTTGTTGTCATTCTCCACTGCTAATTCTTCTTGTTTTGGGACAACTTGATAACGACAATCGCTATTGTTGTCATTGTTATTGCTGAAATTTTTGTGAGAGAGGTTGGAGAACTGGACTTGAGGTAGTTTGCTGCTGTTTCCATTACCATCCATGGCTTCATCGTTTTAAAAACCATCTATGAAAGGATCGCCACTCTCCAACAACCCACTGAAAGAGGCAATGTTGAGCAGTTGCAGTTTGTTTTGCTGATAAATATTAGACAAAGAAGCCATCACTTCATCTGCACTTGGTGATTCATCTCGTTCTACCCCTTGTACTCTCTGAGAATGACCATTTTTCTTGTAAATTCAGAACAGCACCCAATCATCAAGCTGGAGAACAGAAGTAACATCAAAATCAACAATACCAATTTTAGTTGAATGAATCAATTCCTATTCATAAGAACCAAAACACAAGAACTGTGAAAGGAAAATCATTCATATTGATCAATATTCAAGAAGACATCATTTTGTAGGGTGTGTTATTCGTATTTACACAATTGATTTTTTTATCCAATCAAATATGCAATTCTCTATGCTTTTGTTGGGTTCCTTCATCACCACCATCATTGGGAAATTCATTTCCCTCTTGAAGTATGAAACGAGTAGCAATTCCCAATTGATCTCACACTACCACCACAAAGAAGCTAGCAATCCTGATATACAAATCAAACCAGCCATCCTATCAAGCGATCCATGTAGTTCTCAATCTATAGCTTTGATAACCCAAAACTCAAATCTTTTATATTTAATATGCATAGAAATGTTCACATTAATATGTCTGGATCTCATTCTAAGATCTTTCCAGATCTGATACAGAGGTAAACCAGATTTTTCATACTACGACAAGAAATATTAGCAAGTCTTGGAGTCTCTCTTATGTAATGTCTCCTCCTTATTTGATAGAGTTGACGCTTTATGAGCATCGACTGCACTGAAGGGATCATCCAATAGATAAATGTCAACATCGTTATATACTGCTCTAGCCAACTGAATCCTCTATTTTTGTCCTCCACCCATATTCAATCTCTCTCCCCAATCTCAGTCATATCTCCATGAGCAAAACTCTCTATATCCTTGTCTAATGCACAAGCTTTTATTGCCTTCTTGTATTGAATTTTGTCTATTGGTTTTCCATAGAGTATGTTATCTCTCACAGTACCACTCTGAATCCAAGTTGTTTGTGCCACGTAGGAAACATTGTCATATACTTCAACCTGCACGTAGTCCAATCAAAAAGCTTATGGAAGAATTTATGGATATAGAAAGCAAAAAAGTTGCATCTGCAATCTTGTTGAACTATGAAATGGTTACTTTTGCTCAAGAAGAGTAGTTAATGCTCAACTTACATCTGAAATTTTTGGGATTTCTCCAAGAATTGTATATAGCAGAGCAGATTTCCCTGATCCCACTAAGCCACAAATTGCTACCTTTTCTCCAATTTTAATGTGCAGATTTATTCCCTTCAAATTTTGGCTTTGTCAATGAAGATTCTGGATCCTAGCTGAGTATGGCTTGATGAATTTCGATGGTATACTAGGATCCGACAAGTGCTTTCCTCACAACAGAATCTGGTCTCAGCTCATCATATTGTAAGAACTTGTCCAAAACGATCTAAGGAGACTTTAACCTGAATTAATATAGCCAAAACTTCAGGTAGCATTCTCACTGGATCTTGTATCACACGGAATGTTGCAAGCACTGTAAATATGGTTGTGGCAGTTAACGGTGGATCCCCTATGATAGGACACCTGGCAAAAACTATAGATGCAGTAATGATGGCTGACATCCAGTAGAGTATGGTACCATATGTTCTATTAAATTGTGCTGAAGACAACCATTTGAACTCCACAGCTCGGAGATTTTCTATCAGCTCTTTAAATTTTTCTTCCCATGCTTGTAGTTTGATTATTTTCATACTATTAAGAATTTCAGATGTTATTCTGAGTCTTTCATCCTCTGCAGTCATGAACACAACTTTGCACTTCTTGAGGGTTTTGGCCTTGGAAATTTGAGTTGTAACTTAAATTTGTAACATTATTCAATCATCATTATACATCATTTTACAATTTAATTAATTTAATTGCACTAGATGTTGCAATGGAAACGCTGTAAGGCAATAGCATATAACATTAATTAATGTTTTTTGACAATTTTTGAAAGTCAGAAAAATATCAAGAAAAGGCAAGGACCATGCTACAGTGAAAACTTACATCTTTCTACCTCTGAGTAGGACCAAGCTCTAATCCTTGAACTCTATTGGAAAATTTTAGTAAGCACAGAGTTTCTCCCATGTCATTTTCATGAGGACTAATTTGTACAAATAAAGTCTTTGTGCATCCTCCTGAGTGAACATGCATCATATTGGTGTTAGATGTTGTGGAAGGACTTGAGACAAGACAATATCATACCATCTCTATATGAGCTCATTCCTTTTTCCATCAGCTGCCAAAACATGGCTCCTCCACCTGCTCTTCCCATGCTAGCAGAAGCATATATTTGTTTATAAACCATATCAAATAAATTGTCTCTCTAGTCGATGCCGAATCCTAGATCTTTAGAGGATTTCCCAAAATCTACAAACAAAACTAGTTTCTTCAATATTCTGCTTCCATCTTCTAGATGGTTCTTTATCCAACCTAACTGAACAATTAATAAATAAGGGTAAACTTCTCTTTGTATTCAGACTGATGCCCTTCCAAGCGAACTTGCTTTGTGTACAGAGATATGCAGTGAATAATTAGGAATATGTTAATAAACCCCAATTTATTTCCCAAAACGATAAGAAAATAAGGGCAAACTCACTTCAGAAATTCTTAATGCTACCATTCCATCTTCACTTAGATTGTGGTGGAAATAGGAAGCTTTCCCGAAGGATTGCATGAAGAAAATGAGACAGCATTAAGAAATTCAGTTGAATTTGGAGGAGATGAATGTGATGGCAAGGCAAATCTGTTAAACTTCAATGATTAAATATGTTGAATAAATCTGCCACTATTGGAAGAGAAACATCTAATCACATGAAGCCACTGATGCATTGGACTGAAGGTCCCTCACCAATTTGAAGAATATACAACTCTCTAATGATATTTCTCAAAGGAAACCAAGAAAACAATGTTCTGACACCACAGGGCATTTATTATTAGCTCCATATTTGCTAAAATTTGTATTTTCTGTCTTACAAACATTTTGAAGCTAAGTCGTCTTCTTGCATAGATGAAGATGAACAATTTGAAAATGATGAGGAGAATTAGGGATTTAAAAATATAAATTTCCATGCCTGCTAGTTCCTAAAGAATATCCCAATAACTACAACACATATAAAGAGCAATTTCTTTGTAGGAAAAGAAAAGGCAAATCTATTAAACTTAAACGACCAAATATGTTGCATAAATCTACCACCAATGATGTTGAAACAGTACATTTATATTGGTCTCACGAAGAAGCATGAACCTGCCAAGTTCCAACGCAAAAATATTTCTTAAAATGTATATATGGAAATGTGTTCATCTCTTTATTGGATGCGTTGTGCATTTGATATTCATGAGTTCTCTTCGTGGGCGCACTTCTTCTTTCTTGCCACACACTTAATGTTTGATTCTTGGTGACATGCTTGGATTTTTCAACACTTGGATATTTGCTTGTTGGCTCTCTGGGTCTGCTGGATGAGATTCGAAAAGTGGAATGACAAAAACCAAAAGTGGAATTTTGTGGGGGTGGTTCCCTGGGAGTGAGATTCACCAATGCACAATATACACCTAGTAGACTTGAAACCCAAATAAACCATTCCTAAGAGATATTTGATATGACCAATGAGGAAGTTTAATCTAGCTGCCACCGACAATATCACAATCATAAAACGAAGTGCAAATAGAACATTGCTTGCCCATCCATTCACTATTCCATCTCATTGCTATGAACATATATGCCTCACATTGATTACAGAGCCCTGGCATTGTTATGACTACAATTCAATGACTTTTTTTGGTGCAATTAAAAACATTGTGTGATAGATGCAGCAAAAGGTGATAATGCCCATGTCATAGTACTCACACTAAGGTATGCCATTGATAATAATTGAGTAATGCAACCCTATAATATCTTGACTACAACTCGACTATGATGCAAAGAATACAGTGAAAAAATCTTTGGGCCATATACCAATTGTTATGAGAATAAGAACACCCAATAAAGCTGGTGGATTTCTTGAAAAGCTCAAAAAGTTTAACTATATTATTTTGCCCAGAAAATGTTACAACATCCCCAATCCAATAAATCATTCATGGGACTTTAAACACCCTAAGTAGCTAAAGCTTCCATCTTTGACCTGCTTCTCCAACCCATGAATGCCTTGATAAGAATTTCTTCTAGGGCTTCATCTTCCTCAACTTCTTTGGGAAAACTCTATGTCCCACTCCTTATTACTCACATAATGAATATATGTTACATCACCAATTCCCTACATCCAGAAGCTTCTTTCAATGGTGCATGTAGAATTACTGCCAAAGGATTGGCTAGATATGTGTTCAAAAAAATAGCAACAAATTATTCATTAGCATGTATGCAAAGGATCTTTAGTACAGATAATGAGGAAGATGAACCCTTCATTATTTCCTTCTTCTTAAGAATGTGTACGTCCAAGCTGCGTTGTCTTTTGATTTGGAAACCTTTTCAAGAACATGACATTCTCACAATAAATACCATCCAGAGGATTACTACACATTCAAAGTCGTTATAGCCATTCACTCATCCTCCATAGCTTATATCTTTATGGGAAGAAGAAAAGACGATACCTCCCAAGAACGAAATGAAGAGTTGTTCCAGCCTTGTACATTAAGTGCAGCTACTAGATCTTCAACAATGTTGCCAAATACAACATAATTATTACATTGACCATCATCGACAACGACTTCATGACTTCCCACAACCGCATTCAATCATCAAACTGGGTGTAAAAATGGTTCCATTATGACATAAATTAAATTATGTAATTTGTAGAGATTCAAGACTAATTTCCAATTAGCATGAGGCCTTATTATGAATGTATGATCAACACTTTTCAATTATAAATTTCTATGAGAAAACAGTGGCTACCATTCAGGATACAAATAGATATGCTGGGAAACTTGACCATAAATCACTATTAGAACATTGCACACATGAGTGTTGTGCATAAGAAAACTGTTAAGTATCTTAACAACACGATTACATATAGCATAGGCAGGTAAGGAATACATCAATTGAATAAGTTATTCCCTTGATATCATGCAGACAACGTATCCATATTCTGCCATTATAGAAGCAAGTGTTCAATTTTTCTTCTGTTTCTAAAAATGCAGAGAATGTTACCTCATTTTTAAGAGTAGAATCACAGTTTTAAATGCCAAACCTAGGATCGATAACACTTAAGAGAGCCCTGTTGAAAGAAATAATCACAAATGTATCAATGACATTCCTTTCTTCTTCCTACAAAGATGGTGGATTTCTGGAAAAGCTCAAAAATTTTAACTATATCATTTTTCCAAGAAAATGTTACAACATCCCCAATCCAATAAATTAGTCATGGGAGTTTAAACACCCTAAGTAGCTATAAGCTTCCATCTTTGACCTGCTTCTCCAATCCATGAATGCCTTGATAAGAATTTCTTCTAGGGCTTCATCTTCCTCAATTTGTTTGGGAAAATCTATGCTCCGCTCCTTATTACTCACATAATGAATATATGTTGCATCACCAATTCCCTACATCCAGAAGCTTCTTTCAATGGTGCATGTAGAATTTCTACCAAAGGACAGGCTAGATATGTGTTCAAAAAAATAGCAACAAATTCTTCATTGGCATGTATGCAGAGGATCTTTAGTACAGATAATGAGGAAGACGAACCCTTCATTATGGCCTTCTCCTTAAGAATGTGTACGTCCAAGATGCGTTTTCTTTTGATTTGGAAACCGTTTCAAGCGCATGACATTCTCACAATAAATACCATCCAGATGATTACTACACATTCAAAGTCGTTATAGCCATCCACTCATCCTCCATAGCTTATATCTTTATGGGGAGAAGAAAAGATGATACCTCCCAAAAATGAAATCAAGAGTTGTTCCAGCATTTTACATTAAGAGCATCTACTGGATCTTCAACATTGTTGCCAAATACAACAGAATTATTACACTGACCATCATCGATAACGACTTCATGACTTCCCACAACCACATTCAATCTGAAGAAACAAAGTTGAATATCTCGAACAGGTGCATTAAATCATCAAACTGGCTGTAAAAATGGTTCCATTATGACATTAATTAAATTGTCTAATTTGTAGGGATTCAAGACTAATTTCCGATTAGCATGAGGCCTTATTATGAATGTAAGATCAGAACTTTTAAAGTATAAATTTCTATGATAAAATAGTGACTGCCATTCAGGGTACAAATAGATCTGCTGGGAAACTTGACCAGAAATCACTATTAGAAAATTTCACACATGAGTGTTGTGCATAAGAAAAATATTAAGTATCTTAACAACACGATTACAAATAGCACGAGAAGGTAAGGAATACATCAGCTGAATAAGACATTTCCCTTGATATCATGCAAACAACATATCCATACTCTGCGATTGCAGAAACAAGTGTTCAATTTTTCTTTCTTTTCTAAAAATGCAGAGAATGTTACCTCATTTTTAAGAGCTAAGTCACATTTTGTAAATCCCAGACCTGGGATTGATACCACTCTAGAGAGCTCTGTTGAAAGCAATAATCACAAATATATCAATGACATTCCTTTCTTCTGCCTACAAAGATGAGCACCCCCAATCACACCTGTATGAAGCCACTGATGCATTTGGTTAAAGGTCCCTCACCAATATATGGCTCTCTAATGTTATGGCACAAAAGAAACCCAAGACAACATTGTTCTTACACCATAGGGCGTTTATTATTAACTCCATATTTGCTAAAATTTTCATTTTTTGTCTTACAAACTTTCTGAAGATAAGTTGTCTTCTCTGAGCATAGATGCAGATGAACAATTTGCAAATGATGAGGAGAATTAGGGATTTAAAAATTTAAATTTGCATGCTTGCTAGTTCCTAAAGAATATCCCAATAACTCCAGCACATATAAAGAGCAAATTCTTTGTAGGAAAAGAAAAGGCAAATCTGTTAAAACTTAAATGATCAAATATGTTGCATAAATCTGCCACCAATGAAGAACCATGAAACTGCCAAGTTCCAACACTAAAATGTTTCTTAAAACACATATATGGAAATGCGTTCATTTCTTTATTGGATGCGTTGTGCATTTGATATTCATGAGTTCTCTTCGTGGGCGCACTTCTTCTTTCTTGGCATGCACTTAATGTTTGATTCTTGGTGACATGCTTGGATTTTTCAACACCTAGATATTTTCTTGTTGGCTCTCTCGGTCTGGTGGCTGAGATTCGAAAAGTGGAATGACAAAAACCAAAAGTGGAATTGCTTGGGGGTGGTTCCCTGGCAGTGAACTTCACCAATGCACAATATACACCTAGTAGACTTGAAACCCAAATAAACCATACGCCAAATTGACTTGAACAAAATTTCATATTTCTGGCACATTTCTGATCCTCTTATATTAGCCATTTTCTTGGCTATTTTCAAACTTAGTTTTTACTTGTGTCTCTTCCAGTTTTCTCTACAAATCATTGCACAAACAATTGCCATTTAATGGCCCCTCAAACAGTAGATTCAATGAACCTTTTACCAAGCGAAATCATACCAATTTCCACGACTAATTCGTGCTAAAATTTACTATGTTTTGGTCGTTGCTTCCCCAGCGAAATCATGCCTCTGTCAATGGAATTTCGTGGCCCTTCAATACAACGATTTGATGGGTGCCTTACCACCTAGAAATGTGCTCCATTTTGTTGCGACTTGGTTGGTAAATTCTCAGCAAAATCATGGATCCAATCCTAATGAATATGTATTCTTTTTATACTCCAGCAAAAACGAATCTCTTGGCTCTGTCAACCATGTCTACAATTATAAATTTGTGATATTACCTCCCTGACTTCACATATTACATTTTTTTTCAACCATCACTAATTTCGTCTTACTAGACCCTGGTTGTCCACGCATCTACCTCTACTCACAACTTAGCCATATTTTCATTCTTGGTTTGATCAAATATCACTGGTGATATTTTTCTCCCACCGATAACCACAATAATTGAAATCTTGCCCGCAAAAAACATTATCAAAGATTTAAAACATAATTGAAATCGTTTCCACAAAAAACGCATTCAAAGAATTAAAGTACAATGGGTGGACGCTATTAGATGCTATCGTGACTAATACCCGCAGGTGTTAGGATCCTATAACCGCATAGGTAGAGTTAGGCTATTTGAGAGCATGTGGGGAAGATGGACAGTGTATTGATTAAACATTGAGTGCACAATTACTGCAAGTCTTACCATCGACGATTGTGTTGTTGTTGGGCTAATGTGCAAGTTCGGAAACGATCTCAGCCGTTCCAACAGTGCCGTATTTTTCCCGGCTATGTAAACTGCTTTTAGCAACTTACCTTCTTGGAAATCTTGTGCCCATTTAGTGTAATTATCCACTAATGCGTTCCCCACACTCTCTATGCAACCACCGACAATGTCTGCTAAAGCACTCTGTAATTCATCGACCACTTCCATAAAATTCCCTGTTGAACTGCAATCAATGTTCTTTCATAATCTGTATAAGGCGTTCCCTGCCCCTGCCTTCTTCCAATACAAAGAGTCTCCTCCATGTTCAATCACCGTAACTTTCCTTTTACTTTCTTCTGCAAGATTATCAATTGTAGCAGCTGCATCTTCCATGTATACAACACTTGTAGTATCCAGAGCATTCTCTGTAGTTTGTTCCTATAATGTTTTGAATACACTATCTGCCGCTTTACTCAGCAAGCTATCGGTTGCAGGATCTAAGTCCTCCACCAAATCCATCAGTTCACTTGCCTCAGAGTATGCTTTTAAATCATTTCTCCCACAATCAGGTGACAACCGAATGATTATATTGACCAATGAAACCGTTGTTAGCTTCAATGACGGTTTGCTCGTGTATAAGTAATGCTCTTCCACATCTAATACAGGGCCAGGATCTCTTTTCCACAAGAACATCAAAACCACTTTATTTTGTAATTTTGTAGGATCCAAACTCCGTATACCCACACATCCTGTCGATTTTCTATAGTTTCTCAGAAACAAAATTAGGGTATCGCATTCTCTACCATCCATGTTGCCCTCTTTCACAAGTTCCTTTGCCTTCTTTATGGAATTTCGGTTTGTTACAAACACGGTCCAAGGAGCCCCCCACAAAAGGTCCATGTTCTCCAAAATTGGCCTGTATTCTGAAAAATCCTCGTCCTCTGTTTCACCCGGCTTTTATAAAAGCTTTGAGGATATTTTCTGCATACACCTATTATCCAACACAAACTCTGCGATAAACCAACAGAGTTTACTAGTATAAACCATAAAAAATTGCAGCCAATACACACATCGCAAAAAACCCCATAAAAAGGCCCATAAGAAACGTATTTCTATTCCTTTTGATCCAATCATTTTATTTACCTTTCATCAACTCTGAAGCCATTCTGAAGCCACCTGATTAATGTGAATCTATAATATGTCGGGATTCTCACCGTGGCAGTGGGTATAGTCATTGTTGTCTTTTTCGGTGGGATACCATTTTACAGGCACAAGCTTCTTGTAGGCAACCCCATCACTCATATTGCTTGCATGGTAATCTGATTTACAAGGAAGAGAAATATCAGCATGCCTTCCAATACGAAGTTGCTTTACAAGAACCACTATATAGAATCCGTTAAATCAAGCCAAACTACGCTATCACACAAATAATTTTCAGTAAGTTCCAGATTTTTAAATCATTTTATGAGTTAGGACTATTAGTCCAAAAATATCAAAGATAAAGCAATATTAATAGATTCTCAGTCTTAAATAACTATCAACCCAAACCCATTTGTGTATACACAATTGTATCTTGATATCTACTTTTGGTTGGAAATGCGTTGTTTTTTGGACAAAGCAGCAGCTATGGTGCAAGGCTCCTCAGAAAAGTATACTAATACACAAGGAAATACGAATTCAAATCCATAAAAAGTCTACGCAATAACTCAAGTAGAATAAACACTTATATTAAGAATGGTTTCCATCTGGTTCTCTTGCTTAATCTGTGAAATGTTTGCACTAAAACAGAGTACATCTTTGTTGATAAAGCAAGGTAGCGCCATGGATAGAAATGTCGAATCACAATTCCAGGCCCAGGCTTTTCTTGTGGCCCTTTCCAGGCTTTGTGGGTTTGTTCTCATAATTATATATGATTGTTGCCTTGTACCTCTACCCAAAAGAATAACAGGAAAGGATCAACTGTTCTCCAAAGGGTTGGGATACATGTAGCAAGACACAAAGCCTACTTGATAGTTCTAGAGTTAGAACGCCTCTGTGGTTATTTGTTTAACTCCAAAATTTACTATCTTTGGAATAGCAGAGATATTTACTTTAAAGGATTTCAGAAATATTTCTATGATCAAGTCCCTGATGGCGTGACAAGTTTGGTTATTTCCTTCCATATGAGTATTCTGAGAGAGGCCCGTTTTTTGAGTAGTGTCAGATAGTTTCATAGTTGAAAAAATAGGCAAGCTAAGCTATCAATGACTGTTAGGAAATCATTTAAATGAGTAAATTGCATTATTTTTATAGAATTTTTAGAGATATTTAGTGCCATCAATCTATGCTTTTATGTTTGTATTGAAAAATAAATGATTTAAGTTTGATATAACAAATTATACATAAGTTTATCTTTAGTGCATAAAGAACTACACCTTATATGAAACATAAATAAAGACTTTAGTCCCTCTAAATATGCATGTTTCATTTTAGAAGTTGTTATGAATTTTTCATCCTAGAAACTTTTAGAGTCCATCCACTCATCCTCCATAGCTTATATCTTTATGGGAAGAAGGAAAGATGATACCTCCCAAGAACGAAATGAAGAGTTGTTCCAGCCTTGTACATTAAGTGTAGCTACTGGATATTCAACAATGTTGCCAAATACAACATAATTATTACACTGACCATCATTGATAACGACTTCATGACTTCCCACAACCGCATTCAATCATCAAACTGGGTGTAAAAATGGTTCCATTATGACATAAATTAAATTGTGTAATTTGTAGAGATTCAAGACTAATTTCCAATTAGCATGAGGCCTTATTATGAATGTAAGATCAACACTTTTCAAGTATAAATTTCTATGAGAAAACAGTGGCCACCATTCAGGATACAAATAGATCTGCTAGGAAACTTGACCATAAATCACTATTAGAACATTGCACACATGAATGTTTTGCATAAGAAAACTGTTAAGTATCTTAACAACATGATTACAGATAGCATAGGCAGGTAAGAAATACATCAGCTGAATAAGTTATTCCCTTGATATCATGCAGACAACATATCCATATTCTGCGATTACAGAGGCAAGTGTTCAATTTTTCATTCTTTTCTAAAAATGCAGAAATGTTACTTCATTTTTAAGAGCTGAGTCACATTTTTAAATGCCAAAGCTGGGATCGATAAAACTCAAGAGAGCCCTGTTGAAAGAAATAATCACAAATGTATCAATGACATTCCTTTCTTCTTCCTACAAAGATGAGCAACCCCAATCACACCTGTATGTGTGGTGTTCACTTTTTCTTCGACCAGAAGAAGCTGAAGCTCACAATATGTTCAGATATCCTCTTGGTGTCAAGTGGTTTGAACACCACAAAGCATCGACTGTAAGCAGGGACCACATAATATTCAGAACTCCAGTATGAAGCAAAGGTAAATTTCTTCTAACGTTGGCATTCCACTGGGTTTTTGTCTATTGTAATGATCATATAACACATGTGGACTTAGACAGACACGAGAACTAAAGGCAACAGGGAATGATACCTATTATCCATGGTTGACTAGAGGGAAATGCAATTGGAAGGTGATCAATCTACAAAAAACTGATATGAGTCACCAAATCAAACAAGCAGCTTAAATTTATATTTCCTTTGGGAAGGACTCAATAACAAAAATGAGCATATGTGCAGAATGGAGAATTACATGGTTTGACGAATATGATAACCTTTTAAAAAATATTAGTCGCAAGGCATTGTAATGCACAAGCAAAGGTATGAAACAGTTCTCAATTTATTGTCTCCGATAAAATTCCTGCTAGACTTAAAATTAAAAAATCCAAATGCTCATGAGAAACATCAAAACTCAAAACTATTATCATGCATCTATAACAGCATTAAAAATAGGCATTCTGTCACTAGTTCAGTTCTCAAGTGGAAATGATTATTGAGACAATTTGCAAAAAAATGTCAATCGAGGTTGTAGGCAATAAGGCACCTAACAACAAACAAAATCCACTAAGCCACAGATAGAACTAAACTCTCTTGCAGAAGGAATATTTACATGATTGAGGGAGAAGAATGCCATGAAGGCGCCTCCTCCAAGCTTTTCTCACCAAGATTCTCTCCCCATCTCAGATTTCTTATGGTTCTTCTTTTGAAAGAAAAGATATCCCACCACCAATGTCGCTATAGTCTTTGATAACTCCCTTTTGAGTTACAAGATATGAGAAAAATTTCTATATTTTTTCAATTATGAAAATGGCCGGAACCTGTGAAGCTCAAGGCCCAAATATAACTCCATGCTTATTGGGTTTTCATGTTCTTGACATGGCTTGGAACCTCCGCCCTTGCCACTTACAAGAATGTTTATTTGCTACAGATTTGAGTAATAGACGAAACTGACCCACCAATGCCAAAGACAATGCCGAATACGATGAGCAAGGCATCAACAAGGATCCATATCAGAGATAATTCATGCCAACAAGCATGCAAATGAAAAAAAGCAGGAAATAGAAACCCAAAATACAACCAACACTGCTCCCAATCAGAGATAAAAAGTCTGCAAATGAAGGGACTAGAATTGACACTATTGTTATCGAGACAATCACAAGATATCTGATCATGAAGGAAAACTCCCCTCTGCTAAACCTCCCTTCTAGGACTTCATAAACAGGATTCATCATCAGTGGAAATGTGAAGAAAAGGTTCAGACATAGGGCAATCTGAACAAAATCTTTGATCCAACTTTTCCCCAAGTTCAGAGTCACCATATCTTTGGTTGCACTTCCAAAAGCAATATACTCGAATGCTTCGAAACCCCCATAAATGAGAGCAATGAAGAGAAATACAACGGCCAAAACTCCACCAAATCTATTTTTTTTCTCCATAGCTAATTCCAGGAGCAAAATCATGCTTACCCCTTCAAATGCATAGGTTGCTACACCCACTCCATAAGGAATAGCAGAGAAACCAGTGAGAGCCTGAACATCTAGACCCACAGTACTCAATATGGACAACACATCTTGCACCACAATAGTTAGCATTGCAGAAATGTCAATGATATCTACAAAAATACTAAAAGGGGCCAGATGGGTAAGGGTTCAAATCCCACTGATGATGAGCTCAAGTGGAAAAATAGCCCATATGAAGCCTACCTTCCTGGTAACATCCAACGAGGTAGACAAATAGACTCCATGAGGGTTCAACGAGGATTCTTGGGACTTCACCTACAACAGATGAGAAAATAACTAAGAGAAAAGGGCATTCCCCTGAAATTTCCTTTCCTTTAATTTGAGTAACATTTAGGAACTTTTCGAGAGTAGTTTAGCAATGCTAACTCTCGTGTGCTGGGGGAACTAGAAGCCCAGTAATCTTCAGATCTGCAACACCCACAAATATGCCTCAATTTCAACACAAACACGGGCAAAACGGGCATTACCTGCAATGGCGAAATCTCATAGAACTTACGCGTGAGAACCGAAGGAGGCGATGGCGCAGAAGAATTGGAGACGCGATTGTTGAGTCCTTCATCTCGACATCTTGAGTAGCCATCCTGGGCTTGCTCGTTAAACCTGAAATGGACCATTTTCGACTGTAGAGTATCATGGATGGCTTGCTCGTTAAACCTCAAATGGACCATTTTTGAATGTAGAGTATCGTCCATGAATTCAAGAAACGGTGTTAACCCCGCACGCACCCTTACCTGAATGATTTGTTCCTTCGCCGCGAGGGAAATAGAGCATCACAAGAACCAGACCTTCACTGCACGCACCCTTACCTGAACAATTCTTTCCTTCGCAACGAGGGAAACAAAGCATCACAAGGACCAAAGCTTCACCTACAATAGATGAGAAACTATTTGTAACTGTTTTGATCGACGGTTCAATTTTTTGTAATCGTCTAACATCTAATCGAACGGTGTCCAAGAATGATAGGTAGGCAAAAAGGGGGATGGATTCGAGAGGGAAACGCCTTATGGCGTAATTAGTGCATTGAAAGAATGAAAAAGAGGTGATTGATTTTAAGTTTTCTGTATCAATTTTTATGTCATTAATTTATGAAAATTTTCGGAGAAAATTACATAGAGAATATGTGCTCGACGCGTTTCGAATCAACAAGTGTGGTTCATCTTTAGGATAGGATGAAGAGAGAGATCTTAGATGAAGGTTAAATAAGAAAATAGGTCAACCTGATTGTTAGGGGAAAAACGGCTATATTTGACTCAGGAGGGAAAATAATATTATAAAACAATTGAACAGCTATATATGTTTAGTGAAGGGGATTTCTTTAAAATGTTAAATAATAATAGTTTAATTTATTTAAATAAGTAAATTAATAATTTTTATTTTTTATATTTTTTATAATTAATAATGATGATGATGATGATGATGGTTAACGTCCGCTGAGACCAAACATTGGTCTATCAAACCTAAAGAAACAAATTATTTATTTTGATTTAAGATTTTATTCTTATGCTAAAAAAGCTTGGAGAGAAGCCTCCTGAGCTCACTATAATTTTGACATTGTAAAAGGCTAGGAAGGTCAATATTGTAACAAATATTGTGAAACTGAGATCTAATGTGGTTGTATGCCTCTAAGAGGAAGTGGTTTTCATCCTCGATGTTACTATTCTCACATATATGGCAGATCCCTTCCATCCATGGCGTTTTAGGAATTGCCCAAGGACCTGTTTCACTATGGAGCTCATGAGAATTCATTCTAATCTTTACTATATTAATTTTCTTCTTTGAGCTAGTTAAAATAGAGAGATACTTATGATCTTATAGGGAGGGGTTGATGACTTTCTTATAATAACTTAATTTTCTTTTAGCCGCTAAATCTTTCTCACACCACATTTTTTCTTTGAACATATAAGTAACAATATCTTTAATGTTATTTATGTTTTTCAATGCACCATTCTCATTGATCTCCCAATAGTTTAACCAATCCCTTGTGTCTTTATTCCACCCCCGATTGAGCCTTAGGTGTTTTTGGGTAGAATTTAAAGCTAGCTTAGGAAGTCTATGATCATCTATGTTATTGAGTTTGTGCTTATACAATAGAAACCTAATCATAGATAGGCTCTCAATAGGGGAAAGACCTGCTTCTATAAGGAGAATAGGATAGGGTGTATTACTTTTAATTTTTAGGCTATAAGTTATAAAACGCTTCTGGATTTGCTCAATCTTTCTACATGATTCTCTGGAGATGCTGCAACCCCAAACCTCACAGCCATATAAGATAGCAGGAGCGACTAAAGTTTCAAAGAGGAACTTCTTTTTATCCCACATTACGAGGTTTGCTATTTTACAATTATTTTCAAGACCAAAATAAGCTTTCCACCCCCCATTAATCATTTTCTCAATGCTATGGTTCCATTTGAGCTTGTGATGAATATCAATTCCTAGGTACTTTAAGAATACACTTCCTCCAAGTTATTATTGTCATACATAAAATTAGCGTAAGTGCCTTCTTGGATTTGATAATCATAACTTTTGTTTTGTCAGTGTTAACAGTCATACCCATGGTAAAGCAAAAATCCTTAAGAAGCCTGAGTTTCTTATCAAGATTAGATGAGCACCTTTTGAAAAGAACAATATCGTTAGCATAGAGAAGAAGGATGATGACTATCCCAGCTAAGATTGTGCCATCACATCCTGCTTCCTCTAAATAGCCTTTGAGCTTATCGATGTAAATGCCAAATAGGGTAGGGGAGAGGGGGTAACCTTGTTTAACTCTGATGTTACACTTAATATCTTTCAACCACCCCTCATTGCTCTTTAGCTTGCGAATTACATTCTCGTATAACCTTATAGTGGCAGCTCTCAACTCGAGAGGAACCTTTATCTCTTCTATCTATTCCAAAGGTTGTATCTAGAAACCATATCGAAAGCCTTTCTAAAGTCCACAAAGCAACAAAATAAATTGGATTTATCATTACAACATTCCTCCGCAATGATCCTAAGCGTAACGAGGTGGTCTATTGTTGAGTGATGCCTTCTGAAACCTGCTTGGCCTTTAGCCCGCTTACCTTCACTTTCAAGTCATATGCTTAACTTCTTTTCCAAAATACTACCATATAACTTGGCTTAGAGAGGGCTAATAATAATTGTCCGATAATTAGAGGGGTTATTTGTATACCCACTTTGAAAAATAGGGATAATGAGGCTCTCAGTCCAAGGTTTAGGTAACCCTTCCCTACCAGTCGTCTTCCCTATTAATGAAATTGAGAGGTCTTCTAATAACATTAATAGGGAAGACGGCTGGAAAATTAGTAGCTGTTGGATTCCCGCCCTTTCCTCTTAGTCCTTTTTATTTATTTATTTATTTATTTTTAGTAGATATATTTTTATCTATTAAAATATATTCTTAAATATTTTTTTACCATTTTATTATTTATTTCTTTTTATTTTTATATATTTTTAGTTTGTTTAATAAGTAGTTATATTTTTATTTGTATTTCATATATTTATTTATTTAAAAAATAAATAAATATATTGTTTTCTTAGAACCCCTATTTTTAATAATTTTTCAAGAATTTGGTGTATTTATTTATCTATTTTATTTTTATTTTTTGTTTCATTTTTAATGGCATAATAAATAAATAAATAATATTATGTATTAATAATCAGTTAAATAAACAAATAATATGAATTATAAAAAAATATAGAAAATAAAAAATTATTAATATACTTATGTAAATAAATTAAATCATTATTATTTGACATTTTAAAGAAATTCTCTTCACTAAACATATATAGTCGTTCAATTGTTTTATAATATTATTTTCCCTCCAGAGTCAAATATAGTCATTTTTCCCCTAACAGTCAGTTTGACCTATTTTCTTATTTAACCTTGATCTAAGATTTGTCTCTTCATCTTGTCCTCAAGATGAACCACACTAGCTGGTTCGAAACGCGTTGGCCAAATATTCTCTATGGGATTTTCTCATAAAATTTTCATGAATTAAAAAATTATGGATCACATAAACTTAAATTAAAATTTTTATGTTATTGGTTTTAAGCTATCAATTTTTTATTATATAATATTCTATGTATTTATAATGGTTTTTTTTTTAATTGGAATGAGATTGGAATATTCGTTTGTTTAAGATATGTATTTAATTTTATACATGGGCTAAAAATAATTGGATTATGTATATCGTTTAAATATTTGGATTCTTGGTGAGATTTATAAGAAAAAAAGTTGGGAAAAAAACAAAAACAAAAAAATTAAAGTGTGATTTAAATACGTCATTTTAATAAATGTTTATTAGAGTTTGAGTAAAATATACTAGAAAAGAAAGTAAAAATATAAAGAAATTAAAATGTGATCTAATGAAGATGCATTTTTTTTATAATTTTAATGCGCAGAAAATAAAAAAGCCTAAGCTTATTGCTTATATTATCTATTGATGCCACAAATTCGCCCAAACATCAGATTTCTTTTCTTGCGAGAATTTGCTAAAATTGTTTTCAAAAAATTAGAATGTTGGAGTGTTTGAATCTTTTTTTTTATGGTGCAAATGGATTCAACACCATCAAAAACCCCTGGGCACCGAAAATTGTGAAGTAACCAAAATTTTCAAAAGTTTGTGCAAGATTTTGTCATAATTTTGCCAAAATTTCTATTATTTTCTGGGTTAATCATCCACAACTCATCATCACCAAACTCATATGGCCAAAGTAATATAGAAAATGATAAAATAATAAAAATTATTATTCAATATATCTTATTTTATTTTATTTTATTTGATAAAAAAATTTATTCATTTTATTTAATTATTTTTTATATGTTTAATAAAATTTATATTTTAGATATATTTAATTTATATTTTATATATCAATATCAACATTTTTCTATATATTTAATATAATTTATATTTTATATATCAATATCAACATAATCACATAATATCCTTCATAAGAGGTTGCATAATGTTTTTTAGTAATTTATATAAACATTAATGTAAAACTATATTAAAGATATGGAGGGGAAAATATTAGGGAAATTTTATTAAGTGGAATATGACATTAAGAAAAATAAAATAAAAAATTATGGAAGAATATGACTAAGTCCAGTGTTTAAGAACAATAGAGAAAGGTAAGTGATGGAGCATTGTGAAACAAACTATGTGGCATATGTGAATTGTCGTTCATCATTATGTTACTTTTACGAAAATCTTGAAAGAATATCTTATTTAACTACTTAGGTGAGACACAATTCTATGATATTAAAATCAAATAGTTGTTTCCATAATCATGATGGGCGTAGCAAAAAATAATTTTGATCACTCACCAGGTTGTAATAGATCCCATATTTTTCATATTGAGGCATATTCATAATTTTGTATCTGAGATTGACCATGGTGATGATATTTTTAACAATTCCTTTTTTCAAGACTTGAATTACATTTCTAGGGAAACCTCCAACTTCAAGTACAATTCTGAGGAAACCTCTAGCAAAAATATTGAAAGGAGATCATTACAGCATGTGAAGATTTGCAGTAGATTTTGAAGTGGCATTGATCGTCTTCTCCAACAAATGCAAACTCCATGAGTTCTCTAGTTCCAGGTGCTTGCCTACCTGCCTTTTCCTTGTTCTCTCGATCTCCTACATAATAACACGCATTTGTTATCTCTCTAGACATCATAGAATAGACAAAATGTTGTCACTTTAAATGGCAGCCGCAGCACAAGTGCTTCAGGAGACATAGAAATCTTCCTAGAGACAGCCTGGGTTGATTGTAGACCAGTGCCTAGGGCATCTTAAAGAGAGGAGTGCATTTGAGATTATCTAAGAGATTAGTTACGCTCCAATTGTCATGAAGTTTTAAAAAAGAGAATAAAAGGGGGATTTGGTTCAATTAGGCTTCACGAAGGTATAACAAGCCAATACATGGATCCAAATGTTCAGGGGGTAAATCGGGCCAACCTCAAAGAGGAATATCTAGTTCTGGTGGCCGTCGCACAAAAGCAGGAAGCTTAATATTGCAGTAGTAGTGAAGGTGAAGAGGAGGAGAGAAGGAGGGAATTATATGCATAGGGTTGCCAACAGAATCCTAAGAAACAATGTTCCAGCAAAAATATGCAAGAGGGAGAAGATGAAAGAGTGGCAGGAGTGGAGCGCTAGTCAGGTTTTCTCACCATGTACTCATGGGCACATTTGTATCCAAAAGCTCAAGAAAATATGTGCATATTACAGGTACTTAAGTAAATCTATAGCTAACACAGGTATTGTTGCTACTTGTTAACAAATATACAATCATGAACAAGGGAGAAACTGGTAGCTTCATCACACTATTTTAGAGATAGAAAAACATATATGGAATGAGATTACTGAGGGAAAAACATATTGCACATTGATTTGTTTGGAATCATTGGAATAGTTTCATTAATACTTAGAGGATAGAAATAACCATTCCATGACATTCAACAGTGTATCGCTCAAGTCCCTCATGAACAAGCAAGTAGAACCAAAAGTGTAATCATAGAATTCAGACCCTCAAGTGAAGAATTCTGGAACCCTTCTGTCGAGCAGTAAAAAGGGTCTTTTTCACCTCTATTTACCCTACATTAATTATCAATCCAGGAACAACTTATTGTCTCAAAGAGTGTACTCAGTTTGAGGCGGTCATTTGTCAGAGTAATGCTAGTAGTATAGTGCCTCTACAAAAGTAACTAAATGCTGGAAACAAACTTCTAAATGTAATGGCAAGAATTAGAAATGCTTGTAATTAAATAATTCGATGAAGAAACTACAATACTTCAATAGTCAAGGATTCAGTGATAATAACTCTTCCCCTTGTAAACTGATAATTGAAAAGTAATCAAAAATATCATCAACCTACGAACTGGACACAATAGTCAACGTTCACTACAGTTTCAGATTATTCTACATATCAAAGCAATGATAATTCAAATAATCAGGAAATGGAACAACAAATACTCTATTTAACAAGTTGAACAACAAAGCCTTAACCTACAGAAATGAATGAGGCAACAACTGTATTCTACAGGAATTAAACAATAATTTCTACTCTAAAAATGATTCGAACAGCAAACGGAAATGAAACAACAAACTAAAGGAAATGAAATATTGAACAACAACTTGAATCGAATGTAAATACACAGCAAAACCCAATAGAATATTACACACAACACTTCTATATTGAAAGGAACAGTAATCTGAGTTTTGATACAACAGTTGTTATTCATGGTTATAAAGAAATAGAAATTGTTATCACAATGGAACAACAATCCCAAATGAATAGCAATCACGTTTGGAAGTAAATCGTGGATAAATAATAATACTGATTTATGAATACATAGCACTATTACTCTGTAAATGAACAGCAATGGAAATCTGGAAGGAACATCAATGTCATAAGATAATGGCAGTTTGTTAAAGGAACAGTGATGCAATGTAAACTTAGAATAAAGAGCGTAACATTCCTGTTGCAGAGAATAACATTACCATTCAAATAGAAATGAACTATAACAAAACCGATATGTGAAATAATAAGGAACAACATATTACTAAACAAAGTGAATAAGAGAAATCAAACCACACACGAATCGGAAAATAATGGTACAGGAGCAAGTGATCCACCAAGGCTGGGCCCTTAGCCTCCAGGGACACACTGCTTAAGATTACTCTAGAATCAAAGACAGAACAACAACCAGAGTTTATATATTAAGCATCAAAACAGAGTTACAGTAATCACTCTTTTAGAGAGATTCGATGATTAAAGTTCCAATTACAACAGTAAGTTTCATAAAAACAACAACAGTTCGTCCCTTGGGCTAGAAATGTTGCCTCTTCTTATAGCAGTCGAGTGGAGATATCAATGATATAGAGAATCATTAAGGTAGCGATCCCTCAGGATCAAAAGATCTTGAGGGATTCACCATACTGTTAGTTCTCAATTATCTTCTTGTTCTATTGCATCGGTTTGGTATCTCCTCTTCCTTTTCCTGGCTTATACGCTCCAATTCAGATTGCCTCGTTTGGATGTGGTTCCCTATCAAAGGGACATCGGTTAACCTTGTCTTGTCTTTTCCTTTAGAACAACAATCTTTTGTTTTCTCCTTTTTTCTACATAGGAAAAGAGTAATTATTAGTCATTTTACGTTGCACATAAATCTTCCAGACTTTATCATAATATTTCACCATATACTTATTTCATAATGTAAAAAAGTTATGAATTTAAGAAAAAGATGACAAAATGAGTGGTAATTACATACCCTCTCTAGTGCTAAACACACCCGCTTGCTTACCCTTTTTCATGCCCTCATGAAAACATTATAATTGATATGCAAGGCAATTAGGGAATAGGCTGGAGAAGGGATCTCATGAGGTGGTCTACAACCATGATTGCTAGCTAGGAATTCAAAGAAATGTCTTGTCTGTCCTTCAGGCATTTCATATAAGGCTTGATATCCTGGTGCAAGGTGCCAAATAATTGGACTTCTAAATCTACAGCCTAACCAAGACGGGCCTTCTCTTAAAATGAGGTCACCATAGATACCTAAGCGATCAAAAGCTAGCTTAAAGTTCTCATAATTGAATGGTTCTTGGTTTTGGATGTTCGGATTAGAAGTCTGGTATCAAAACATGGCTAGTGCTATGGCAAGGTCTTTGATGGTAAAGAAGTATTCTATCCCTTGTCGTATGACTATTGTGTGGATAGGTCCCAATGCTTCGATCACTCCCTAAGTTCTCATTAGGCTCCTATGTTTATTCCATAATTGTTGTCGGTCTCTAGGTTCTCCTCTCACCCATAGATCTAATCCATTCTCTTGTCTTTGAAAGACATTGTGGGCTTTAAGCCACTTTATTTGATTAACACCAAAAGAAATAAATTCCTACAGTTGGACATCACCCAAGAAAGGGCTAGGGTGCTGATCTATTTCTCCATCTAATACAAGATTTTGCAAATAGAATTCACACAACAGTCGCTGAACTTTCTCCCCATAGTGCTTACAACAATTTATGAAGTCATCAATGGTATTTATTTCTATAGGTACTCCTGCTTTGATAGCTTCAATTTTCAATTGTGAATATCTTTCCATTAAAAACAAATCATAGTTCCTAGCAGGTGCCCTACATGCTAGAACGTCAGTATACAGAGAGCATAAGGTATCCATTTGTTTGATGACTATGTCTAGTCTATCAGTTACCTTTTTTACTCTTTCTTCTTCCTTTCACCATCCTTCAAAGGCCCAGCTTTCGGATAAGTTAACGTTCCTCAGCTGCTGTTGTAATTTCTCATATTTTTCTCGAGAGACAGTCTACTCTATAAGTTTCTCTACTGTTTGCTAGGCTTGTGCCAAATCCTTTCGCAGAGTTACTGTCCTCGGGTCATTATCCCACATAGTAGTTGTAGGCGGGAGATCTACTTGAATCTTATTATCACAGCGTCTCATCTTTATGGTCCGAGTTTCCTTAGAGGACGGTGCCTCTGTCTGAATTTCCTTGTCACAGGCTGATATGTTATCTATTTGTACTTCGACATGGACAACAGCCGGATGTTGTTCCTTTCAATTTTGAATGGCAGGTTGGACTTGAGTCCTCTTGATATTTTTCTTAAGGGGTTTTGTCTGAGCAGTTGCATGCTTTACCACAGAGGTTCCTTTTGACTTCTTCCCCATTTTCAAAACCCTTATCTGTTGCCGAAGTTGCTTAATCACGCTAAGCAGTCTCTGCTGTTCCTTTCACAATCTTTTAATTTCTTCTGTTTTCTTGGAAGGAACAATCGTTTGTTTACTCGGGCCTGGACTTTGTACCTCAAATTTTGTGGCTTCATCTTGGCCAATTTCCTTATTTTCTTCTCGGGGTGCTTCTTCAGTACTATGCTGATCCGGTTGTTCAGGGGTAGAAACCCTAGCTTGCTTTGTTGTTTCCTAAGCAGCTTCTTCCTCTACCTCCTCTTCATCATGAAATTCTTCTGGTGTATTTTGACTAGGAACAGATTGTTCCTCTTCTTCATTCTCATCATTCTTCTTCCGAGATACACTCTCATCAGGAGCAAAGTGATCCTCTTCTCCTTCCTCTTCGTCACACAATTCTTCGAATGCACTTTTGTCACGAACAGGGTGCTCCTACGGTCCTTCTTCTTCATCACACAGTTCTTCAGATGCACTTTTTTCATGAACAGAGTGCTCTTGTAGTCCCTCTTCGATGTGGGGGTTAAGTGGGCTATGAGCTTGGGCATATTTGCCCATATTGGCCAGAATCTACGCCAACTCATCTTCTTGCAGAGGGTTTTGCAGTGGACTTCCACTGCGTTGCTCTGCTTCCTCTTCCTCCTAACCGGATTGCTCAATCTCTTCCTCCAGTTCTCCTCTATCATTCTCCTGTGATTCTTTTTCATTCTTCCCACCTTCCAATTGTGGGGGTTCTTCGTCTCCTAAATCGTGTATTTCTACAGGCTGACCACTGTCTTCCTAGTGATTCCTCAGCATTCCCCTAATTCTTGCTAGTCTAACAGATTTCCTTCATTTCAGAGGTCTACTCGACGCACAGGTATCATGTTTTCGTTTTGGGGCTGGCAAAGCGAGTCCCCCGTCTATTGCGAAAATTAGTTCTTCCCAACTGCTCTATTGTTGGGCAAGGTTGTGGTTGACTATCAGTCGCATTAAGCCATGGTGACTTACTACCGACTCTAAATGGTGAGATTTCTTCATGCCTCGGGCAACATCATGTAATAAAGAATTGAAAAACACAGGCAAATTCACAACGCACTTTTTCTTTAACACAGCTAAAAGTTTAAGATGTCGAGGTCTTACCACGTCTTTCCTACCATCACAAGTGATGTACTATGGATAATTCTCGCCAATTCCGCCCATGGCTCTCCCAAGTTTGGCGGTAAAACTCCCTTCCCTTTTACAGTCAGGTTATGCCCTTCATCCTGGAAGATTTTCATGGCGTCCCGCAGTCTCACCTTTTTCAGAGTCCACAGAGGTCCCGTGGCTGGCAGTCCCAAAACCTCTGCAATTATGTCATCAGTGATTGCTATCTGTCTCCCTCTCACCATGGAATAATGTTCATGCAGGTTCTGTAAAAACTCAATTGCCACCATCTCGTTGGATTGTTGTATGCGTTCAAGATACACTATCCATCCTACCCTCACTAGGATCTCTCGTGCAGCATTGAAGACTACCAACACCTGTGGCTCCCTGCGAATTGATCTTCCTCCCATGCTTAGCACACTGTAAAAACACAAAGGTAATAATGGAATAGCAGGTTGTTCAAATTTTAGTTGGCTGTTAGGAAAACATAGAGAATATGTTAGAACAAAAAGCTATTTGAATTTCCAACTTACTGCTAATTTTTGCAGAGAAAAACACAGAAATAACTTCGGAATAGCAAGCCATGCACATTGGGAAACAAAATATCATTAAGAATTGCTATTCCCAAGTCATTAATTCTTCCAAATGATGAGCTGACATGTATGTCAGTGGATTATGGGGATTACCTGCCCCCCGCAATGTGATAGGCTGTCCTCGACCGTCAAATGAAGGATTAGCATGCTAAACTGCCATAGTACAGAGTCATAATAGAACAACATATATAGAAATTCCATGTTTACAACGACGAGTGGATTACCGAAATCAAGGCGTAGAATAGAATCGCTTAATAAATAAGGAAATTTTGTGATATGATGTGAGAATTGGAGGATAGGACCACTGACGTGCTTAAAAGGTCCTATGCGGTCATTATCAACTTTTACCGTCATAATTGATTTTTAATTTATTTTCATGTATCAAAGGTTCGGAAGGGTTATATACATAATCTCATTTGAATTAATTATAAAGATATAAGAAGAAGGGTTTTATAATTGCTATTGGTGTATAAGAAATATGACTTCAATAAAATCAACAGAGCTCTGTTCCCACAGGTGTCCATAACCTTGACAGAGTTGTTTATTTCACCCTTGGAACCATAATCCTTTGTGAATGCCTAGGAAAGTGCGGTACAATGTCAGAATGGAGGCCATTATGTTGGCTTGGTAACCAGATGAATCACAATGCCATTCACCAGGAAGTAATGAAAGGTGGGCAGGTCAGCTCGTGATGAGACCTCCTGTTTGAAGGACTTTTTAATTTTCTGATGTGCCTCTTGGATCATATCCCTAGTGTGGTGGCCATAGTGGGAATGCCACTTCACTTTCTTCCTTATGATCATGGTAGGCTGGCTCTTGATGAGACCCCCTATCATTCATCTAACAAACCATGTTAGCAATCATATAAACATTTTTTTCTCTTCTTTTTTTTCTTTTAAATAGCACTTTTCCTATTTATATACAGAGGGTGGTTCAACACTCCTTAAGAGTAGGGATGGTAGAATAAGTCTTAATATCTCAATAAAGAAATATGTACCCTTATTCTTATTCAATAAAAATGATCAAAGAGAATTACGGATATTTAGAAAGAACCATCATGATAAAAATAATCAATCATATCAGTATTATTAAAATAATGACAACAAGGTGATCAATAGTTGTGTCTTTTCCTCTTTTCTCTTATCAATTCAAAGCAATTTCTTGTAAGTTTTACGATTTTTATGTAATTTGTTGATTCCGGTATCCTCTAATTTTTGTATTCGTTGCATAAATGTATAGCTGTGCTTTAGATGACCATGACTCTCAAAAATGATCTAAATGGTAAAACACACAAAGAAGAAAATGCACTCTAAAAATGCTATTCTCAAGATACAACTATTGTACACAAAACCACAAGCAAAAGGAAAAATACACTTGAAACTACTGTTCATTGAGAGGAACAAACGAAAAAAAAAATGCAAACATGTTGTTCCTTCGGAAAGGAACAGTAGAAAAAATGAAGGTGTTGTTCCTTCAGAAATGAATAGTAGAAAATGAAAGCATTGTTCCTTCAGAAAGGAACAACAGAAAATGAAAGTGTTGTTCCTTAGGAAAGGAATAGCAGAAAACGAACGTGATGTTCCTCCGGAAAGGAACAGCAAAAATATGGAAGTGTTGTTCCTTCGAAAAGGAACAGTAAAACGTAAAAGTGTTGTTCCTTAGGAAAGGAACAACAAAAAGGCAGAAGTGCTATTCCTTCGGAAAGGAACATCAAAAATGCAGAAATGTTGTTCCTTCGGAAAGGAACAACAAAACGTGAAAGTGTTGTTCCTTTGGAAAGGAACAACAAAATGGTAGAAATCTTGTTCCTTCAGAAAGGAACAACAGAACGCAAAAGTGATGTTCCTTCGAAGAAGGAACAGTAAAATGGTGGAATTGTTGTTCCTTCGGAAAGGAACAGTGAAATGCAGAAGTGTTGTTCCTTAAAAAAGGAACAGCCGAACAGTGAAAATGTTGTTCCTTCCAAAAGGAACAACAAAATGCCGAAGTGTTGTTCCTTCAAAAAGGAACAACAGAATGGTGAAAATGTTGTTCCTTCTGAAAGAAACAACAAAATGCAGAATTGTTGTTCCTTCGAAAAGGAACAGAAAAATAGTGAAGACGTTGTTTTCATCCAAAAGGAACAACAAAATGCAGAAATTTCATAAATATGTACAGAAGGTAGCTTACAGAAACAAAACAAAAGAATTATATATAAAATGTAAAAGCAATCAAGTCACTTAATGAACCAAAGGTGAGGAAGATTTTCTTCCTCAAGTCAGAGTCTTCGCAGAGTTGCCAGTAGAAGGATTCCCGAGTGAGTGACTTACGGTATAATCGAACTCGGTGGTTGTTTTCCTTAAAGGTATGTCCCGATCCATCAATGATGGTTAAAGTAATGGTGCCATTATCATTTACCTTCTAGATTTTGTATGGTCCAAGCCAGTGAGTTTGGAGTTCCCCCAGAAAATCCTGAAACCTAGAATCGTATAGGAGCACCCAATTTCCTTCGCGGAAGACTTTCTTTTTGATGAGGGTGTCGTGCCATTTGGCTCTTTGCTATTGGATAAATGTAATATGTTGGAGAGCAGAGAGCCTGATTTCATCCAGCTCGTTAATCTGTTGCAATCTATTAATCTGGGCCTCGTTCAAGTCTAGACCGACTTCTTGTGTTGTTCTCAAGGTCTGTATTTCGAATTCTATTGGAAATATGGGTTGATTCCAAATACTAGTTGATATGGTGAATAACTAGTAGTTCTTCTCCATGTTGTTCTATATGCCCACAAGGCTTCCGGCAATATTGTAGCCCAATTTCATGTGTGTGACGCAATGGTTTTTGTCAGTATTGCGTCTATTACTTTTTTCGTACTCTCTACTTGGCCATTTGCCTGTGGGTGGAATGGAGAGGTAAGTTTATGCTGAATATGATAGTTTTTCAATGTTGCAGCAATTTTATTACCAGCAAACTATTGTCCTCCATGCGTGATTATGTCTCTTGGGAGGCCATATCGCACAAATATGTGGAACAGGAACTGAATGACAGAATCCTCTGTAGCTCTTGGAAATGCCTCTGCTTCAACCCATTTGGTGACATATTTTGTTTCCACCAAAATATATGTTTTCTGATTCGATGATGGATTGATTGGGCCCACAAAATCGAGCGCCTAATGTTAGAATGGTTCAATAACTAGCTATGGGTTTAGAGGCATCCCGTCGGACTATCCAAGGCGTCCTGCTCTTTGACAACTGTCACAGGCTTGAACAAATTTCTGTGCATCTTTGAAGATTTTGAGCTAATAATACCCTGTTTGCAAAACTTTATGACCAGTTCTTCAATCTGCGAAATGTCTGCCACATGGTCTGTCGTGACAGGCTTTCCGAATATCAAAAATTTCATCTTCACGAACACATCTCCTGATGTGCATATCTGCCCCTGTATGAAATAGGTAGCCCCCAATCCAAGAAAATTGGGTACTATGCTAGACAATCTGCTTTCTTTCATTGGGAGTCAAATGTTTTGGTAATTTTCTCACTGCTAGATAATTCGCAACATCAGCATACCAGGGCATTTTGACAGTAACAGCGAACAAATGTTCATCTGGAAATTGATCCTCGACTGCTACTACGTCCACTAGTTTTGGCACTCGTGAGAGAAAGTCAGCTACAGGGTTTTCTTTTCCAGGTCGATATTTTATTGTGATGTCAAATTCCTGTAATAAAATCAGCCATATTTTTACTCTACCGTTTTTTATTGGTTTATTCGCTAAATATTTTATGGCAAAGTGATCTATATAGAAAACAACAGGATATCCAGTGATGTAATGCCTAAATTTATTTATAGCATGTATTACAGCTAATTTCAGTAACAGTATAGTTCAACTCAGCAGGAGACAAGTTCTTTCTAATATAATAAATTGCATATGGTTTTTTATCTTCTTCCTGCTCAAGGACTGCTCCAATGGCTATGTCTAAAGCATCTGATGAAATTTGGAATGGCATGTCCCAATTTGGACCTTTGAGTACTCATGTTGTTGACACAAGCTTTTTCAGATCCTCAAAAGCACGGTCACATTTATCTGTCCAAACAAAGTCAACATTCCCTGTTAGTGCATATAGATGTGCAGTAATGTGAGAAAAATGTTCTATAAATTTTCTATAATAACTAGAAAATCCAAGAAAACTGCGTACCTCTGTCTGTGTGGAGGGAGTAGGTATTAACAAGATTATTTGAATTTCGGCCGGATCTACCTATATTCCAGCTGCTGAGATATAGTGACCTAGGATGAGGCCTTCAGTCATCATCATATAGCATTTTTCATGGTTGGGGCAGAGCCTGGTAGCGATACATCGTTGCAACACCTTTTCTAGTGTGTCTAGTGTTGGGTCGAAATCATCTTCATATGGTGTGAAATCATCCATATATACTGCGAGCCCTTCATTTATTAAATCTGAAAAGATGCTGAGGATAGCCCTTTGAAATGTGGTAGGGGAATTACATAGGCCAAAAGGTAAGACTCTGTAGGCAAACGTCCCCCAAGGATAGGTAAAAGTAGTTTTGTCTTGGTCTTCAGGGGCAATCTTGTTATAGACATTTTTGGGCACTACAACCCCAAGCATAAAATGTCCATAAACCAAGGGCTCCTAAGTCCCTAAAAGTGTTGTTCCAACCCCTAAAAGAACAAGGTCAACTGATTACATCTTCTCCTGGAAGTTCTCCATGAAAAACTACTCAGAACTAGTCAAAACTGGACCATTTCACCTGCTCCATAGGCAAAGTATGTTGCATCTCACCTAAATGCACACAGTAGGTGCATTGCATTTCAAAAATCCCTTCTATGGGGTGTGATGGGCGAGAAGGGACAAATGGCCGTGTTAATCCGCGAGGTGGAGAAGCATGGAATCTTCCAGAAACTTCTCCCGTGACACTTGCCTCTCTGAATTCGGCTAGGGATGAGTAAGAGATCATCAATCTCCAAGTGGAAGCAAGAACTATCAGAGGGAAGACACTAATCAAATCACAAGCTGACTCATCTCCCTTGCAGACATCTATATATGGATCCCTCATCCCAGAGATCCTGGAGGATGGAATTTTTCATCTTGTAAGGAATTATTGTTGGTTTCTTGAGGCAACATCATAGTGTTGGGTGATCTAAGCTTTTCATGAGGTGAAGAGGGGCTCACTTGCTGAGAGGATGATGCTGGGTCAGAACAATCAGTTGTAACTATCTTGGCTCTTTCTTAATTATCAATAAAGCTATTCAAGTTTTCCTCCATACTCTTCTGTGATTTATGTTTTATGCATTTGTATGGTCAATTTACATCTGATCCTATATTGTTTATGATAATAGATCCATGTTCTCGTATAGTGTTATGATGCTTTGATTCTACAGGTACTCTGTGAAGCTGGGTATACAAGAAAGCAAGTAGCAAAGGACTATTAGAAGAGAGAGGAATTGAGCAAGGAACCAAGCACAAGACAGAGGTTGGTCTCCTCTATTCTTCTCTCATCTATCATTCATAAAGGAAAACAAAAGCAGTTTTACTTTGTTTGTTTCTAAGGTAGCTACAACCCTTAGTGGGATTAGCAGTTCTGCATAGACACTTTTCCCTATAACAAAATGGCGACTCCACTGGGGATCAACTAGGTTGTTTGTTTATCTGCATTTGTTTACTTTATAAACTTACAGACAGAGCCTGAAGTTGAGCCAGGTAGCCTTCGAACTACATTTGCTATGCAAATGCAAAGTAGATAAATGTCGCTTCAGTCAATCTCCAGGTTTTTTTTATGAATTAAAAATTGATTTAAAAACTCTCTAATTTCCCTTGTGGTGGCTCTAGTAACCTCCTTAGATCTACCCCTGTGATTGATTTACTGATTACCACTTGCTCGGCCAAAATCCCTGAACTGAACTACAAACTGTGACCCAGAACCCAATGAAAGTCTCGTCCCTGGTCCACCGCACTATCTGTTCTATGAATCTCAAATTCAGCGCACTTCCCGAGTGTAGTAGGTGTGCTACATTTCAAATTCGCTGTGTTACAGGTGCGCTGATTAGACAAGGCCTTGCTCCTGAGTTTTGGTTTCTGTGTTCACTCTTTTCAGATCTATTTAGGAGTTTTGTTGCCTATAGTCAGTACACCTCTGTTTGAAACCCCCTTCCTTACTTTTATTCCGCCTCCATTGTGCAAGGAACTGTAAATGTTTTTATGCATTTGTTGAGTCGTTTTCGGTTTTCCTTTACAAAGAATTAACGTAATTGTACCATCGTTTCTTGATTTGAAAGTGTCGCAAGTGTCGTTTTCAGTCATAGAAGAGGACCTGATTGTTCTTGATAGTCGATTACCTTGTTACTATTGTATTTGATCTGAATTAGTAGTTTTTCTAGTGTCTAAAGCAAGTTTTCATTTCCAAATCACAAAGTGTTGTCATTGTCTTCATTTTGATTTTGAAAAGAAACTTGTCAGTAATTGTCACTTTGAAAAATAATTCAGATTTTCGCATTAGCTTTCTTTTTATCATTCACATATTAATAAGGCTGAAAACAAATACATGCATGTGCATTTTCATTTAGACTGTTTGATTGGTTTGATTTAGGACAATGCATATAGTGTGTGCTCTATGCTCTCTGCTGAAAGAATATAGTCTCTCTTTCCTTAGTATCTAGGATTTTCATTGTACAAAGAAGATAAAACGACTGTTTATCATCTTAGATTGCATTTTAGAAATTGTACATCTATATCACGCAGTGAACCTGAAAGGCAAATTTTTAAGCAATATCAACTATAAAATAAATTTAATGAATCTAACAACGCTTTGCAACCTAACGCACAACATCTAGAAGTCTAGGCTAGAGACGTATTCTGGTGTCGTAAAACCTGGTAACTGTTGTTCTCACTGTTGGTTGGGTGATTCCTCCACTTTGAGACGATAAGTGCCAGTATGTAATTGTGCTCCCATGTACCGTCGACTATATTTTGGGAGACCACAATAGGCTTAATCCTTTATCCATAGGAAGTCGTGTCTGTCGCCCTATCGATCGCAATGCATTGAACACAACATTCGGGAAGATTGACTGTCGTACCGTAAAAAGTATTATGAAGTTTTGTGATTGGTTTGGTAATCCCTCTTCCTAGATTTCCAGAGCAGTCCCTTTCATTCCTTTTCAGACTCCTTAACGGAAAATGTCCATCTGATCACTTGTCACTTCAGGCTCATTAAAAATCGAAGGTGACTAGAGTCATCTTTTGTTTTTTCTTGACTCTTAAAAATTGAAAAAACAAGTTGTGTCAAAGCGTCTAAAATTTATTTTAAACAGAATAATCCTCACCTTTCCTACGTTGGTCTTAGATTGAGGAAAATGGAGTCCACCAACCAAGGAGTTCCCCTTGGAGGAAATCATAGTCCCTTCTCCTCTTGGGGAGATGTTGGTGCACCCCATATGGCCACATTGTCTCTTCCAGGATTGATAATCGGCTTACCCGTATGGCTTTTCTCAACCTCTATCGTTTAGAACACCACAATTCTTGAACAATCGAGTCAGCGACTAGACAATTCCAGAGTTACCCCCTGTTATCACTCCAGGAAACTCTCCGAGGTTGTAAATCAGAGATGCCTGGTAACATATAATTTTTAATATTGTTCTCTGAAATATTGGAATGAAATATGGTGTGGATCAATTCGGATAACCATTTCAGCTCTATTCACACTCAAGGCATGCATGAACACCCCTAATAACACAAGGCTTTAGACTGTTAATGCTTAATAGTTTGTATATTTAATGGATAGATGGAGAACACTGACTATGACAGCAGGTTGCATACATGGACCTATACGAATGTCTAGCTACAGGCAGCAAATGAACTTACTGACTATACCGGCAGATGCATATATAATCACACATATAAATGGCTAGCCATAGGCAATAAAGAAGCTTGCAAATCTAATATATCAAAGCAGAGATAAGATGACAGTTATCTGGCCTCAAACACACAGAAAACCTGAACAAACTATTCAAGTGCAAGCATAGAACAGAAGAGAAATGGACATTAAACATGTAGCAGCAAAAGAAGCTTGTGTTACTAAAGACTACAGATGAGAAGCTTGAGAAAACAGGGAAGGAATAATCTCCAAAAGTTGAACACCTGTTACATCTTGTTTTCAGCTATTTATAGCTTGCTTACAATGGTCCTCAGCCTTTTGAGGCTTCAGGTGTCTTAATCTATCCTTCTGTCTTGTTTAACTGATTGATTCCCTTAATAGGTAGGCATAGCTCGGCAGTTTTCCACTTCTGACAGAGAAATAACCATACTCAGATATTTTGGGCGGCCTGCTGTGATGCATAGGAGCTCCCTCGTGCCAAAGATGCCCCATTATGCTCGTTAGGATGACTGCTGCACTGGCAGGGCCGTTAATGCTCCATGATTTCATTTGATTTGGGTTGAGGCGTGTAGTGGCCCTTCCCCTTCTCTTTCTGGGTTCTGTTTTCCGGCCGCTGTCCCTCCACCGAATCCTTCTTCTGGTATATAACATAACTGCACGGTTCCTTCAAGGATGGCTTGCCACCTGAACCTGCAATGGAGTGGCTACCGTTCTTATGAAATCCCTGCACCGGTCCCTTTCAGGCAATAGCTGTGAATGTTTCTTTTCTGTTATTGTGTCTGTCTGGGTCATAAACAGCGAAAACGTTGCGACACTGCTAAATCCCGCCCATTTCTGTTTCACTTGGACTTCAAACATCTTCAAACATGGCATAACTTTCTATCGGGTCCGCCTTTCGGGTCACAGTCGCATATCGCAGCCGGTCGATCCCTTTCTTTTCTTTATATTTGGAAATTCATGAACAATGCTGCAAAACATGAGGAAATCAACTTTGAGGGACCTAAAAATATATGTATTTCACTTCATCGTTATCGGCATTCGCTAAGGCTTCATGTGTATTTCCTTATACATTGGCAATACACAAAATACAATGAAAATGGCCCCCGCGCGGACTTGAAATATTATTAAAAATCCTTTATAGTGTCATCGGGTCCGTCCCATCGGATCGGAGGCATGCTATATGTAAAGGCCCCACCCCTCAGAAGACGCCGATAGCGATATTCACCGCGGACCCGATAAGTTATCAAAAATAACTCATAACGCCGTCGGGTCCGGTCCATAGGCGATTGCTGATATATGTTAAAGTCCCATCCCTTTGTTATCGCCAATAGCGATACGCTAAAGTGATATCGGCGATCGCTCATTGGTAATGTATCATGTCGCTACCTCTGCCTACTCCGACTTGCGATATGCTGACGCGACCTGGACCGTTGATCGGCCAGATCCGACAGCTGAGGTTGATGCAGATTCATATGCCTGCAATCTTGGTTTTTATGTGATTTTTTGGGTATTTTCACCTTCCGATAGTGTAATTCTGCCCTCCAAAGGGCTTCCCTCTTGCAACCTCTTTGATCAGTGGGTAGCTTTTGTCATGTCTTGATGATTTGAACAGCAAACATGGATTTTGGGCATGACTATAAGCATATTTGCAACCTTTGAGAGCTTTTTGAATCTATTTTTAATCCATTTGCATAGCAAAGCTAACACTGGCTCCTTCTAGGGATGAGATCCTCCCTGTGAGGTCTCAAGAACTGCAGATCAATGCCTTTCCTGTAGAAAACAATTAGCCAAAATTTCCTAGTGTTCCATTGGGCATGGAGTCTACTTTTCTTATACTAAAACTGACAAAATAAAATGTTTACAGTTTTCAGGCCTAAAGAATTTAAATCACATAGCTTTTCAAAAACCGCCCATTTATTGGGCCATCAAAAACTGGTTCTCCCTCCATACTTTTCAGTATGAAGGTATTGTTCCCTTGAATCTGTGAAATGATGAAAGGGCCCGTCGAGAGAGCATCAAATTTCCCATGATTTCCTTTCTTTTCTTTGAATGCATCCCATTTCATAACCAAATCCCCAAACTGCAAGTTGTCTTTCTTTGCCTTCTTGTCCAAGACTTCCTTGATCCTCTGTTGATGTGTTGTAGCTTTTTCAATCAGTTGCTCTCTGATCTGATATAATTCTGTTAAATCAATGATTCTGTTGGCCATAACATCTTCTTCATTCTGCGCTCTTTGGAGAAATTTTTCCACAGGAAGAGTAAGATGAATTGGAAAAATAGCATCAGTACCGTATACCAGCTTAAAAGGAGAGCAACATGTAGATCTTTTGATGGTCACTTTGTCTGCCCATAGTGCATATTTGAGCTTTGCATCCCAATTCTTCTTATTATCTTCTAACGGCTTCTTAATAATCCTGATCAGACTTTTGTTAGAGGATTCTGCTAGACCATTCCCTTGGGCGTAATAGGAGGTGGAATGAAAAAGCTTAATGCCCATTGAATCACACATTTCCACCAACTCTTTTTCCTTGAAGGCTACTGCATTATCTGTTATAAGCTTATGTGGGCAACCAAATCTGCTGAAAATGTTTTCTGATAAAAAATTGATTACCACATTATGATCAGCCTTCCTTGTTGGGATTGCTTCAATCCATTTTGTAAAATAATCGGTGGCAACTAATATCCACCTGTGCTGGCCACTGGAGTGCGAGTTGATTTCACCAATGAAATCCAAGCCCCACTGCTGAAAAGGTCCTTTTGCAATTATTGGCTTTAGGGGCAGGGATTTTAACTGCTGCTTTCCTTTAAATCTCTGGCACCTGTCACAAGTTTTAACAAAAGCAAATGCATCAGAAAATAAAGATGGCCAATAGTACCCAGCTCTAAGAATCTTTTGGGTTGTAGTTCTCCAATAATGATGTCCTCCACACATGCTGTTATGGAACTGCTGCATAACTTTTATTGACTGTTCTTTGTATCTTAAAAGCACTCCAGATGGATCCTTCCAATAAAGCGAGCTATCATCGATGCAATATTTCATTGCCTTGAGCTTTAACGTTCTTTCTTGACTTTGAGAAAATTCTGAAGGCACTTCTAGCTTTAAAAGGAAATTAATTATTGCAGCATACCAACTACATGAAGCTAGGTTCTCGGCCACTGACTGTCCTCTCTGCGATTCAGCTGTTTCATGCTCTTCCATTAGACCATTTCCTTCTACATTGAACAAGAAATCGACGTCCAAAGATTTGCAATTTTCTTCAGCCAACAGTTTGGCAAGCCCCTGACCTCTTATCGGCTTGGTAGGCTTCAGCTCTATGTTGAATTCTATCATTTTTGCAATCCATTTCACTCTTTTTCCATCAGCATCAGGCTGCGTTAAGACATCCTTTATTGCAGCAGAAGGCACGTATGCAACTATTTTGGAATGCAAGATGTATACTCTGAAAGCTTTCAAAGATTTGATAAGAGCGTATGCTTGTTTCTCAATAATATCATACCTCAGCTCAGCATCCCTTAAGGTTTTACTGAAAAATGCCACCGGATGCTCTGAGCCTTCTTCATATGCTTGCAATAAGACTGCTGCAAGGGTGTCGTCAGAGGCAAAAGAAAATATGCGGAACTCCTTGCTATAATCTGGATTGATTAAAGTGGGGGCCTCCATAATTTCCCTTTTAATGGACTCAAATGACTTTCTCGCTACACCATTCCACTTGATCTCTGACCCCTTCTTCAACATAGAGGTAGTATGCTTCACAAGTTCTACAAAATTTGGGATAAATCTCCTTACAAAATTAATCTTACCTAGAAAATACTGGATGTCCTTCTTCGATCTCGGGACAGACAAGTTCTGTATTGCTTTTACTCTTTCTGGGTCAACTCGGACACCTGCAGTAGAAACAATATGTCCCAACAACTTGCCTTCTTCTAACGCAAACTGTGACTTCTTGGGATTTACTGAAATCCCAAACCTTCTGCACTTCAAAAACACTTTCTTCAAATGTTGCACATGGTCTTGATGGCTACTGGAGTATACTGTTATATCATCCAGGTAGATAAGGACAAATTTATCCGTTTCTCCCACAAATGTTATATCCATAGCTCTCTGAAAGGTGGCTCCAGCATTCATCAACCCAAAAGGCATCTTGGAATACATAAAGGTACCCCAAGGAGTGGTGAATGCAGTCTTCTCCTGATCATCCGAATGCACAGCGACCTGATTATAACCTGAAAAACCATCTATAAAAGACATTACTTTGTCACCTGAGACTTGCTGCAACAAATGCTCCATTTTTGGTAGAGGATAGTTATCCTTTTTGGAACATTTATTTAGATTCCTGAAATCAACACATAGTTTGATTTCTCCACTCTTCTTCCTCACAACAACTAGATTGGCCACCCATTTAGAATATCTGAGAGGCACTATGATCTTAGCATCCAGTAACTTTTTAATTTCTTTCTCAACCAGAGGAAGGAGCATAGGATTCATTGGTCTCAGCTTCTGTTTGAAAGGAATAGTGTCTTTCTCAAACGGAATTTTATGCTGAATTATATTTTTGTCATATGTCTTCAGATCGTTGTACTCCCAAGCGAACACATCAGCAAATTGCCTCATTAATTTGCAGTATTCATCACTCTGGTCAGCAGATAGATTGGTGGATAGATTTATGAATTTGGGGTGACCTAGACCTCCTATATCATGTTTGCAAACTACAGTTTGATCTTTTTTTTGGGCAGCTTTGTAAGGCACATCATTGTGATCAAACAATCTCTCAAGAGGAATTAGACCCTTAGGAATATGGTTGCTAGGGAGTTGGACTATGCTATTCTTGCCAATCTTATTTCTAAGCTTGGACTTGGGATCTTCTAACAAAGCATCATTATTTTGGTCAATTTTTATTTCAAAAAACTCATCAATGACTTGAAGAAACCTATTTAGCTCATCATCATCATCAAAAACCCTCCAATGGTGGAAATTATCAGGCACGGAGGGTCTATACTTTATTTGTACCTCATAAACTGGTTTGGGAGGCGATGGAGGTATAAACAAACTAGCTGAGACAACAAGGGAGTCGGCAAGCTGATTTTGGGCTCTAGGAATATATGAAATGCAGAAAAATTCAAAGAACTCTTTGGTTCTCCATACCTCATCTCTGTATTCTTTTAGCCTTGGGTGTTTTGCTTGGAATGTTTCATTCACTTGCTGAATTATCAGATCAACATCTCCGAATACCTTCAGCTTCTTTATTCCTCTGTCTTTGGCGGCATGAAGGCCCAACAGCAGTGCTTCATATTCTGCTATGTTGTTTGTCACCTGAAAAACCAGCTTTAGAGACAATTGAATTGTTTCTTGTTGTGGAGACACTAGCACCACCCCTACTCCTGCAGTCTCCTTGGTACATGCTCCATCAAAGAACATCTCCCAAATCTGACCTCCTGTATTATGCTCAGCTTGAGCTGTTGGTTTCTTGATCTGCAATGCAGCCTTATGAGATTCTTCTATTTGGAGAATGCAAGCTCCAAAATCAGTGTCCACTGCATATATGGGATGGTTTGTAGGATTCTTCTCATTGCTAATGATATATGCCAGCTGTGCTTCTCTATATAACCTCCTGCTCTCTCCTCCGAACATTGCGACAGTCGCATAAGATAAATCATTCTGCAATGTTCCACCTAGTCTCTTAATCCACCCTCTGGACAACAGCATGCCAAACTTAGGAGGGACATCTGCCACCACAATATCCATTATCATGCTCTTCATGGGTAGCTGGGTTAGGGAAATGGCTGAATCTTTAATCAATCCCAGACATTTCACCTTCCTTGAATCAAACGAGAATAGGTCATGATATGGTCTGGTGATGTCAAGGCCTAACTCTTCCATGACAGTTTTAGGCATCAGATTGTGACTAGCACCTGTATCTAGGAGGCAATTGTGGAGAATTTTGTCATGAATGGTCAAGGAGACATAAAAAGATGGGGAATTATCCTTGGCAGGTTCAGTCATTGGGCTTAGCACAACTGCAGGCCTATCGTCTTGCAAATTGACAGAGTCAGTGGAGGTTCGTGTGATCTTCAGCTCGAGAGCCTCAAGGATGGGATTTCTAAACATCTCACTCTTCACCAGTTCTGTCAGAGGCACGGTTATTTTTAACTTCTGAACTTCTGATTCGAAGCTAACAGAGAGAGGTAGCTTGTCAGGACTTTTTACCTCTTGAATTGGTGCTTTGAGGGTGACTGGATCAGCTGCTGGTCTTTTTTGTCTGCTATTCTGGGTCTCTGTTTGGACGACAAATTTTCGGGCATGATTCTCCTTGATATTATTTGCATTTGACCTTAGATTATATCTTTTCTGCTCCCCAGTTTGTAGAACAGCCTCTCTATCCCACCTTTGAATATCTTGCTCCTGCAGCAAAGACTCTTCATATGCAGCCAATGTCAAAAAGGCATCAGTGCCTTTATCTTCCATACAGAGAATTTCATCCTCATCTTCAATCTGTTCCTCCTCCATGACCACATTCTGGAAAGGAGCCTTAACTTTTTTATCTTCGTTAGTTTCTTTACCCCTCTGAATGATTTGTGATTGTTCGTTGGCTCTTCTAAATGGATTCGGATTTCTTGGTGCAAATGTGCCTGGGAGCCTTGTCTTCCCAGGGTTCTGCTCACTCTCCAGCTTAGAAATTTTAGCAGACAGTGACTCGATCATTCTAGTCATTTTATCAAGTTTGGTATCTGAGGATGAAGCGGAAGTAGCCTCGCCTCTCTGCCTCCTTCTATCAGCGTGAATTTTAAGCTTTTCTAC